>CAMZMU010000051.1:9654500-9846146 GCA_947311845.1 Poa pratensis
TGGCAGCACCAGAAAGAGCTGCCCTGTGGCCCAACAGAGGCTACCACACGCCGCACATCAGGACCACCATGTGCCAGCCACGATGACAAAACCAGAAAAAGCTGCAGGGTGGCCCAAAAGAGGCTACCAGCATGGTCCCACCACCTCGCCAACAGAGTCACCACACTTGAGAATCTAGAAAACTTGCATAATCAGGTAGCATGGGTTGGCATTTTGTCAAGCACAATAAAAATTTGCTAAGGTAGATTGTATTATTACTTGGACATGGTACAGTACTAGATTATTGAGAGATGGTAAAATGGAACTAACTAGGAGCCTTTAGGTTGGAGGCCCTCATTCATCCGACAATACTCACAAACGTACCGGATCCATCTGTTATCTCGCATCGTAGTGATGAAAATGAAACGGAAACCGACGAAATTGTATGTTGCCGCATTTGTTTTCATATATTTTACGAAAACGGAAACAAATATAGAAACTGGAAATGATGCGATAACATTATGGTCAGACATAGATACAAACCTATACAACTCATGCATGGATACAAAAGTGGAGGATGGATGGGCGACATGGTGGCACTATGGCGGCGGACTAGGGTCCCTAATCCTAGGCTGCGCGGGTGGGTCTTCTCGATTAGGGGAGAAGGCCGAAGGGTTAACAAGATTACTTAGTAGAATAGGTATGTGTTGTGCCTCTTGCGTAATGGCAAGGGCCTGCTAGACTGGGCTAAGAAGAATCATGAAAACCTTGCTATAGCGGAAAATTCCGTACTTGACAAAAACAAAGATTCCGTTTCTTTTGCTGTTCCGACGGAAAATGCCGTACCGTTTCCATTTCCTGCTTAATTTTTTCCATTTTTGTTCTGTACAATTTCGTTATATTTTGGTATTTCCTCTCCCTTCCACAGACCACACAATGTGTCGGAGCTCTCAGTTCCGTTTTTCATGGGAAAGTCTTATATTTATGCTCCATTTTCGTCCCCGGCATTGTGCTTTGCCCTTATGCCATGCGTGACTTCGCACTAGCCCCCCAGCCCAACGTAACAGGGGTGTTGGTCCTCAGACCAATCCCGGCGCATTCTTGTGAATGGGGCCAACATGCCGTTGGCTGGTATCACACGAGGGCGAGGGGAGCAAGGCGACTCAGCCCAAATGAGTGCTTCAAATGATTTTCCTTTGCCCGAGGAGTGCTCATAGGGATGTTTGTCTTCCAACTCGTCTGTCGACTAATGGCGGCATACCCATGGTGATGGAGCTCCCAGTTTTGGCGTTTCCTACCTTTTTTCGCTCCCATTCATGCAACAGTAGTTGTCGACGTGCATTACTTTTCCGTTTAATTTCCTTTTATCTCTAAGGACCACACACTCTGTTGCTTGAACATAATGATATGAGAAAACATCATGAAATACTTGAGAAATCTTGAAAACCTGTCGTAATGAGTAAAGTGGTCTGGCATTCTGTAAATCACAATAAAAGAATGCTAGACATGCCAGTATGAAAATAATCATGGTCAGGAAGGTACCGGAATTATTGTTTGCAAATAGTACGATACCAGGTCAAGAAGTTATTATGAAAAATTAAGCAAAGGACCACATATGTTGTCGTGCACATAATAAGATAAGAATAAAACATAGAAGGCATCCTGGCCTCACTTAGGAGCAATTGAGATTTAACATCACAATATAGTTGAGAAACCTACAAAACTGCTTAATAAGGTAGAATGGGCTGGCACTCTTTAGATCGCTATAAAATCATGCTAGATATGCAGGTATGAACATGCATGCTAGATATGCAGGTATGAACATGCCTATTATTGACAAGGTACAGGTAGGCTGCTATTTGTGTAGTACTAAGTTATGATGTGGGATTTGAGGCTTATCATTTTCTTTATAGCTAAAAAAATGTGTGTATAGCTCATCAAACAAGAAACGGACGATATAATGAACATTAATAACGGAGTTTATTGCTAAGGATAGTGGTGAAGAAACATGTGAAATTATCTTGTGTTACCGTGCTTGCATACCTTGCTTCAGCTATTTAAACTCCGTAGGTGTTGCTTTTCAGTCTTGTAGAAGCGTTCAAGATTGTTTTTAGTCTGTTTTTCCATATCTCATACAATTCTATATTTCCTTTCTGGTGAATTCAATGCCGAGCAGCGAGGTTTCTAGTCCTGATCACCCAATTCCTCTGGAGCGCCTTCTTCTGTATTTATTAGATCCAAATCTTAAGGGTCATGTTCTTTTTGAGCTACGTAAGGTATTTTATATTGCTTTTCATCTCAATTGTGTATTACCTCATTTCTATTCAATTTGAATTTTGAAGTATCATTTCAAAAGTAACTTGCTCTGTTAAGTTCCTATAAACTAGTGATTATGAGGTCACTGATTTGGTCTGATAGTATGTTTTACCAAGTTTAAGTGAGGTTGGCTAACATGAAAAAAATCATGATGCCGCGATATGCTTCATTTGAGTGAATAGTATGTGAGTAGCTTGATATTGAGAATTTTTTTCTTGTCCAAAATAAATGTATCTAGTACTAAGAACATGTGAGAATAATTTATAAATATACATGAATACACCCTCTAGTCCTGTAGAAGGTGTTGTTTTAATATTCAAGACTTAAGGAAAGCCTAACTTCTAGAACTTTACTAGTAGTGCCATTAGAATGGTTATTGGATGAAATCATAGGTGTAATACTATAGCACTCTATAAATTTTTTGAGATCTCATAAACATATTCCAATTTAAATAGTGGTCAAAGGTGTATTTTAAGACTATGTCGATGCCCAGAAACACAATTTAAATAGGGTAGGTGGTCAAAGGCGCCCCACCTACCCTAGCACGGCCATACCGTGCTGCCCGCCCTAGGAAGCAGCACCTCACCACCCCCTTTCCCTACGACCGCCTTGGCTATCTGCTCTTAGCACCGTCCCACCATGCCGACCTCTTGAAGCTCATCGGGTGGTTGCGCCTTCCCAGTTGAAGGAAAGATCGTGGTAGTATGAATTGGCCATGAGATTACTCCACTGAACACGCCGATGGACGACGACGACCTTGGACATCGGTCCCGCGAGCAGAGAGGTGCAACAAGCTGGGGGTGCAAACGAGCTGGGTGGCGGATGAGCTCAGAGTCGACGCGGATGTGCCGGGCAACACGACGGACTAGCTGATGCCTGATGGTTGTAGAGTGAGATGACATGGGTGCTCGCATTGGGAGGTATTGTGATTTTGTGTTTCACCGTAGATCTTGACAAGACTGGTGGGGATTTTGACTAAGTGGAACTGCCCGGTCCAGATTAGGTTCTAGCCCGGTTAGGTTTACCAGTTTATTGTGAAGCATTTCTCTCCGATTAGATGGAATATGAACATATCCTATAGTTGAGGGTTTGTTTTGAAACCATGTAGAAGGGCACAGCTAGAACTACAAACAAAAAAGAAATGAAAAAGCCCTCTACATAAGAGAGACAAAGAAAATTTTCCAAGGGCAGCTAAACGACCCCAAAAAGGCAAGAAGCCAAGAAGTCAATCTCCTGTAAAAGGCAAGAAGCCAAGAAGTCAATCTACTGTAAAAAGGCAGGAAGCCAATAGTATAATGGAAGCAATATATATTTTTACTAGTGCTTAGGGATAAGATGGAGTTGCTGAAAGACACACTCTTCATTGTGAGCCCATAGAACATAACACAAAAGAGGAAATTGACACCATTATAAATATCTATAGCATGGCAACACACGCTATATAAAGCTGATATATCTTACCAGAAATCAACATCAAACAACAATGTAAGCACTTATACACTGGTGTGCTAAACATCATTTTTGTAAAGTAATATAACATATTTGAACCATTTTAGCACAAATTTACTTGCCAAAATTGCCCAATTTATTGTAATTGCAATAAAGGCAAACTAAAATATTTAAAGCACCACATCAGACATGACGCAAGACTTAGCGAACACAAGATTCTTCAAAGCTAAGCAGAAGATAAATCAAAAGACTACTTACAAGGGCCAAGTTTTAAAGAAACAATGACAATGTTAGATGTCTGTTTTCTCATTGAGGAAGTGAAGTGAAAAATATAAGATTTAAAACGTTCAAAATTACAAGTAAAAGCATGGAGAAGCAATTATGGACAAGACAATTTGCACAAATTTCTGTCTCACTACAAATCAATATTTACCAAACAACTAAAATACTAGTGGAATCGTACATTACATACGCCTATTGTAGTGAAGACAATTCCATAAACCGGACAACCACACACTTCACACCGAGACAAACTTATTTCACAACATGTTTGTTACACTGAAGACAAAACTGAATAAATACGATACAATTAAGAAAAGGCTGTGCACAATACCACATAAAGAGTTCCAAAATCTAAAATAAATGATTGCGTTACTTATAAGAAACCCAAAGAAAAAACTTTCTTTGAGCAAGAGAGAAACGGGGAAAAGTGTTTAAATAGAACCTGGAGCTAACATCCAGATACATGAAAAGCCTTAGTTTATTTTTTTTCCCTTGTGAAAATGGAAAACTGTTCTTCCGCTTACACATCCCCCTCTTCCTCCATGGCCCCGCCTTCATCTCCTTCTCTGGCGGGAGGCAGCAAAGATGGAACCGAGGTGGTGCAGGAGGCAAAGGACCAGAAGATGACATTAGCAAAGCAGCTAGTTCTCAACCTCTGTGACCCTAAGCTACGCGAGAAAGCCCTCGTTGAGCTCTCTAAGGTCTCTTTGTGCATTCTTGTCCTCTTCTGATTAGCGCCCCCTCTGAGGAAATAATTGGCCTTCCTAAATTTCTCGTGAAGTTTCTTTCTGTTAATTCTAATACTGGTAAAAGTTGCTCCTTTAGTGATGCCTTCTGGTCTGGTCTTGCGAAGTTGGACGTGTCCTTTTAATAATTGGGTGGACGAGTTGGCACAAACTGGTGGTAACTGAACAACAATGCTTAGTCTATAGAGTGTACCTATTGGTCTAGTCTGTTTTATTTTATGATTCACGGTTAGATTGCATGATATGGGTTAAATGTTAAATGTAATCAGTGGCTCCACATGGAAATAATGGGAATTTAAGGCTGAAATATACTGTTTCAGCTATTATAGCTGGTGTTCTGGTGTACATGTTGGTGCCTTGGGTATTGATTTGATCTAGTTTTTAAGTTTGTTAGAGCGAATTGCAGTAAATGTACTTTTAAGTCTTATTGTTGTATGCCTTGATGTCTGATACATTTTGGTTCAAACAACATCTGTTTTTTTTTCTTTGCTAGTGGGCAGGCGATGTTTAGCTGAAGGGGTTCCAGGAGAGGTTTCTGTTTTATTACTGTTTCCAAATATAAACTTATATTTCTTTGGTAGTGGAAGTTCATTGCATAGAATGTTGTTGATAAAGATTCTATTATGAGTGAACTAGGATCTTTGCATTGCAACTGTCATGGTTTGTAACTAGTTTGGTTTCCAGATAATGATAATATTAGTTTGACAGGAGTTTTGCTTCACATTTTTATACTTGTTGCTTAAACTTGTGTGAGTCGTGGACCCTTGTACTAGTTGCCCTCCTCTCATCATTAGATAATTTGCATGTTGTGCCTGATCATGAGCAAATTTTGATGTATAATGTATTCTCTTGCAACTTCAGAAGAGGGAGATGTTTCAGGATCTGGCTCCGCTGTTGTGGCACTCTTTTGGGACAATTGCCGCACTGCTCCATGTATGTAATACTCCTTTGTCTCCTTCTATATTTGAGTATGGAGTATGAGCATGCGTGAACCAACGAATAAACAAAGGATTTGAACAATTGCTCATGGGAGATCACCTTGGATGTCAACAATCCAACGATGCTCCACCAACTCTTCTCTCACCACATGACGCCTTTGGGGGTGTCTCGGGATGAGCGTGAAGAGTTGCAAAGCTATCTAACCGATGGCTTTCCCATCTAGCCATCGGTCCACCCAAAAGGGAGTTGTCGTCCCATCGCCAACCACCATTTTGGTCGATTCGTTGAACACCTGAAGCTCGTTTGTCGAGAACTACATATCAAGGCCGCGCCAAGGTCCCAGAGGGTTAGTAAGCATTCTCCAGATCCAATAGGTCCCGAGGGTGATCGCGGTGCGAGCAAGATCAGAGATCCTCAATCCACCATACCTCACCAGACCGCACACCCTTTACTAGTTGACATAGCAGTCGCGACAACCGCCCACCCGAAAGAAACCCTGCGAATCTTCTCCACGTGCTTGAGGATGTTCTTGTTTAGTCCAAGCACCATAATCTAGTGAAGTGGAATTTCCGCAAGCACCGGCTTGATGAGGGCAAGGCGACCCTCCTTAGGCATCATGGTAGCCTTCCAAGTGGAAAGCCGGTCAGCAAGGTGGTCCGCCAAGGGTTGCTTGGCAGTTGCCGGATCGCCATTGAGATCTCAAGGTACTTGACGGGAAGGTTGCCAGGTTGCCAACTGGCACTCCATAACCACCGACACCTCCGGGGCCTCCTCCTTTGAACATGCTATCGGGTATACTGAGCAGTCGGCAAAGGTTGTGCGGAGATCTGATGCGTCGCCAAAACACGAGCATGTCGTGGACCGTGCAACTTCATCCTTTCTTGGTGGCAAAAGATGACCACATCACCGGCGTAAAGTGAGACCAACGTTGCCAACACCTGGGGTGCGATGCACTTAAGCACTGCCACCTCCCAGCAACATGTTGAGCTTGTCAATCACCGACATAAACAACATCGGCGACATGGGTCCTGTCTTAGGCCCTGGCAGTGCCATACAAAGGGGCCTGGCTCGTTCCCGCGGTGCCATCCGAGGGGCTTGTCTCGCCGTTGAGCAACACCCATGTCCTACCCATGGATAGGAAACACTCAAATCTCGGCCCAAAAACCTCCCGGAGGACCTCGAAGAGTAGCCCCCAGGACACTGAAACAAATGATCGAGCTATGACTAACTTGATCATGACTTGAGGATCCTTGAGCCGGTGGAGCAGGTGAGGCGAACAAAGATGGAGTTTCATGAATGCAACACTTTTGGATGAAGGCCCATTGGTTATGCTCAATCAACGCTTCAAGTAATGGAAACAGTCTCCAAGCCAAAGTCTTCGTCACAAACTTGACAGAGATGTGGATTAGACCGATCAGGCGGTAACCCCCAAGGGAGGCCACATTGCAATGCTTAGGCATCTGGATCAAGAGTACCATGTTCAGGCCCTGAAAACTTTGCTTCACAGGAGTATACAGTTTGGTGAAGGCGGCCATGATGTCATCCTTGATCGTTCACCAACAAGACTGGTGTACTTAGCTGTGAAGCTGTCCGGACCCGGCACCTTACCATGCGGTAGGCGGATCTCCACCCCAGACCTCCTCCTCTGAGAAGGGGTGTCAAGATTCGTCAAGTCCTCGTGTCAGGATCCCAGAAAGTCCAGTCAAATAAGAACATGTGGATTGCCTAGCCCTTTCCATCAATTCGGATTTTTGGTTGCGTTGGCTAGTGGTATCAGAACCGTAGGTCTCAGAGTTTGAGTCCTAGCTTTTTTAATTTATCTAAAAATTGCTCTTGCCCCCTTTGTGTCCATGTATAGGCCTCTTGAGCCATACCTAAGATTTCTATGCACGTGTTGGCCTCCCTGATTCACACGTGAGAGAGGGTGTTAAAGTGTATATGTGGATTGCCTAGCTAGCCCTTTCTATCAGTTTGAACTTTTGGTTGCGTTGGCTAATGCGTACAACATGACACCACCACCGTACCCAACAACGCATGGAAGTGATCATAGGAAGCCTCTGCCATGGCCTCATGGTCGGAGACGCCGCGCCGTCGACCCGGAGACTACGGATCATGTTTTTTGCCTGCGGTAGAAGCTGCTGGTGGCATTGCCCTCGTGTAGCTAGGAGACCGTAGCCCGTTGACATCTCATGGTGCGATGTAGCAAGGCTAACCCCAGGTAGGCGTGCTTAAGAGTGCGCGTAATCCGCGCTCATCCGCTGAGAGTTGCCAAGACTCCATGGCAACTTTTTGTCACTCCAACTCACTAGCTGACAAGCAGTGCGTTTCAGCTTGGTGAAGTGGCGCCAAAAGGGCTTGAATTGGAACCTCTTTCCACCGGTAGCCAGAGCGTGCAATCAAGGAGGAAGGTACAATGGTCATAGATGACCGTCGAGCAACATCGCAAAGAGCAGCTTTCCACCGTGCAGAAGATCTTTTCGAGCCTAACGAGCATGGGGTCTCTCGCTCGTTCGACCATGTGTACCGCTTACCATGTATGTAGATCTCCTTCAGGTCGCAATCATTCAGGAATTTTCGGAACCTACCCATCATGTGCGAGTGAAGGTTATTGTTTTTCTTGTCCTCATCTCGGTGGATCATGTTAAAGTTCCCACATAGATACCACGGACCTTGATGGGTTGATCGCACATCCCTCAATTGCGGGAGGAAAGCGATCTTGTCCACATTCTCCTGCCCGTACACGCAAGTCAACCACCATGGTGTCCCACCCAAAGGGGTCACCCAAGCCGTCATGCTATTAATGTCAGTATGTTTCCAGTCTATTATTGCGGCTAGTTGTTCTTGGTCATATCTAATCTTTATTTAGCTAATGACCATTGTTAATATAACTTACTAATGGCTGTGCTAAATTCTATATAAGTTTTGACCAAACAAATATCTCACCGGCCTATTTGTCTACTTCGAAACATAAACAGGAGATTATAAGAATCTACCCTGCACTTTCGCCCCCAAGTTTAACTCCAGCTGCATCGAACCAAGTCTGCAACGTACTCGCACTTTTTCAGGTACGCCTTTTGGCTAAAAAGAAGGATAATACAAGAACATTTGGTTGCTGCCATATCATGGCATAATGTTATGCAGGAACACGGAAGTTTTTTTGTTTATATTTGTTCTTAATCACTACTTCCCACATTAAATTTATATTAATTCTTCTGTTTAACCTCTTCTATTTTTATTATTGTTGCAGTGTGTTGCATCACACCCTGAGACCAGAACCCCTTTCTTAAATGGTAATGATCACAACTATGCATATCAGATAGTGTGCATTGTCAATTATCTTCCTTTTTGTCTAAAGATTTTTTCCCGTCATTATCTAGCATAGTAGGTATTATCTCTACTATATAATACGAGTAGTGTTTCTTCCTTCGTCCGTCACGGTGGTACGTCGTACGTCGCGGTCATTTTTCATTTCAGCCCCTCACAAATACGTAAATCAACCCGCAGTACAACAGTTAAGTTACAAGTTTTACGTTTTAGACCCTGGTACCGCTTCAACGGAGACATGCGCGACCGCAAATCCCATCCTACCCGACCCAGCGCCGCCGCCCACCCCAACTCCAGTCGTCGGCCGCTGGAGCGCTGCACCACCGAGGCCGTTCCCCATCGGCCACGAACTTGCTCCCAGAAAGGCCTACATTTTGAGGACCCGATCCACCCCCATCTACACCCGACCCCCTCCCTCCTCTGCTTATCCCCTGCGGCGAGGTGGATCGGCCAGAGGAACGCAGAGGAAAACGGCCACCCCACCACCCTGGTTGCCGGGACGACCTACAGAGCAGGCCGGCTCCACTGGTGCCCTGGTGGTGGTGCGCCCCTCTGACCGATCCCGCATTTCGCGCGTACCTGCGCCGCCTCGATCTCGATTGAGAGGATGTGAGGCATCGGGGAGAGGTGGAGGGGTAGCGGGCTACTGGAGAGGTGGAGCAGGGAGAAGATGGGAATAGGAGCCTCGGAGGTGGGTCGCTTGGGAGAGGTAAAGAATGTCACGCTCTGCTACTGCTGCTTGCTGTCGCTTATTGTTGATTATGCTTGAGAGGAGAGATTAGATAGAGATTGTGTGGCTCTGTGTGCTATGCTGCTGTTGCTGATTGTTAGATCTCTGTGTGTGTCTTAATGACGATCGGTAGCCGCGTGTGCTTCGCTGCTCTCTGAATTTTCTTTGGGATATTGTTCATTCATAGATGTAAATATGAGAAAATGTACAGACTGGTTTAGTTTGGAAAAAAATTAAAGATGCATGGCATAGTTATTCGGCCGATCCTTGTTACATCAATTTTTTAATCTCCCAATGTTTCCCTCACATATCTGTTATGTATTTCTTGCTAGAACGTGTTTCATGAAATGGCTGTGAGAAAACTGCCTTTTCTCGTTGCACCGGGAAGTCTGGTTGCTGCTTGCGCTGCAAATGTTTCCGGCCTTAGGTGGTTGCTGCTTGCGCTGCAAATGTTTCCGGCCTTAGGGATTCTATGGTGGGGAAGCATTAGGCACCTTCAGTTTCGGGGAGGAGTCTTGGTTCCCAGTATCATCAGGTACAAAGAAACGACTGAACTTTATCTTCACTCGGACTTGGTGCTCAGTTTGTTCAAGTGAGAAGTGAAATAGGAATTTGGCAGAGAGTCGAGGCGAAAATTATGTCAAAGATTGAGAGTATCAGTTTACTATGGGAGCCAAATAGGTAAAAAATAAATACTTTCTCTTCACAGGAAGGTAATAAGTGTATAATATGCAGACTTGTTTTCAACTAGAACCTGATAGTGTAGCAATTACTCAAAACTGTATGTTCTTTGTAATGCAATTAAGTTCACTAATTAGACTTGAGTGGCGTGGGACTAGAACTCAGGAACTAAAACACCAACACATGTTTTGACCGCTGAACTGTACAAAGATGTCAAGTGGAGAGGGTTATTCATCAAAGAGAAAAACTGAAGTGAGGTTGGCTTAAGCGTTAACTGAAGTATTCAGTGTTCAGACTAGAGACTGAACTGAACAACATGTAAATGCATTCGTTGCATCCATCTTCAGTTCAGGAGCTCACCAAAAAAATGGGTAAGAGGTGCCTTCAATCCATTGAGATGGTAGCGAGGGGGACGACAGCGAACCGCGATGCCCTGCGGTCACGCAGCTCTCTGGCCAGGGCACCACTGGCTGGTGTTGCTGAAGACAGCTGCGGCTGAACCAGGGCTAGGCTTATGGTGGTCGTCAACCAGAGCCAGATCTAGGCCTGAAGGCGGAAAGGACGGTTGCTAGGTCACGATGTGGCCGACGGTGAAGGTGGTTCCGCAGGGTCATGGCGGACCTAGGTGTCGGGAATACCTGTCTTGCTGGACTAAGAAAGTTGAGTATGATTCACTGCTCAAAATTATGAGTTGTATACGACTATGGTACGATTTTCAAGGTCGACACTTGAGTTCATTTGTAAATTAGATGGTTATGCCATTCAGTTCAGAGTGGACTTCCATGTGTCGTACTTTTGGTCATTTTGCTAAATTTATTCATGCTGCAGCAGTTTAGTCCTCCTATTTTTTCCCTAATATCACGGGCATGTGTGCTATTTTCCCTAATTATGTCCTCACTTTTAAGTCGCTTTTGGGACGAAGTAGCTGCCTCCTCTAGCTCAGGAAGAAATCCAGGCTTGACTTTTGTTGGATGCAGAGCAAGCTAGCGCAAGGACGAAAATACAGTATGCATCCAGTCTCTTCTTCATGTACGTGCTATACAGACATCATTTTAGTAGTACGCTTGTAATCTAAAGATTTAGCCATTCAGGTTGACAACATATTTCTAGCAAATAGGTTATCTTGATGAGAATCTTGCATTGGATAACTAAAAATCATTGGCCATGATCCTGCCGCTAAGTTATTGTTCATGGGTGTTCATTTTGGAGCTGTAGAACACTTTGTTCGTCACTGATGAAATTAGTTCATGAACTATGCTGGAATAATTACATGAGCATGCGATGAAGTGTTGCATCGAGTCCCTTCCTCCTTGTGCCGTTTCTCTGAAAGACGTACTGTGTATTGCAATATTATCCAGAAGAACTGGTCTGCCTTGTCTGAATTGCCGACCAATCTACCCGGCCATCAACCGCACCGGCTACCTCAACAGCGTGTGGTGCGACGAAGCTTGCGCGTGGAGGAGACGGGCAAGCAAATCTTGGTTGTTGTGTGTCATCGCTCGTCCCAGCGGATTATTTCCCGTGCTTGACTTTTATCCTCTATTTATTTTATCTTGTTTGTCTGCAAAGATGTTGATGAATTTTTTTGTTCGTTGGCTGTGAATGCTCTCTTTGCACCCGACATTGAGGTTAGATAGCACAATGCCTTATTGCCTATGTAATTAGAGCATGGTACCAACTGCACATGGATGCTGATAGTTAACAATCGGGCTGGTGGTACTGGTACGAGTTCTTAGAGATTTGTTGCATGCATCTAGGTAAGAAATGGTAGCCTCAAGCTCTCCGCGATGTATGCAATTCTGAAGAAGTTCGTTAGCTTTGAAATTACGTGAAATCGGTGGAATGTATGTTTTTGGACGATTTCACAAGTTTTGTTTTGGTACTGTTTTCGCATGTTATGTAACAATAAATAACTTTTGCATGACGTTTTCATACTTTTTGGATACCCATGATGCAAACCATGTTATATTTCAAACATTAGATGCTTGGTATATTTTATCACCCGTTGCAACGCACGGGCATTTTGCTAGTATCTGATAATTTTCTCAAAAGTATATAGAGCCAACAAAGTTATTCACTTCTATAAATCCTTTAGTTTTTGGAATTATTTTGCTATCATTGATTTGAATTTCCTTTCAACCATGGTTATTTTCAGCTCAACTTCCACAATACTGTTAGAGATATATTCGGTATAGCTATATTTGGTAGTATAGGATTTGTAATCCGTCTCCTACCTTATCTCTAGGAGAGGCTTCTTGCCCTCCAAGTTTTGTACCCCATATATACTCGCCCATGAGGCTCAATACAACATCCATCATATTCCGCCAATCTCATAATTCTACATGGTATCAGAGCGGCACGACCTCTGACCTAGCCGCCGCCGCCGCGCTTCCGCACCGCGCCGCCCCCGGGGAGGTCGATCTCCATGATCTCCGCCGGGGGCCGCGCCGCCCGTACCTAGGGTTCGTCCGCCGATCGGTTGATCGGCTGCCCTAGCGTTTTTTTTTCGATCTTTAGATCGGTTTTCTTTTCTCCGCCGGTCACTCGATCGGTGTTTTCTTTTTTGTTTGCCGATCATCGATCGGTTTGAGTCGTCCACCGCCGTCATCTTCTCACGCCTCTACTCCGACAACGGCATCGACCTGCACCGGCCCGCTCCTCGACAGCTGGCTATCGAGGCCAACTCGCCGGCGCCGACTCCGCACCGTCCGGCTCCTTCAAGCCGGCCATCGCGGTCGACTCGCCAGCACCGACTCCGCACCAACAGGCTCGTCTTCACCGACCGCGCAGCAAGGCCGGACGCGCCGTCCAAGGGACGCCTCGACTCGTCGCCGTCGGCTTCTCTCGCTTGCAAGGTCTCCATCGCCGGTTCGTCTTCGCCGTCATCGACCGGGACTTCACCCACAACGTCGCCATCGACTCCGATCTGCGCGTCGTCCCCGCCATGGTGCGTACAGCGCAGCGTCGGTCTGATCAACCGATCGCGCCTGTCTCCGTCAAGCACGTCCCCGAGCACGCGCCTACCACCGATCGAGCTACAGGCTGCCGCCGCGTCGCCCCTTCGGGCCGCCGCGTCGCCGCCCTTGGTCCACGTTGACGGCTGCTAACGCGCCTTCCCGGGCGTGTACGTCGCCAGCGACACCCCGCCGTCGCCCCAACTCACGCGCTGCTGCTGCGTCGCCCCTTCAGGCCGTAGCGCTGCGGCACGCGGTCCACTCCGCCGTCCCCGCGCATCGACTTCTACGTGGTATGCGCCGCGCCGCCTCCCTAGGCGTGGGAACGCCACCGTCCGCGCATGGTCTTCGTCACGCCGCCGGGTTCTTCCTCGCCTACTTCGAGTACCGCCGCCGCACCTCGTCCTCGACGGCTCGTACCGCGTCGTCTTCGGCATCGGCTTCCTCGACGACTGCTTCGACGCGTCTCCGTCATTCTTCACGCGTACTATGCGCATGCGGCTTCTTCCTGTGTCTACTTCGATACCGGCAACCCGACCACGACATCGGCCACGGCAACCCTTCGCACAGCTACCCCGACCAAGGCTGCACCGCCTAACGCTCTCGGCTCCCTCGACATCGGCAACAAGGGCTATCACCTCGCTTGAGCTCCTCATCAGCTTCCTCTACAGTCCAAGCATCGACGCCGCGACACCGTCCACGACGTTCCCGCTCCTACTATGGGGGGATGTCAGCCCACTGGATTCTACTTCGGCTTATCTCCAGTCTGACCGTCCGCGACGTTCCAGTTGTTCACGACGCTACCGCTACGACTGCGGGGGGATGTTAGAGATATATTCGGTATAGCTATATTTGGTAGTATAGGATTTGTAATCCGTCTCCTACCTTATCTCTAGGAGAGGCTTCTTGCCCTCCAAGTTTTGTACCCCATATATACTCGCCCATGAGGCTCAATACAACATCCATCATATTCCGCCAATCTCATAATTCTACAAGTACATGTACCCGTTCTTGCGTACTGTCGACAAGACCAAACCTTTTGAGTACTTGCGGCTTACCAGTTTGGGTGTCATTGGTGCCTTAGTAAAGGTAATTTTATTCATAACTGGAAGCCTGCGAGTTTAGATTAGTTAGATTGCGTCACACTAGATAGAGAAACTCGATCTGTTTCACAAATTATGCAATGCAATTGTCAATGAATGTTCATTCTCTTATTCCCTAACTTCTTTACGTGAGCAAGAAACTTCTTTACCATGCTTGTTCTACGTGGAATGAAAATATCTCAAACAATGTGGAAGGAAAATATAGTTAAATATTTTATGTATAACTTTCAAAAGAAGTTTTACTGTAGTGAACTGATGATTCTTCCTCTCTTCTGTTTGTTTAATAATTTGTTATATGTTTAGCACAGTGCGCCTTCAATTAGCTGATAATATATAAATAATAGGTCGAATTTTTCACCACATGATTTAGTTCTTAGTTGCTTACATTAACTCATCATCATATGTTTTGAACCTTGCTTCACAGTGGAATACGTTTAGAACACGCCAAAACGGAATGGCTTAAAAGGACATGATATTAGGGTCTATCGTGTGTGATAGCCATAGATTGGGATGATGAGATTTAGGCAGGCTGAGAGATAGCAAATATAAAGGACATTCTCCTTCTTAAAGGGGCAGCCCCGGTGCAGTAGCTCCCGCTTGCGCAGGGTCTAGGGAAGGGTCCGACCACTTTGGGTCTTTAGTACGCAGCTTTTCCCTGCATTTCTGCAAGAGCCTGTTTCCAGGACTTGAACCCGTGACCTCATTCTCCTTCTTGCTTGAATAATTATGAGTTACATGGTCTTTTATATAATGGGTATCTAGGCCCTTAGAGGTCTTTCATAACTTAATATGACCTCGTAAGTCCTAACAACATGCCCAAGCTGATGTTGCCATCCTTGTCCTACACGTCCAGCTATTTCCTTGCTATCATGATCACCTGTTGCATGGGCGTTTGTCCACAATATCATCACTAATTTTATTCAGTTTTCAGTGCCTGCAAAACTGGACAAGTCAGTAATTTTTGGGATATATATGAACTTAAATGATTCAAGATTTTATGCCATCCCTTCGAAAGTTTTGATGCAGCTGGAAGCCAAATCTATAGCCATATGTAAACAAACAAGCCTTGAAAGGATAAACTAGTCTTGTTGCATTTGATCCTCAATTTCGCCCTTGCTTTATTTAAGTGCACCTTAATTAAAGCCACATGTGTCGATTTTCTAATACTAGCTCTTCAACTGACACTTTGTTTATTATTTCTTGTGATACGTGCATGCAGGCTGAGGATACTGAAGTTATTAATTTCTTGCTGCAATCTGAAGTCATTCCTTTGTGCTTGCAGACCATGGAGATAGGCAGTGAGCTTTCAAAAACTGTATGTTGCGACACCTTAACTTTCATGTAAAATAAATCTTGCTTATGCTCAGCAACATCTTATGGGGTATACTCAGAATTATCCATCATCCCTCCCCCCACCAGAATTCCAGCCATCTGGGATATCATGGTGATTGGACAATAGGTTAATATATGTAACACCCCAAGCCAACCAAGCGCTTGGAATGTTACCACAATCATAACTTTTGAAAATAATAAGTCTTTTTAGGAAAATTTGGCATAACCTCCTTTGTTTTCGTAGACATCCAGGATAGACAATAATCAAAACAGAAGCACATTGACATAACAATGAATAGGGTAGACACAACGTTCATCAATAATCAACTCTCCAACACCTCAACTTTTTAAAGCTACTAGCCACAAGCATTAGCCTTAACGAAACGTCCACAAGACTTCAAAATCGTTTAAGTCATTACAACTCCTAATATTGGTTCTAAGAAAATGTTGATGAGTGTGTGTATCATGAGGTCATGAAGGTGTGCTACTCCCATGACTCCCCATGCATGTCGTCTCGATGTTTTACCTAAAAACATTAAAGCAACAAGGGTGAGTACAAAGACTCAACAAGTTCATAACAAATAATGAACCTTACATAAATCAAAACACAAAGTCATCACTAAACATTATTCATTCATCATCATATATAAATATGTGCTACATGCCTATATGCTCATCTCATCTCATCTCATTGCGGATACCGGTATCGCTTGAGTGGACACCCGTCGGCATCCACTCACTCCAACTTGTGGAGGGTGCCTCCAAAGTGGGTCGCAACCCATCAAAGGAGGTCTCATTGTGCCCACCGAAGTAGGTCACTTTAACATCATTATCATCATGAGTATGCAAGTATGCATAAAGTGCACATGTCATCATCATAATCATTATCATTTCTTCATGGAAATATCATTGATATAAAGGAAAACTTTATAATTAAATCAAGTGAAGAGAGATATGCAAAATCCACTATCCATCATGAACTTGCCTCAACCGCGAGTCACATTATGTCAGATGTAGGGTCATGAACCAGGAGTATCGTCACATGTTATTCAAACATATATAACACTCAATACAAAACATGGATTCACAACAAGGACATTCACAAATTGACATCGTTCGTAAGCGTGAGACCCCCTTTAAGTCATATGTCCATCAAGAAAAGTGAAAACACATGTTATAACTAAAGCTCAAACCATACACACAATTTACATTTCAGCACCAATACAATACTTCTCACATCCTCTATTGAGAAACAACTGGACATTGACATCTTAACTCAGCTTTACTACTATTCTGTCCAACACAGTTCACTTAACATGTTCATAAGAATTAATGTTCTACACGAAATCTTGCAAACAATATTAGTTATAATATTAGTAAAACATTCTCTGCAACTTTCATGTTTAGCCCATAATTTAATTTGAATGTTAAAGACCTCAAGTTGCAAAGAAGATCACTGTGTGCAGAAAAGATTCAGTACTGGACAGTACACTAAATGGATCGCTGCAAGCAAACCATTTGACCAAATTGCGCAAATAAAAATTCTATGGAACGCCTGAAACATGATCTACAACTTTCGTTCAGACTGTAGTCGAAATTATGGACAGATCAATCCAGATTTAAGTCCAAGCTCAGAGTACTAGACTTATGCTGCAGAATTTCCTCTAGCTTGCACCTACGGAAACAGTTCAGAAGACCACACGTTCAGGCTAGGAGGGAACTAGCAAAATGCAGACATAATTGGTTCTCCATGCCAAGACGTGATGCTGAAAACTACAGGCTGGTATAGGCTCCATGGGGAATAAACCAATCGCCCAAAACAACCCAGTTTCATCCCTGATACTAATCCAACCGACAACACTACAGGAACTGCTATACTACAACGTAGATGGAGGAACAAGAAACCTAGCGAGGGGACAGAAGCACTCACTGCTGCAACACGCAGATCGACGACGACAACAACTTGATCCAGCAGCAGACAGCCCAGCCAAACAACCCCACAGCGGCTGCGACGGCAGTGACGCCATATGATCCAGCATACCGACTCACTGCGGCGGCAGCGGCGATTTGTGATCCAGTGGCATCGACCCAACGATGGCCGCCTTGATCCGGATGCACCAGGTATTGGCGAGATAGGAGGAGATCGAAACGATACGGCCCAGCCCTAGAATGTTGTTAAGAGGCAGTGAAGAAGGATACAAACCGTCGAGTCTGATTGGGTCTTGAGCCCAACCCGTGGCTTCCCAGCCTCACATGCTGAACAAAAAAACTTAGCTAGCATTTCAATAAAAACACCATAGATCGAACTGGTTGTTGCTACAAGTTTTAAAACAGAAGGTCAAGAGTTCAAGTGCTACTATACACTATCTTTCTTTGTTTTATTACTTTTTGCCTCTAGATATCTAATTCAAAAATCATATTTAAATGGCATCACGGTTCCAATCATTTATTCTTTTGAAAAGTTCAATAAGTAACCGGCTGGCATTAAAATTAATTCGGGGTATCACATTCTTACCCCCTTAAACAGAATTCGTCCCCGAATTCTTCTTTTTTTACTATTCATGGAACTATCGTGGAAGTTACAAAATATAAACATGCATCGATCACATTACAACCCTGAACAATTATGGATGCCTCATGCATGAAAGGCTTGAACTCCTAAGTTGCCTCAAAAACATAACCTTCACATACCTTAACGTTCCATGTGCTTCATCACTCTCTCGATCTGTTTCAATATCCCCACAGGGTGGTTCTCAAAGGCTAACTCGGTAATCTGTTCCATGGTAATATGTCGTACTAGGTCACGAAAATACTTCACGACATAGCTAGAGATATGGAACACCTTTTGCATACTATTCATCGATTCAGGCAAGTCAAGTCTATAGGCTAGCTTCCCACTCGTGCCACTATCACGAAAGATCCAATGTATGGCGTACTAAGCTTCCCCACCAACTTGAAATTCCACATTTGACCTCTTATCGAATCAGCATAACTCCTTGTCGTCTACACTGTGCCGCGACATATGTTGCCCAATCTCAGCTGCCCTCTCAGTGGCTATTGAACCCAATCTGGTTCAAGCACTTCCTTCTCGCCGACGGCATCCCAACATAATGAAGATCTACACTGTCTTCCATAAAGAGCCTCATAAGGTGCCATTCGTACGCTAGTCTAATAACCGTTACTATAAGCAAAGTCCACAAGTGGCGAGTGATATCCCATCTCCCTTGCCAAGATAAAACACAACACCTATCTGCTAAGATTTGAATGCTTCGCTTAACTGCGTAACCATGGCACTCTGTGGGATCTCCCAAAATTTTGATACAAAATTGTCATCTCTATCAGAAGTAATGGTTTCAGCAACCCCATGTAACCTTACTATCTCACGCACATAAATTGGGGAGGTAAGCCAACAACAAAATCCATGGAAATGTCATCACTTGGGCATTCCAAACCTCCAACGATTGCAACAGTCCGGCTGGCCTCTTATGCGGAGCCTTTACTCGTTGACAAACCACACAAGAGGACAAATACTTGGCCATATCAACTTTCAGTCTTCCCCACCAGTAAGTATTTTATAGGTTCTGGTACATCTTTGCCTCTCCACGTTTAACATGTCGGGGTACGATGTGCCTCCTCAAAATGTCCTCCATACCTAAGACTATTGTGGCACACAAAGACTGTAACGGAACAGCTCATGTTTCATCTATAATGAACTCTTATGTTCAGCTTTCAAGAACATGTTCCCGCCCCTGTTGTAACAGTCGGTCACTTTGTTGAGCCTCTCTCATTTTATCTAGAATAGCTGAAGGGTGTATCGTGTATCCTCATCTACTACACCAGCAAAACAGTACGCGATGCCCATTTGTTCAAAACAAGAAATGAGCTAATCTACACTGGGAGGTACAGACTTGAGGCTAAGAGCATCCGCAACAATACTCGCTTAATGGTGAGGTCATATTCCTTCGTCAATTCTAGCCACCGTCTTTGTCTCAAATCAAACTTCTTCTGGTGAAGAGGTAATTCAAAATCGTATGATGAGTGAAAATATCACAAGATTCTCCATAAAGATAATGCCTCAAAATCTTGAGTACAAACTCCACAGGCGCAAGCTCTAAATCATGACTAGGATAGTTATGCTCGTGCTTTTTCAATTTCCTTGAAGCATAAGCAATAACCTTAACATCTTGCATGAGTACACACCCAAGTATGGCTAGAGAAGCATTCAAGTAGACTACGAAGCGGTTCCCCAGCTCAAAAAGGATGACATAAAGAGCAGTCACCAACCTAATTTCAACACTAAACTATCTCCGCCAATTGAGAAATAATCTCACACATATCATTACGTTATAATTTCAATCGTTTGGTCATTGGGTTGGCAATGGTAGAAAGTCCTTCACAGACTTCCAATCGTAACCCTTCAAGCCCAGGAAACGTCTCACTTAATTGACATTGGGTGTTTTCGGCTAGTCTATAATTGTAGAAAGCTTATTAGGATCAACGAAGATGCCATGCTTGTTAATAACAGGACCAAGGACACTTCTAAAAGACAACTCACAAATTTTTTTTTTGGTTTGCATAAAATTTATTCTTTCTCCCAAGTCTCAAACACAAGCCTCAAGTCGCGCACGTGCTCTTCTTAAGTCTTCACATATACGAGGATATCATCAATGAACAATACCACTAAGAGATCAAGGAACCCATGTAGCATACTATTAGTTGTCTTCATAGAAAAAGGCGGGAGCATTGGTTAGTCTGAAAGATGTAACTTTGTATTCATAATGCCCATATTTAGTAGACAAAACAATCTTTTCTATATCAAGTTCCCATACACGGATTTGATTATAGCAAGGCTGCAAAACAAACTTGAAGAACAACTTAGCTATATTCAGCTGATCAAACAAGTCCTCGATGCTGGGAAATGTATATTCGTTCGTGATGGTTACCGCATTTAGAGCATGATAATCAATGCACTTTCGCCAGCTGACATCTCTCTTGGATGTAAACATAACTAACTATCCAAGGTGAGACACTACGCCAAATGAAACCTTTGGATAACATATTGTCAACTAGTTCTTCCATTGTCATTGAAATGGTTGTGACAATCAATAGTAAGAGACATAGAGATATGTCGAGTGCCATGAATGAGATCAATGCGGAACTTCAGGTTCCGCTCTCGAAGAACCAGGAAGAAGCATGGTATGTTGATAAATCATGAAATCCTTATTGAGAATGCAGATGTTACATGACCACTCAATGCTCAACATCCTTCAGATTCGGAACATAACTAACGAACCCCAAATAACCTATCTGAAACTCTCAAGGTTGTCTAGCATGATGTATTTCTTACGCAGTACCACAAAAACAACGAAAGTTTAACCTCACCACATCTCCTATGCTTAGTAGCAATTGCCTCTTCTACAAGTGGAACGTCATAAATTTATATGGTTTAGGCTGTACAACATCGTCTCTCAACTAATTTAAGGAAAATGTCAAACAATGATTCAACAATCCAGCGCAACAAGAACCAATAATAAGGGTAAATGGTATGGGGGCCAATCCATCCCGCACCCAAACTATTGAATTTGTTACTGAAATAGTTGAATCACGCAAAGCTAACCACTCGGTCATCCTCACTGGCATTGCAAACAGATTACATGGGCACGAACCAAAGTTCGAGGTCGACTCCCATCTACCGTTTTTCTGCAAAGCTGCTACAAAAATCTAATCTATCATCTCTCAAGGACACCCAAGATTAGGTGTACAGAACACACATTTAAAAGAACGAACAGTCAATATACGCATGGTTAGCGACTTGATCTAGCAAGGGACACTAGCAAATATCAAAGAAGATAGAATGGGACCAAAGATGTTAATTTTGGAGGTCTAGTAGCAAACGAGGAGAACAACTGAAGTACATGATCGAAAATACTTCATCAACATGAGACACGAAGACAACATCGATAACCACGATACAAGATGATGATCATCAAACCCAGCCAAAAGCAGGTGAGTGAGAATGAGGAAGTCAACTACAGAAATTGTGGTTTAGGGTTCATGGATAGATGAGAAGAGCTTCTCGTATTGACTCAGGACCAGATAAGTCATCAAAACATCCTTTTATCGGCTCCACTACCACACCATCTAGGTTATATGAATCCTCTTGGAAAATCAATCACTGGTCGACCTGATATTTAAGATTAGGAATTGTTCTCTCATACACCTTCGCGATAACCTAACACATATGAAAACCTCAGGCAGCACCAAGCAAACCCAAATTTAACCTTCCACTGTACATTATAGTAAATCAAACTTGGACGCCTCACTTCATATATCTCCTCAAGAGTCCAACAAAGCAACGTATATGTCTAAACCACGTTATTCATACTTCCATTGGACTAGCAGAAAAGATAAAAACTTTTCCTTCCAATATTGAATTCACCAAACCTAAAGAGACTCTCTCTCTCTAGTCAACTAATTACTGTAAGGAACATAAGGACCCTAAAGCAAGGCCTACAGGCCTCTCACATAATATTCTGATCACATTGACAAGAACATACATATATAAGAGATAACTCACAGAACGTAAATGCAATGCACGACCCAATCCATCCTATTGTGCACCAGTGTGTCAAGTTTTAAGATTATTAATTTTGTTTATGAAAATATTTGTTATTACGAAATAATATTTTAAATTATTTACCCTATGATAACGAAATCTTGCACCACGGACCTAAAGCCCGCTCTGATACCAACTGTAACACCCCAAGCCAACCAAGCGCTTGGAATGTTACCACAATCATAACTTTTGAAAATAATAAGTCTTTTTAGGAAAATTTGGCATAACCTCCTTTGTTTTCGTAGACATCCAGGATAGACAATAATCAAAACAGAAGCACATTGACATAACAAATGAATAGGGTAGACACAACGTTCATCAATAATCAACTCTCCAACACCTCAACTTTTTAAAGCTACTAGCCACAAGCATTAGCCTTAACGAAACGTCCACAAGACTTCAAAATCGTTTAAGTCATTACAACTCCTAATATTGGTTCTAAGAAAATGTTGATGAGTGTGTGTATCATGAGGTCATGAAGGTGTGCTACTCCCATGACTCCCCATGCATGTCGTCTCGATGTTTTACCTAAAAACATTAAAGCAACAAGGGTGAGTACAAAGACTCAACAAGTTCATAACAAATAATGAACCTTACATAAATCAAAACACAAAGTCATCACTAAACATTATTCATTCATCATCATATATAAATATGTGCTACATGCCTATATGCTCATCTCATCTCATCTCATTGCGGATACCGGTATCGCTTGAGTGGACACCCGTCGGCATCCACTCACTCCAACTTGTGGAGGGTGCCTCCAAAGTGGGTCGCAACCCATCAAAGGAGGTCTCATTGTGCCCACCGAAGTAGGTCACTTTAACATCATTATCATCATGAGTATGCAAGTATGCATAAAGTGCACATGTCATCATCATAATCATTATCATTTCTTCATGGAAATATCATTGATATAAAGGAAAACTTTATAATTAAATCAAGTGAAGAGAGATATGCAAAATCCACTATCCATCATGAACTTGCCTCAACCGCGAGTCACATTATGTCAGATGTAGGGTCATGAACCAGGAGTATCGTCACATGTTATTCAAACATATATAACACTCAATACAAAACATGGATTCACAACAAGGACATTCACAAATTGACATCGTTCGTAAGCGTGAGACCCCCTTTAAGTCACATGTCCATCAAGAAAAGTGAAAACACATGTTATAACTAAAGCTCAAACCATACACACAATTTACATTTCAGCACCAATACAATACTTCTCACATCCTCTATTGAGAAACAACTGGACATTGACATCTTAACTCAGCTTTACTACTATTCTGTCCAACACAGTTCACTTAACATGTTCATAAGAATTAATGTTCTACACGAAATCTTGCAAACAATATTAGTTATAATATTAGTAAAACATTCTCTGCAACTTTCATGTTTAGCCCATAATTTAATTTGAATGTTAAAGACCTCAAGTTGCAAAGAAGATCACTGTGTGCAGAAAAGATTCAGTACTGGACAGTACACTAAATGGATCGCTGCAAGCAAACCATTTGACCAAATTGCGCAAATAAAAATTCTATGGAACGCCTGAAACATGATCTACAACTTTCGTTCAGACTGTAGTCGAAATTATGGACAGATCAATCCAGATTTAAGTCCAAGCTCAGAGTACTAGACTTATGCTGCAGAATTTCCTCTAGCTTGCACCTACGGAAACAGTTCAGAAGACCACACGTTCAGGCTAGGAGGGAACTAGCAAACTGCAGACATAATTGGTTCTCCATGCCAAGACGTGATGCTGAAAACTACAGGCTGGTATAGGCTCCATGGGGAATAAACCAATCGCCCAAAACAACCCAGTTTCATCCCTGATACTAATCCAACCGACAACACTACAGGAACTGCTATACTACAACGTAGATGGAGGAACAAGAAACCTAGCGAGGGGACAGAAGCACTCACTGCTGCAACACGCAGATCGACGACGACAACAACTTGATCCAGCAGCAGACAGCCCAGCCAAACAACCCCACAGCGGCTGCGACGGCAGTGACGCCATATGATCCAGCATACCGACTCACTGCGGCGGCAGCGGCGATTTGTGATCCAGTGGCATCGACCCAACGATGGCCGCCTTGATCCGGATGCACCAGGTATTGGCGAGATAGGAGGAGATCGAAACGATACGGCCCAGCCCTAGAATGTTGTTAAGAGGCAGTGAAGAAGGATACAAACCGTCGAGTCTGATTGGGTCTTGAGCCCAACCCGTGGCTTCCCAGCCTCACATGCTGAACAAAAAAACTTAGCTAGCATTTCAATAAAAACACCATAGATCGAACTGGTTGTTGCTACAAGTTTTAAAACAGAAGGTCAAGAGTTCAAGTGCTACTATACACTATCTTTCTTTGTTTTATTACTTTTTGCCTCTAGATATCTAATTCAAAAATCATATTTAAATGGCATCACGGTTCCAATCATTTATTCTTTTGAAAAGTTCAATAAGTAACCGGCTGGCATTAAAATTAATTCGGGGTATCACATTCTTACCCCCTTAAACAGAATTCGTCCCCGAATTCTTCTTTTCTTTACTATTCATGGAACTATCGTGGAAGTTACAAAATATAAACATGCATCGATCACATTACAACCCTGAACAATTATGGATGCCTCATGCATGAAAGGCTTGAACTCCTAAGTTGCCTAAAAAACATAACCTTCACATACCTTAACGTTCCATGTGCTTCATCACTCTCTCGATCTGTTTCAATATCCCCACAGGGTGGTTCTCAAAGGCTAACTCGGTAATCTGTTCCATGGTAATATGTCGTACTAGGTCACGAAAATACTTCACGACATAGCTAGAGATATGGAACACCTTTTGCATACTATTCATCGATTCAGGCAAGTCAAGTCTATAGGCTAGCTTCCCACTCGTGCCACTATCACGAAAGATCCAATGTATGGCGTACTAAGCTTCCCCACCAACTTGAAATTCCACATTCCGCCGGCCGCCGGCCGCCGCGTTGTGTGGTCGCCGATCTCCCGTCGCAACGATGTAATCTATACAATCAATCGATTAGAAAGATAATGACTTCCTTTCAAGCGGGCGTCTTAGTGCAAAATAGCCATGTTTTGATACTGTGCGTGCGATTAGATCCGAGGGCTCAGATCGGGCGGATGCAGGGATGCACGAACCACCTGGATGCATAGGATACATTGCCAAACATAAACTATGCTCAAACGGCCAAATATTTGCCCACAAAGAGAAGAGACCATAGACCAAAAGCGGGGAAACCCCAACGGCAAAAGCCATGGAAACGGCGAACCAGCTCGGCCGCCCCCGACACATCCGACGGCCACCCTCAAACCCGCGTGAATCCTGAAGTGAAGCTCACGGAACCATCCACCCCGCCTCCTGTCCCCCGTCCAGCTCAGCCACTCCTGCCGACTCCCGGGCCCCACTCACACATCACCAATCCTACATCACACGGTAGCTTCCAACCACCCCGCCGTCCTATGGGCCCGGCCTAGACCTGGACCCACCCATCAGCGGACCCGTCGCGCCCACGTGGCCTCTCCCACCCCCACCGTTGGTTCGTTGCCGCCCCGTGCCGTACGGTACGCCTCGCAACGAGCGACCGTGTCGTCTTCCCCGCGACGAGCGAGCGATCGGTCGCTGGTTCAATCCACACAAGCCCAGCAGTTTCACCGCTTCACCACCGCGCATCTCCCTCTCCACTCCTCCCGCCGCTGCTGCAACCGTCCCACGTGGTCTCTCTCCACCAAACCGAACCCTAGAGACATCCTCCGCGCGCGGCGGAAGAGCCCCGCCGTTGGAGCTGAAGCGGGGCCGCCGCAGCTCCCGCCCATGGCGCGGATCCAGTCCGTAAGTGCTTCTCTGTGCCTCAGTTCAAGCCTGTAAGTTTTCGCGGTAAAGACCTCTGCTCTGCGCCTCTGCGTGGGGTTGGAGTGGACTGAATTTGCTTCTGTGACGCGATTCTCGGACTGGGCGCGGATGTCACCGGCCGACCGGCGGGGTCGCGGCCGGTTTTTTTTTTTTGGGGGTTCTGGGGTCGAGGGAGATGAGCGAGCGAATCCACAACCCAGTGTGTGCTCTGCTCTACTGTCTACTCGGTTGGGAGATTGAAAGGAGAAGAGCAGGGAGAACCAACTGCTGTTACTCTCGTGCATTTTTACCGCAACTTGTCTGAGAAGTTTTTCCGGTGTGGGCTAGAGTAGAGACGATACGATTCGGTTCTTCCCTTCCATTATTATCGCCGGAGCTTACGTGCGAAACTATTATCATGGACCAAGTTATAGCTTTTTGATTGTACTACATGTTAACACTCTGGAACATTTGGGAGCCATTTCAGTGAGTTGCAGTTTTGGAGAACCATAAGCCTAATGTTGGAGGAAGGTGTTAAGAGCTACTGCCCTGATTCTCTTCTGTTGTTGGTCCCTACACCAGCATTTTATTTCAACTATACAATGTATTAGCTGCCTAAGTACTACTGATCCTAGAACGTAGAAGATGCTAAAGGCCATACTCACTGCTGCGGATCCTGTAACACATCTTGTACTGTCTAAAAAAATTTGGATGATCCTTACAGGGTGCTAGGGTAGAAGAAGAGGTATGAGTATATTAATAGCAAAGAATCCTTTGCGTTTTCTCTAAAAAAAAGAGTATATTAATAGCACAGCCACACATCAAGTTATTTTTAGGTTTACTTCATGGAGAGGCAACATTGTACTCCAGTTGGGCAATTTTTCTATAACTACTAAAGTGTAACATTATCCTAGAATTAATTCTTTGTGTGCTGCGTTGTAAGATTGCAAGTCTTCCCTGGTTCCAGTTTTCAGGGGAACTAGAAAATCGCTTGCGGTGTTTATCTAAATCTTTCTGGAATTTATTTTATGCTAGTATATAATTTACCTTCAGAGTTTGCAAGCAATTCTGAAATCATAACACACGAAACGTTGCAGGTGTTGGATGAAGGAATGGACCCATGTCTTGGTAGATTGAATATACCAGACACCACTGGCCAATCACGATGTACAGCTGAGAATGGTTTGTCCTTGCTCAACTGCCCTTCTCCTGACACACAGCTTTCTTTAGGCCAGTTTAACAAAGGGCCTACCAAGTTCAAAGATTCAGCACTGCCACTGCCAATGGCGTTGTTGTCCTGCAATCGCAGTTGTGATATCGGAAGCAACTTTGAGGCGTTTGCAACTGTAATGTCGAGGCTACATCAACACCTTTTAGATGCAAATGTGGAAATTAATTACACAGAGTACTTAGATTTGATGAAACTGGAAGTCGATCAACAGCTTAATAAGCTCAAGGAGGACACGATGCTCTTGAAAAGCTATAACTTGGTCCATGATAGCGATGCACATGTTTCATGCCCTATGATATGTCGTCATGGAAAGGTAGTAGAGATAGATGAGGGGTTCAATGACCTACATCTACTATTGATAGTGGTGTTCCGGCAAATTAAGGAGATGTTGAGCCTGTTCAATGCTTCAATTCACGAACTTCGATGGGAGCATGAGTTGCAATTAGAGGTCACCGGCATTATGATTGGAGACTGCATCAGAGGTCTTGAGGATGAGCTAGAGAGGAAGTTTTATGAACAAAGTTCCGTTGTCAACAGTCTAAGAAAGAACTGGAATGAGACTGTGCTTCAGTGTGGTGCAATCCGTGAAGAACTAATTTCGATATCGGATATGCTATTACCGTCAGAAGATGAATCACATTGTTCCCACAGTAAACATGAACATTTGAGTAACAGGAGTAACAGATGGAAATACAATCTCTTCAGAAAGGAAACAGGGGAGGAACACTCTCCATCTTCTAGTGCGGAAAACAAGAACTCTGCAACACAGAGATCTATAAGTCCCAGAGAAGTAATTTCTGAAAAATCTGACCTTCGGCATCTGAAGGGTATGAATAGCGAGCAAATCATAAACTACTTCAGATATGAGATTAGTAAATTAAAGAGGTTGCACGAATTGTATTTACAAGATAAAACGGAAGAGTTATTCAAATTCAAACGAGAGAAGGCATCATTGGATCTTAAGTATGATGTAGAATTTGAGCCTCTAAGAAAGAAAGTTCCTGATATCATTTCAAAGGTTGACCAAATCATTTGGAATACCATAAAGGTACCTACAGTTTACAGCACTAGTGAGGCACTTGAGGAAAATAGCAGATTGAATAATAAAATTGATTCGCTATACCATGAAAACCAGCACCTTAGCAACTTGCTTGCAGAAAAGATGAATGATATTAAGGAATTATCGTGCCAGATATCTGATGCTAGCAGGAAAATATCACTTCAATTGTCAGTTGAAGAACAACTTATGAGACTAGTCGGCAGCCTCAAAGGAGACTATGAAGATCTTTATGTTGAAAGCACTATTAGAGATGAAGTATACCAAACTGTTACAAGAAACTTTGTTGAATACTGTAGGACCAGCATGGAGGATGCCTCACGGAATTCTCGAGCAGAAGTGTCCTCACTTGAAGCTAAACTCTCGGAAAAGGAGGAAGCATTGTGTTTAGCTAATGAAAAAATTCAGAAGTTAAAAGAAAAGTTATTGCTATCAGAAAAGGAGCATTTTCTCCAACAGGAACATCCAGAGTTAACCAAGCCAGAGAGCGAGGAAATGGTACTCCGTGATATCGAGATGGAGCCTCATGTATCACCAAGAAGATCATATGAGAGTTCTGAGCAGAGTATGGAGGATAAGGAGCTCATCAAACTCAGCCAGACTTTAGAGATTGCCTCAACTGCCTTACAGGAAGTTGAAACCAAAAAATTGGACTATGTTGGGTTTCTAGGTAAAAATGAGCACATAATGCAACTAGATTTCATTATGGTATCTATCATGGATTTATCAAAAGAATTTGTGGAGATTGAACATAAAATGTTAGGAGGTACCAAAGGAGATCAGAAAAGGTATGTGCCCCTATCTTCTGAATATAATCCATATTGTTGGTTCCCACACAAATTGATATGAGTATTGTTTAATTCAGGTCGGATAACCTGAGCGATCAATGCAACCATGTGGTACAACGGGCAATAGTACTAACAAAGAAGGGCCTCTCATATAAGCAAATGCTAAACACAAGGCGTTCTGAGCTTCGGAAAGCTGAAGTTGAGGTATTTCTCTTCCTGTCATATCTAATGTTGCTTAGTTTTAAACGAGGGATCATCAATCTTTCTGATTGATGTTATGTCGAGATGTATCTAACTAATAAAGGCACTTATTATCCCGCGAAAAGAAGGCACTCCTTAATTTCTTATGTCTGTCTATATAAATCAAGTAAGCAGTGAATTCTCTCGGTAGGATGCATTAATATATGCAGGAAACTTTCGTGCAAACACAGCTCATCCATTTGTCGAATAACAGTGTTTTTCTAGCTGCATTGAGATAATTTGATCCCTTGTGAGCCCCATTCCTTATTTTGGTTCAGTTATTATTTCTGATTATTTGTGCATCGGTAGGTAATATTCATAGATGGTTACGTAAGCATGTTTATTCTGTAACTGTTTAAGATGGTTCACAATTATTTGACAAATAAGACATTGTTTATTGTCAGCATGCAAGTGAGTCTCTTTTTAGAGAGAATGCAAGTGACTCTGCTGATATGAACCATTTGAATTCGATTTGGATATCAGCTAAAAAACGATTTGGATACATTGCAGGTTCTTTTTTATGAGTATGCTTCTGTTTCACACTTTCACTGCAATAACAAATATATACTAAATTCATCTTATAGCCTCTTGTGTTTGCCAGTTAGATTCAGATTTTTTTGTCAACATTAGATTCATATTTTTTTTGGCAACATTCAATTCAGGTTGACATTTTGGAAAACAAGGTTACTGCACTTTTAAGTCTTGTGCAAAAGATATATGTGACTCTCGAGCATTATTCTCCTGTCTTTCAGCAGTATCCTGGGGTAAGTATACCATGTGGTCAATGCTAACTTTCTCATTTTTCCTGGTTCTGTACAATTTAATTTCTACTTTTTGGGCATTGCTCTTTCTTTTAGGGGATGAGCATTTCTGTTTTTGTTAATACAAATTACTTGCTTTGGCTATTTAGACATTGATTTTGGCATCTCCTGTGGTCATTTGCATGTTTTTGCCTGTTATAAGCAAGTTTTTTTTCTTGTCATTTTGTATTAGAAGAAAGCGTCAAGAGGACGCAAATAGTACAAACAAAAAGGAACGGAAAAAAAAACAACAACAAAGGCATAAAAGCTAGAACTCCTAGAAACTGAAGACATGCTTTGATACTTGTATATATGTGCCTTTTGATGATAGATCATTACTATTTAGTAGTCAGAGGGGTGAATCCTACTCATACTTAATCCCGTGTGTGCAGTTACTGGATGCTTTCTTGAAGACATGCAAGCTTGTTGCAGGTCTACGCAGTAAACAAAAAGATGACTTACAAGATACAACATAAGTTGGAGCTGCTAGGTGAGATAGCCTTTCTCATCTAGAGCTAATGTATATTCAAGCTTTAAATTTCATCTGCAAACACTCCAACCCAATTGATTAGATTTCTTCTACTCCCTCTGATCCGTTTTATGTGTTGTGAGAAAGCAACGTATCATGACAACTTATAGGTGTAACCTGCGACAGTTTTTTGGGATCGGAGGTAGTAAATATCCATCAGAAATCTTATCATTAACTTCTAGGTACTTCATATTCATATACATCGTAACTTGCTAACTGCTTGTATGGGACAATTATAGTTGTTAACCTTAACTAGCCAACAAATTCTCTAATCTCTATCAGGACTAGTTGAATGCCCGTGCGTTGCCACGGGCTTTATTTTTTCTTTCATAGCAAATTTGAATAAAATTAATTAAATATTCACGTGTCTTAAAATAATAGCGCTACACCATGCCGCCGGGATGGTATCACACATAGCAAACGTGCCCGTGCGTTGCTACGGGTTGATTAATTTTAGACCATGCAGAATTTCATTCCCGAAAACAAGATTATACAGTCATATGTATGGTTCGGTCTTCTAATAAATCTTGTTATAAAAACTAAACTCAACTTAAAATTGCAATTCCGATGGATATGGTAACAGATCTCCAAGTGAACTGAAAGAGAATGAAGAAGAGAACATTATAGTATAAACCTTGCATATTTTTTTATGCTTACATCCAAATTAATTAAAAGGGGCCTACATCCTGTTTTTTCTAATAAAAATGATCATTTTCACGTATGGCTCATATACATTGTCAAACCAATTCACTTAAGAAAAAATCCACACGGAGAAAAGACCGTAACCAAGGCAACTTATAGCTTCATTCTGAACTATGCTTCAATTGACACTCATCAAACTGTTGGAAAACTCATATTTGGTAACCTGCAAAAAAGCATGATCATACTGTTGGAGAGGTAAGCACTATGATGCTTAAAGCACTGAACGACATATGTACAATTAGTTTTTTTATAAACAAACATACTTACTGGTTGATCTAAAGATCACTGGTAAGTTAAAATAATGGGACGGCACCACCCTGTTCCTTGTTAAGTTAAACTAACACTATCAGATTTGAGGTATGACACTTGCGAACCACACTCGGAATTTTTGTGTGTGTGAATTACTCGAAACTAGCCAGAAAACTATGCGAAAATTATTTCTTATATCTTTATAGGGCTGAAATTGCACTTATCATATCTGCAGTAATGCCATGGCTTAGCTTATAGGATGCCATGACGGGGTGAAGGGGAAAATGCATATGGCCGATATTATTGGGAATTTTATCAAACACATAAAAGGTCCGGTAGTAAAATACAGAGAGAGGGAGTCAAGCTATAACACAGATCATAGATTGATAATTCTTAAATCTTGTCATAGGTTGGTGGAGACTGGACATGGAAGGTAGCGTTGACGGATGAAGAAGACATGTGCCGGCCGCTGGGCCAAGCTATCTCTTCTCCCAGTGGATTCAGTCTTGTCATCACTTTGTCATGCCGAGAAGTCGTCCACCACGGGGAGTGACCTCTCCGGAGAGTGGTGGCGCGACAACCCACAGGGGTGGCTGAGGGAGCGGCCGGCTCGACGGAGCAGCGGCACGACATACAACTGCAGCGTGACGGAGGGGGCCGCCGCCTCGGTCGAGAGGCGGCATATGTGGCACTGCTTTATCAAAAAATATGCGGCACTGCTCCGCCTCCTCCTCTTCTTAGTCGCCGGAGCCATCCGCCGCGGGGAGGTCCTTCTCGTCGGAGGCGCCAGCCATGGCCTCCCGCCATGAAGCTTTGTCGTCAGCTATAAGCATCTCTATCATCATGCTCTGTAGCTGTATACAGAAGTCCATCGAGTTCATCACGATGGAGTGGCCCTGCGGTCTGAGTACTTGACGGCAGCGTAGACGCGTAGGCGAGAAAGAAGGGGATCAAATCGTGGGTCGTTCATGATTTGCTAGCCCAGAGAAATTCGGGACGAAGATCGGCTCACCTGTGGGCGCCGGGAACGGGCGTCTGGTGGACTTCCGGGCTTCGCGAGGTAGACTCCCCGGCGGCGTCACCGACATGTATCTCGTCCCGCACCGCCGCCCTAGACCGGTCCTTCACCGCCGGAGCAACAGCTTCCTCCTACCTCCAAGCACCGTCTGGCACCTCTCTATCTCCCCTCTCTTGGACATCACATCTGCCGCCGGTTAAAATCCTTCAAGAGAGCAGCCTCCCTGGATCGATTCCTTGTGCACTGGCCCTTCCCACCGCTGTCCGAATCTATTCCAAACCAAGGCAAGCTGGATTCCGGCCAAGAACGGCCGCACGCTGCCGCCCTGCCACTTGACACGACGGTGGCTGATCTCCTCGCCTGGACACCTCCATCGCCATGCCGTCGCCCTGGAGTATCTCCGCATACGCGTCAGCGACATGCCCGGCCCTGCCCCGTTCGAGCCCCGATGGCTTCCAATCGAGGCGGTCTCCTCCGCCTAGCCGCCTGTTCGTCCAGCGGGAGCGGAGGCAGGGGATGGGGAATATTCTGTCTGTGCGAACCGTTAATTTGACTCAGCGGTGGCAGTTCCGGTAATTATGCGTGCAAGGGTAAAATTGGAAATTTAAAAAACGTACCGACCATCACCTCTAACGATATTATATAGTAGAGATGAAAGTGTGACATGGTACTGTAGGTTTGTCTAGTCACCACAAAATCCCCACACTACCATACTATTTGAATAGACAATGCATCATCAGTGCCTTATTGGAGTATCGGGATAATGTAATTGATGTGTACTATAGGACTCAGGCTCTAAAAAACTGCATCTCTAAATTTAGTCACTAATTATGTTTCCATTACAACTGATTATTGTGTATGAAGGCATTGATTGGTGCTGACCATTTGATTTACCTTTGGCGTTTTACAGATAATGAAGATTCTAAATTTATTCGAGAGAGGCTTACGAGGTGCTAGAAAGCTACGGATGTCATGATGGAGTAAACAATGTCCCATTAAAAGCATCAGGCCAAATTTATTATGCAAATCGACAGTCATTATGAAGTTGTGTTAATCTATCAGACTGAATTTTGAAAGTCAGGGTTATGAGTAGAAGCTAGGTGCATTGCACATAGATTTGTGATTTCTGTGCATAGGCTAAACACAATGTGAGTAATTGGTTCAGTTGTTTCGTGGCTGGTCACTCCACAGAAGGTTTACCCACATATTGTATCGTGTATGTATAAGTGAATATTAAATAGCATTTCAATGTACAAGTTACGGCATATTTAGTTCATAATCGGTGAGTGTGATAGTATTTTTTTCTGGCAATCTGTGTATACATGATGTTGCTCTTATACTAACCATATATCTTTATTCTGTAGTAAGAACTGACGTCAGGATTTAATAAATGCAGCATAGTTTAATTATTTTTTCCCTTTTTATTATGTAAAGTTTTGATTTTATTATTTGTCGTAATAAGCCTATATGTAAACTTATATATTATCTTTGTTGATTGCTGAGGAAGTAATTTTTTAAGAGCAATAGTTGTATTTAAAATATAAAAGCAAAATGTTTCAAGTTGTCCAATTTCTGGTCATGATTGAACAACTTATTATTTATTTCTAAGTTTTTGAAGTTACATGGTTCACTTTTATCCGAGCAATGTGTGATGGTTGATTGATACGACTGTTGTGGACCTGTGACCATTATTTCGATGTTTGCTTGAGCAATAGTTGACTGCATCTGAGGTAAGTGCTTGCCATTTGGCTTATTTTGTTCACTTTGAAGTACTCGTACCTATTTGTCTCTCCTCAAGCACCCTGTTATTTTTTTTGGTGGAACAAATGTTATCTACTGATTGCTGACGACTGTTGAAAATGAGAACCCTCTAATTAGAATTTGTATTCTTCATTTGCACAGTACTTATGATATAAATCTTATGTTTTTTTGTGTACTCGTCGCTGCATGGATGTTTGCTTGAGCAACAGTTGACTTAATCTGAGTTAAGTGATGTTGATATGCTTATTGCTGATTTGAATATATACATCTTCGGGTACGTTTCCTACTATACTTTAGGTGTCAATTTCAAATGTTCATTTGAAGAAAGATTTCACATAAGCATCGTCATTTGTTTTTTATTGCACCTTTTCTATTGAAAAAACTTTCCACTAAACTATTCTTTCCTTTTCACCAATTTGTGACATAAACCTTCTTGAAGATATTACAACATATTCGAAACAACTTGCTACAACAAATGCAAAACACTACTAGGTGATAGTGTGACACAAACATAATTTACATGAATGTGGTGTGAGACTTGGTGCTGGACAATCTAAACAACAGTCGTAATATCGCCATCTAATTCACTTGCTATAGCATTCCATGCTAGTAATGCAGCACCAACAGCTGGTTCCACCTGCAGGTACACACAAATAAAAATTCTATGAGAATTAATTTGGGACATTTATCATAAGATCTGAAATACTCCTTTCTAATGTCAACAACATTTTTTAACTTATCCTAAAAAATTAACTGATCTTTAACTTTGTTCCTGATGCAACTAAAATCTTGTCTGAAATGTTTGTTCACATCAATCTCTTGACTAAGACCGCGGAATCGGGAGAATATTTCCTAGTAGGCATTATGGTCTGAAGAAAAGTGTTGGTATAGTTCTGTTCACCTCAGGGTGTATTGGATATGCCCCTGGATAAGTCTTGTTAACACAATCTATCACTTCCTTTCCGATGTCCCACCTATTGTTTGCCTCAAGAACTTTCCCAACCATAACAAGGGGAAATAGGTCCTTTCCATCTGCAAAATCAGAAGGTAAAAACATCTTGAAATCTTGGTTCACGGGGTAAGAGAATACAATGATTCAGAAGGTCTATTTTTTTTGTGAGAAGACCAAATTATTTTCCATTTGCTATTTTTACTTGAAAGTGTCCTATATGTTTGTGCAAGGCCTGTTATGCATGTCATTCAGAAAGAAGTTCCTTGTTCACCTTCGCCACTCAGCGCAAGTCTCTGCACTACAGCCTTTACACTGGAAGCTAGTTCACCAACTGAATTGTGCAAGATCTTGTTTGCTACTTCGTCGCCGCCTTCAGCAGATTCTACCACAACAGGGAGAATGTCAGCAATGCGTGCCCAAGATTGGTCTTCGTATGTCCAACTGTCATGAGAAGAATGAACAGGTAAGTAAACGTTGCAATTTTCGTAATAGCACATTATCTGCAGTATTTCATTATGTGCTTTTCAATCCTAGTTAGCATTATGCTTCAGCTCACACAATGTCCACAGATGGATATTTGAGAATGGTTTAGGTTTGTTAACCGAACTCTTTAAGTGCTAAGCAACTAAAACGTACTTTCACGTATTTTCTCATGAAATAAAATCAAAGTTAACTGAGCCGAAAGGATTTACCCTATCAGTTCATCCGGTGACGCCAGTCCTAGGAAGTCAAGGATATTGTTCGTGAGCGCTGTTTCTGGACCACGGCCATCATAGGCCCTCACAACTGCTGTCAATGCCTGTGCAGAAATCCCATATCCACTGCATATATTGCCACACAACTAGAAATCAGAATCAGTAGTTGATTCTTGAACAATATACTCGGGTTGAAAGATAGAACAGAAGTTAACCTGCCCCAGTCACCTAGCACTGGCCCTGCACCAGCTGCCCGGGCCTCCCTACCGTCGTTGGTGAAACCGTAGGCTATGGTCCCTGTCCCTGCGATCAGCACGCAGCCGTGGAGCTTGCCCATGGTGCCGCTCGCCATCGCCGCGACGGCATCATTCTCCACAAATAGCTCGACATGACTCGGAAAAATCTCCCTAGAACAAACGTGCGTTTCAGAGTCAATTCAGCTTCCCTGTGGATTGCACTGCAGGTAAGAACTATGAACCTGAGCCAGTCCAGCATTCTGTGCTGGTCGATGGGGTGGTTGACGCCGGCTACGGCCAAGCAGACCGCGGACACGTTGGACCTTCTCTTGCGAGCCTTGAGCAGAGCTTGCGCCATCACTCGCTCCAGTGTCTCCCTTGCCCTGTCCTCTGAACAATTTGAAACCCAAAAATGGTCAAGCTGTTATGGATACCTGGAACTTGTTCAGAGATCGAATCTCTTCTTGAGTGTCAGGTAGGGGTATGTACCTCCAACAGAGTTCTGGTTGGAGCATCCGGCGATGGCGCGGGAGAGGACAGGGAGCGGGTCGGCGAAGGGCATGGTGGCCGGGATGCAGACACAGACGGTGTTACTGGCGCCTCCGTCGACGCCGAGCACGACACTGCACCCCATGCGCGGGCTCTGGCACTCCTCCATCTGCCATATCTCCCTCGCCGTGTACCTCTGCATCCTCCTCCTCCTTGCTCACCCCAGTCAGACAAAGGTATCTTCTTCTTTCTAGCACCAGATGCTGCTAGCTCGATTGATGAGTGCGGCTTTGTTATGCATATATATGTGTACATAGTAGTGGGTGCACTAACAAGTCTAATGGCGACATGTTTCGTCGAGGAGAAAGGGACGCGGAGGAGGAAGGAGGAAGACGGAGGTGACGCATGCAGACGAAATTGCGAGGGCGGCTGGGCGTCCTGTCCGCACGCGCGTCCAATGGCGCGACGGCCGAGTTGTTTAACTAAGTCGGGAGGGACTCGCTCCTCCGGAACTCGTTCATTTTAGTAATCCATGCGTCCTTCGTCATTTGCGGCCAAAGTTACTGTTCGTTACTGACAGCACTGGTATAAAAGTCTCCGGACACTATTTACTGCAAGATTTTTCTTGTTGTATGTAATAACATATTGACAGGTGCGTCCTTGATTGTATCTTCTCTGGTGGTGAAGCTTTCTTTACAATCAGTAACGTGCTGTACATGCTGCTGTTCTTGGTAAAAACGGGCGTGGACGTTGGACACAAGTTAAATCAAGCCTGGCATTGTAAAACTCGGCTTCCTTGATTCTTTTTTTTAGCTATAATGACACAGAAGCACGTGGTCACCAAGTTGCAGCGGATGTAAGGATTGGTCACCAAGTTAAAAAACGTTAAATATTGGTCATCAAGTTGTACATTAGCGATACGTTTGTCATTCCGTCACTCTGTCACGGCACCGTCAGGCCGCTGGCAATTACTTGCAAATACCCCCTTCAGTTTGTAGTTCTGCTAATTGCTAGTCCTTTATTTCTGCTGTTCAGGAAAGTAGTAGTTTTACATGGTCCTTGCCTCCTTGGTGATCACACCCATTTTTGTTAGCTCACATGCTCCGGTTGGTAAACAAATTAAAGCCGTAGATGCTCCATGTGTCGTGCAACTTCACGCTAGTGTGCTCTCCTGACGCCATCGTCCAACAAGCGTACCGTGCCATCGGCGTCGGACAAGATCCTTGTGATCATCTTTCTTCGGACCAGAAATGTTAATATATATCCACTAATCCACGAGCCATTTCCTAATCTGCTCTGGTCGTTGTTACTACCTTTGATTCTGTATTTTCTTTTCTCTCGTTTGATTTGATAAACCCTGGAATGCCTCCTGTCCTGCCAAATGTCAGATCCACTGGCAGCGAAGCCCTGGACATTCAGAAACAGACATAAGCCTGATGACATGCTGGATAACTCTAGCACTCGCATCCAAACAAAAAACCGTGAAAAATAAGCGTATCCATAGCTATCTTGAAAAGCTAGAGGATGACTCTAACTTCGTCATCCAAGTGGCACCGTCATTAAGATCATACTAGTTGAATTTCAGCGCGCCGGTACGGCGCGCCCTTGGTGGATTTTGGAGGCATTTGAATGTTTGAAATTTTCATTTTTGAAACTTGGCCATATTTCATAAGGTTTTTTTTCGTGATTGTTTTGATGATTTTTTTTCATTTTTTCTGGTGGATATAGTTGAAGTTACCGATTTTGCTGCATTTAGTAGTTTTGCAAAATTGTTTAAATACTGTAAAACAGTATCTGTAAATTGCTTTAAATTTTCTAGAGCATGTTCTATTTTAGAATGTGGTTTCTAATTTGAATATACTGGTTTGGATTTTTTTTAGAACAGCTATTTCCTAATATTTACGTTTGTGGTATTTTTATGTTCATATTCTTAAGCCCATGATATAAATGGGTTATTGTATTTTGCATTTTTTTTGTGATCGTTTTGATGAATTGTTTCAATTTTTTCTGGTGGATATAGTTGAAGTTACTGATTTTGCAGCATTTAGTAGTTTTGCGAAATTGTTTAAATACCTAAAACAATATATATAAAGTGTTTTAAATTATCTAAAGCATGTTCTATTTTAGAATCTGGTTTATGATTAAAATATATTGGTTTGGAAAATAATTTTAAAAAAGCTATTTTTCATTATTTACGTGTGTGGTAGTTTTGATTTAGTAAACTCTATTTAAGTAGGATGGTTTGTACTAAATTCTTTTATTGGGTTTATCATATTGAATGATATTACTGATATTGTTTCTGTGGATTTTATTTGAGTTCAGAAGAAATTTGTGAAATCCATGTTTTTTAAATTGACGTAAAGGTGTCAAATGAGCCTCCATGTATAATTTCAAATTTTTATGATTTGCAATAATTTGGAAAAGGTTCCAAAGTATTGGAAATGACTGTTATGATTTTTACAAATTTATTAAAGCTGGTCTGAATTTTTTTGGAGCTGTATTTGAAAAGTTTGAAAGTTTTTGAAAATAAGAGAAAAATGAGAAAGGGAAAAAAAAGATGGGCCGAGTGGGCTGCACAGTAAGCAGCCTAGCCCAGCTAGCAGGCTGCCTGCCCGGCCCAGGCCTGCGGTGACGTCGCGGTGACGTCACCAGTGGCCGGGCTCTGCCGCGGCGGCGTGGACCTCGCCGGAGCCGCAGTAGAGCGAGCCGGGACGCGCGCGTGCGGGCGTGGGACGTGCGCGGACGCGGGGTGGCGGCAGGCGGCGGCGCCGCCACTTTTAGGTCGCCGTAGCGTCGCCGGCGGCGTGCGGACACGGTGGCGGGCTGCGGGCGCGGTGGCGTCGATTCCGGCGAGCTGGCGGCGTTCCGGCACGCGAGAGTGGGCGAGGAGGGAGAGGCAGCGGCGGCGGAGGCCGGTGCATGCTTGGATTTGAGGGGGGAGCACCGGAGCGGCGACATCGAGCGCGGCGGCCGACGGCGAACTCGGCGGCACGCAGGAGAGAGAAGAGAGGAGGGGAGTTGTGCGGACGTTTTTACAGAGAGGCCCCCGATGTTAGCTGAAATTGCACGTTAGTCCTTTGTAGTGCAAAGTTGTGGACCGCGTGTGTAATTTTTGGGTTTGTGAGGGGTGTTATTGCAAAATGGTCAGGGAGAGGCTAGAAGCCGTTGGATGAAGATTGGACGGGCAGATAAGCGCGTGATACTATTCTTTGAACAGTGGAATCCGACGTGGGACGCGGAGGCAGCAGCGATTTGCACTCCCTTTATATAGTTAGGTAATACAACTATTCATCGTTCTTACCCGGCCACAACTTCCACGACCAAGAGGTGTTGACTCGGTTGCTCCGGGGAACAGTCGTTATTAGTCCACTAGTAACTACATTATGATAAATTATAGTCAGTTGGTATGCAAATGCAATTGTAGTAACATGCAAACTCCTGCATGTACCTGATTAATTCGCACCAAACACAAAAAAGAGAACAAGAATCATACTTTGAATACTTGGTAAATGGTATATTGGGATATGTAACTATTAAGACCTCTGTACCACCAAGATGCGTTTTTTTTTCAAAAAAAACAACCACTATTCAGTAACAATATAACAAATATCAATGATTCGAAAGTTTACGCATACTAAGCGAGTTTCTAACCGGTAGACCACGGTGCCAGGCCTACATGGCACATCTATTTTGTAAAAGAGGCTTTCATATATTCTAATCAGTGCTATTTGATATGTTGTTACCGAATAGTGGTTGTTATTTGAAAAAAAAACACACATCTTGGTGGTTTTTTGAAACTGTAACCCGAAATCTGGTAGTTTTTTTTGCAATTAACTCCTGTACCACTATAAAAAGAATGAGTTAACAGAATCCAGACAGTCTGAACTAATCGTCTAACTCTAATGCTATTCAACAACCAACATGTTTAGTCCAGGGGTAACTATTTCTCAGTGTACCTACATATTGTTTTTCCCATTAAAACCTGTCGGCCTACTACATAAAAAATACAATTATTATGTAGACTATTAATGCTAACTAGTGTTCTATTTGACGAGGATTTAGTAGTGGACTTGTGCAGTTTTTTTTAGCGAAATTGATAGTTAGTGTGCAAACTTGCACAGGTAAAGCTGAATCTGTAAGCAACCTTTTTTCCTATCCTTTTTTTTAGAGAGAGAGAGGTTCTGTAAGTATCCAAATAAAAAATATAAAAATGAGTGAAGCCCAATACTGACCTGAAATATGCTTGGGGCCGCAAATTAAAGCCCAAGTATAGACCGAGAGACAAGCCCGTGCCAACAAGAGTTTTCCCAAACGCGATGCCTAGAAAACAAGCCTACCTCACCAAAGGTCTCTTCGACCGTGCTCCGTGCTCTCCTTGCAGCAAGTGCCGCCTATCTCTAGAAGTTTTTAGAGGTTGTTACAAGCCTGGTCTTGACCGCGTATGATCAAGACCCAAATACAAAGCCTATTCTCACGACATCACAAGCCTACTCTCACATGGCCGCCTCATTTCAGATCTTATCAATGATCATGGTAGCGGTTGACGATTTGTTCCGAAAGATACGGGCGTTCTTTTCCTTCAATATACTTTCCAAGGGACAATCATCGCAAGAGAGGCTAAGGCTTTTCTTAAGTCGCCTTTCTTATGAATCAATTTGCTTCACCAATCTTGAACATTATGGATTCCTTGTCAATCATGTGTGGCAAGATCATGTGGACCCAACCAACTCTTCAAAGGGGTCCAAATTCTCATAGTGAAGCGTCACTTGAACATTAGGAGTGTTGCCGTCTCTTGCACTTGGTTGCTAAGCTTACAAATAGCACAATTTGGTCATCCCCTCACAATTTTGAAGGATCAACCAAGCAAAGACTTTGCATTTAGGTGGCGCCCACGGTTTCCAAACAAGGTTAAGCATCATTTTTGAAGCTTAAGGTTAGGCATCATTGATGTTGTGTATCTCAAGTTTTGAGGTATAAATATATTGCATATCCCGTTCCATAAGTTCAGACTTTTGAGATATTTTGCTAGCACATTAATTCTATATGGTATCAGACACATGAGGTCTTGAGTTCAAGACCCCGCTCATGCGCCGATCCTACGCTAAGAACTAAAATATCCTAGGTGCGAGGGGGAGTGTTGAGATATAAATATATTGCATATCCCTTAACAATAGTTTGGACTTTGAGATAGTTGACTAGTGCGCAATTAAATACCAAGAATTGCATCTTGTAGGCTGAAGTCAATGAATATGATTCATTCTTTGTGAATGCCCAAGCGATTTTATCCAGGGTGATATTGTCAATGTGGGTGTCGGCCACCATCTCCCAAAGCTTGATGAAGTGTTGAATGAGATCAAGAGATAGTCCCCCCCTTGGGTGTTGATTTGAGACACCCAAAATTCATTTGCCAACGCTTTCCGCACCGTGCAATTCCTCTTTTTTGCAATCTCAAAGATTAGAGTTCTCCCAAGGCTTTATAAGTTAAGAATCGCGAGTTCTCCCAAGGCTTTTGGCTTACTGTTATAATACGAGATGAACAATAACGAAGAACGAAAAATAAACACTGCAGAGGACACGAGATTTAACGTGGAAAACCCTTGTATACAGACAAGGGAAAAAACCACGGGCGCCAGCCAGCAAAAACTTCACTATATCGGTGGGTGTTTACAAACGCCGTGGGTTATCGAAAATACGCGATAAACCCTAGCGGCGGCTTACAAGAGATATTTATAGTCGGTGGCAACGATCCATACCCAAGCCTACCGGCGACGGGCCTCGCTCCGCTCGTCAGAAGATAGCCTCCTCAATTGAATTTGGATCACAATATAACAAACTCCACCTTGAGACAAATTCCTTGTAGCATGAATCAACAATCACCTGAACAACAAAGAAAACACTTGCTGGCGCCAAACAGCCACTTGGGCTAAACAGTTATACCAACCAAGCTCGAGCAAAGCTCAAACTTGGACACAGGAACAGGCTTTGTCATCATATCAGCAGGATTATCATGAGTACTAATCTTGCATACCTGCAGTTTACCTCGTGCAACCACGTCGCGAACATAGTGGTACTTAATATCAATGTGCTTTGTCCTCTCATGGAACATCTGATCTTTAGTAAGATAAATAGCACTTTGACTGTCACAAAATAACTTAATGCAAGAATCATCTCCACAAAGCTCAGCAAACAGACCTTTCAGCCAAACAGCTTCTTTACATGCTTCATTAATAGCCATGTACTCAGCCTCAGTAGTAGATTGTGCGGGAACATCCTGCAAACTAGCCTTCCAACTAACAGCACAACCACCAACAGTAAAAACATAACCTGTGAGGGACCTCCTCTTATCCAAGTCGGCAGCATAATCTGAATCCACATAGCCTACGAGTCCCCACCAATCCTGCCAAACTTCAAGCAAGCTTTAGATGTGCCACGAGGTACCTGAAAATCCACTGAACAGCTTTCCAATGTTCTTTACCAGGATTAGCCATGTAACGACTGACCAAACTCATAGCATATGACAGATCAGGACGGAACAAACCATGGCATACATCAAGGAACCAACAGCACTAGAATAAGGAACTCGAGACATGTACTCAATATCATTCAGAAGTAGGACATTGCAAAGCTGACAACTTGAAGTGAGAGCAATAGGAGTACTAACAAACTTTGCATCATGCATATTAAAACGATGAAGAACTTTCTCAATGTATTTTTCTTGACTAAGAAATAACAAACTAGACTTTCTGTCCCTCTTAATTTCCATGCCTAGTATTTTCTTAGCAGGACCAAGATCCTTCATCTCAAACTCACTACTTAATTGTGCCTTTAAAGTAGTGATCTCTTTCATGCTCTTGGCAGCAATCAACATATCATCAACATATAGCAGCAAATAAATAGGCGATCCATCAACAAACTTCATGTACACACAGCTATCATACTGAGATCTCATAAAACCATGTGCAAGCATAAATGAATCAAACCTTTTATACCACTGTCGTGGTGACTGTTTCAGACCATAAAGGGACCTCTTCAACTTGCAAACAAGATCCTCCTTACCAGGCACAACAAAACCTTCAGGTTGGTCCATGTATATCTCCTCCTCCAACTCGCCATGCAAAAAGCAGTCTTAACATCTAACTGCTCAAGCTCAAGATTATGCATAGCAACAATACCAAAGAAAGTACGAATAGAAGTATGCTTCACAACTGGGGAGAATACATCAGTATAATCAACTCCTGGAATTGACTGAAACCTTTTGCTACTAACCTTGCCTTAAACCTTGGAGGCTCAACAGAGACAAACCTTCCTTTCTTTGAATATCCACTTGCAGCGGACAGCCTTCTTTTGTTTAGGCAAGTGCACAACATCCCATGTGCCATTCTTCTCAAGCGATTGCATCTCTTCTTGCATCGCACCTAGCCACTTCTCTTTATCAACCGAAGCAATGGCTTCAGTGTACGTAGCTGGTTCAGTATCATGCTCCACCTGTTCAGCACAATCAAAGCATAATGAACAATATCACACTCTTCAATTAAACGATTAGGAGGTGCAATATTTCTCCTAGAACGGTCAGTGCAATAGACCGTGGTGGCTGCTGAACAATGGGTGGTGAAGGTGGAACATAAACATCATCATTTTCGTTCTCCTTTGCGTGCTCCACCTGCACGCCAACTCTCTGTTGCTCATCATCAGAAACATTAGGAGAATCAACAGCATCAGAAATATCAGTAGATGAACTATCATAGTACATAACAGCCTCATTAAAAACGACATTCTGCTCAACAAAACTTTCTTAGTTTCAGGATTCCACAACTTGTATGCCTTAACTCCTGAAGCATAACCAAGAAGATGCACTTAACAGCCCTTGGCTCTAACTTTCCATTATCAACGTGAGCATAAGCAGTGCAACCAAAAACTCTCAACTCAGAATAATCAGCTGGTGAACCAGACCATACCTCAATGGGAGTTTTCTTATCAAGTGGAACGGAAGGTGACCTGTTGATGAGATAACATGCGGTGGAGGCTGCTTCAGCCCAAAAACGCCTATGCATCTTTGCATTAGACAACATGCAGCGAGCCCTCGAAATAATGGTCCTGTTCATGCGTTCAGCCACGCCATTCTGCTGAGGGGTGTACGGGATGGTGTGATGTCTTACCATGCCATCGTTGCTGCAAAACTCATCAAATTCATTTGAACAAAATTCCATACCATTATCAGTACGGAGTATCTTAACCTTCCTTTCAGTTTGTGTTTCTACCATAACTTTCCACTTCTTAAAAGCAGCAAAAACATCAGATTTATGTTTCAGAAAATATGGCCACACTTTCCTTGAGTAATCATCAATAATAGTAAGCATGTAATTAGCACCACCATTAGAAGTTCTACGGGACGGACCCCAAACATCAGCATGCACATAATCTAAAATGCCTTTGGTGGTATGAACGGAAGCATTGAATTTAACTCTTTTATGCTTACCAAAAATGCAGTGCTCACAGAACTCAAACTTACTCAAGTTGCAACCATCAATCAGCTCTCTCTTCGCCAATTCTGCCATGCCAAGCTCACTCATATGTCCAAGACGCTTATGCCAAAGGTTAGTCTTACTAGCATCATCTGAACTAACAGCAGCAGCAATACCAGGCAAAGTACTACCTCTAAGGACATATAATTTCGCAGAATTCATATCACCAATCATAACAATGAGAGAACCTGATGATACCTTCAGAAGTCTGTCCCACCTTTATATTGTACCCGTCACAATCAGGGTACTGAGAGAGATCAAATTCCTCGCCATGGAGGGTATGTGTTTCACTCCAGTCAACGTGCGTGTCATCCCATCATGGGTCTTGATCTGAACAGAACCAACGCCAACAATGTTGCACTGGTTGTCATTCCCCACACGCACAAATCTCCAGTCTGCACAGACTCATAAGAACTGAACCAATCCTTGTTACAACAAATATGAAACGAACATGCAGTATCAAGAATCCATTCATCATCACGTGAAACACATGCAGCAAAAACAGCTAAGCAATCTCCATCAGAACTATCACTACCAGCAACAACAGAAGCCTCACCCTTACCAGAGGCTACGGCAACCTTACCATTACCATCATTATTTTTCTGTTGGTAAGTTCCGTTTCTTTTCTCCTTGTTCTGCAACTTCCAACAATCATCAATGGTATGGTTGGATTTCTTACAATACCTGCAGAACTTGTCACGTCCCTTGGACTTTGAGCGACCTCTGTCGTTCCTACTCTTATCTCTGTTGTTGTTGTGGTGGTAGTTGTCTCGCTGCTCAGGCCTCCCACGGACCTCTAATGCCTCCGCCTTGGAGGACGAACTTTCAGCCTGCACCATAGATTTCATCTTCTCCCTTTGCTGGAGAGCCTCATAAACTTCCGCAAGAGTTAGTTTGTCACGGCTCAATAATATGGTGTCACGAAAATTACTGAAAGAATTAGGCAGCGAGCATAAAAGAAGAAGACCTAAATCCTCATCCTCATACTTAACTTCTATAGACTGCAAATCAGAAACAATCTCTTTCCAGGAGGATAGGTGATCCATTACCGAACCTCCCTCTTGCAGCTTGTGTGAGAACAACTTCATCTTCACGTGCAATCTGCCCGTGAGATCCTTGGACAAACAGATCTCCTCTAATTTGACCCATAACTCGGCGGTGGTTTTCTCCTGCAGCACTTCCTGCAAATATTATTGGACAGATGGAGTTGAATCAACGATAAAGCCTTACGGTCTTTCCGCTTCTCTGCATCGGTCCAAGTTCCTTCGCCTTCTCGCCGAACGCATCGATCGCTTCATCCAGATCCGAAGATTGGGCGAGAATCGCCCTCATCTTCACCTGCCACAGAGAGAATCTCGTGGTATAGTCCAGCTGCGGTAGATCGAACTTCAATGACGACATCTCGCAAAACCCTAGATCAAACACGGGCTCTGATACCACTTGTTATAATACGAGATGAACAATAACGAAGAACGAAAAATAAACACTGCAGAGGACACGAGATTTAACGTGGAAAACCCTGTATACAGACAAGGGAAAAAACCACGGGCGCCAGCCAGCAACAACTTCACTATATCGGTGGGTGTTTACAAACGCCGTGGGTTATCGTAAAGACGCGATAAACCCTAGCGGCGGCTTACAAGAGATATTTATAGTCGGTGGCAACGATCCATACCCAAGCCTACCGGCGACGGGCCTCGCTCCGCTCGTCAGAAGATAGCCTCCTCAATTGAATTTGGATCACAATATAACAAACAAACATTTTCCCATTTGACTTTACATGAAGTAAATGGTGAAGAATACCACATGAAACTCGTATCCTCATCACACGTCTGCAGCTCCTTCCTCACATGAAATCCACAAGACCTCTTCGCACGTCTTGCTCTCGTCAAGGTCGTCCTTCCCTTATCCGGCAACCGGCAGCGTTGTGTCCTCCGTCTCCGGCGAGGTCTCCGTCCTGAAGCAGAGCGCCCTGTCGTGGCGGACATGCCTGCATCTGCATATCATACTTGTTCCAGCAATACTATTATTTGTTTTGAAATTCCCATACGTCTTTGCTGAATGATAGTTGCAGTTGCAGGATATCATTTCCTAATGGTTCCATCCATTCGAAGGCAGCAGCCATCTTTCTTGGCCTTTGTATTGCAGTACAGTGGTATGCTCTGAGCTGTGATCTGCTCGGCGCGCCGGTGCGTGCGTGCATACATGCACCGGCGCCAGAAAGGTCTCTTTTCTCTGGGAGAGCTGTGCCGGCCGGGGTCCCAGGTGCAGGTGCAATGGAAAGCCCTCTGATTGCTCGTTTCCCTGCTTTGGGGCTTTGCTATCATCGATCACATATTCACATGGACGTATGCTTTGCCACCGCCAAGATCGACCTGTTCTTTTTTTTTTTTGAAAATAAAAGACCCTATATTAATATATGGCAAGGGTTACACAGCGGCTTACAACAGGACCCAAACTGAAAAGAAAATTACAATCCGGTCTGTGGACATTTGCATGAAGGACCTCCAAAACAAATTTGGGAACGCAATCAGGTCCTTCGATCAGCTCGAAATCAACCTCACCAACACCGGGGACGAAACCACTTGGGATGGCGAGGGCGCCATGGCAGACAGCCACGACTCTCGAGCAGCAGGGCCTCCGAAACGGCGCAAAGCCTGGAGGTTGAAGACAGTGGCTAGCACAAAGCCAAGCCACAAATGGCCGCCCTTCGGCCAGAAGGGTCGCCAGCGCGGCAGAGACCGCCCATCTGTCGCCAACTTGTGGCGAGCGGCATCGCTCTGCAACCAAGGCCGACGAGATTGAGCTCGAATATGGCCGCCCTTCGGCCAGCAAATGGAGAGGCAACTTCCTCCCAAGATCAGCACATCAACCGCAGACATCTCCAGATCCACGCTCCTCCGCGAGTCCACAATCCCTCCCCTCGCCTCCACGGCCGGCCGGAAGGAACAGACTCGCAGAAAAGCAGAGGAGGAGGAAATCCCCTACCTTGAGGCGCTTATTGAACAACGAAGAAGAGCTTGCAGCAGCACCTCCCAAGAACACCTTCCCCCATGGAAAGGAGGCTGAGATGCATCACCATCTCTGGGCCGCGCCGCGCCCGAACAGTGTGGCACAGAAGCTCGAAAAGACAGGGAAGACGGCCTTATTTTCGGACATCTCTCGCCTCAGCTACACCGCTTGCGACAGCTCCCGCCACCGGAGCTGCACAGCGACGAACACCAGGGCCAGCACGCGCCAGATCTGGCCGATGGGAACCAGCACTCGAGTCCAAGACGCCACCCAGGGACAAATCCTACAGCTACTATACAGCCTAGCTACTCCGGCGTCCGTCCTCAGCCATCCCCGACCGGCGGCGCCGGCGATAGAGGCCTCGGGCAGACCCGGGGAGAAGACGGGAGCGACTCTCAAGAGGTAAGGAGAGAGAAACGGACGGGGGAAAATGAGGTGTGTAATCTGCCGGGGTGAGGCCCAGATCGACATGTTCTCATTTTACCATTTCCGTTCACTCTGGTTGTTCTACGCCCGGCTAGCCGGCGTTGCTTATTGGTGAGTCGTGTCAGGCTGTATGCGGGCCCTTAATTTAGCTTTTTTTATCTTCAACTCCGCTTAGGGTGCGAAAGGATTCGAACTTGCACTCCCTCCGTTTCTTTAAAATAAGGCTTCGAATTTCAATTTTAACTAAAAACTAGTTCGTCAGTACGTGATTTATGTTATACGAAAGTGATTTTGTTAGATTCACGTTCAAAAGAAGTTTTAACTCGTATAATTTTTATGACGCATAACCCACATTTTAACGGACGAATGTTTGGTGAAAGATCAAATTTCAAAAAACATGTCCGCCATGCTTTGAGAAACCGAGGAAGTAGTTGACAATAAGGACAAAGTGGCTAAAAAAAGATTGCCATGAATGTGTGTGGGCGTGTACGTATATGCGTATATGACACAAGACAATTTATAGCTAAAAAGTGATATCAACCACACAAAAAATTTATAGAAAAGGAAATCACTCCTCTCCAATGGGCTAACACAACAAAAAGAAATATATGCTGCAACTTATATTGCTAACAAGTGTTGCTACAAAATTAAAGCTTCCTTCGCTAAGAAACTCATGTTTGGTCGGCATGACCTCTTTCCAATAGGGCATTTTAGCGTGCCATGCATAAGGGTCTTGGAATGAAAGTAATTCTTACTTAGCAACTCTCTCTGGAGTTTAAACATGCACTCACCAAGTTTTTTTTTCCGAAATGGGGAGCCCAACCTCTGCATCGAATAAAATTGGACCGGAGTTCTAGCACCCCCCCCCCCCCCACCCCCCGCGTCGCCCGCGCCTGGCGACACGGGGGAACCCTCACCGCTGCCGGCCGCCCAGGGCCTCCCTTCTCCACCCGCCGCTCCGCCGCCGCCGGAGGAAGCGCCGGCAAAGCCGCATGCATCCTGGGAAGGCGACGGCGGGCGTTTGTCTGCTGTTTATCGGGCTCCAGACACGAAGGCGCGCCGTGGGCTGGAGGGCGCGGCGAGCTGCCGGCGGGATGGCGGCTCGGCGTGGTGGTAGCGTGGCGGGTGCTGTGCGGTGCTCGGAGGCGGCGGGGTTGCTGCGAGGATGGGCGGTGGTGCGGTTGCGAGCGGCGCTCCCGATGGGCTTGGCAGGGCCCGATCTGGGCCCGTCGGGCCTGGGGCTCGGATGCGGTTTCGCTCGAGCTGGGCGCAAAGGCTGAGCTGCGGGGCGTCCGCAGGGAGCTGAGGCGGAGATGCGGGACGTCGGCAGGGGCTCACGGGGAGGAGGAATCCGGGGCAGCGGCTCCGGAACAGCGGATGCGACAGGAGTGTGGCCGGCATGACGCTTGCCGTGGCGTGAGGTGCCGCGGTGGCTGCGGCATGCGGAGGAGCTCGGTGGCCGACCACGGATGCGGTCTCCTATCTCGCAGCCCTCCAAGCTTTGTGGGCGGCTCGAACTCCGGGCGAAAGCCTTGCACCGACTCCGGTCGGTGCCGACGATGGCGGCGCCCTTGGACGCCGTTCTCCTTCTTGATGGCATCATCGGGGAGTTTCGATAACCGGCCCGACGGGAGTGGTCCGATGGTTTCCGGGTGAAAGCCTAAGCTCCATCGGGGGTGGGCGACGGTGACGGACGCGTCACTACCTTGTTGGAGACGTCGTCTTGGAGTCACCGGCTCTCTCGTTGCGACGGGTTCGTGGCGGATGGGTAGGATGGCGATGTGGTCAGGAGAGGTGGATGTCGGGGTGGCGGCCCTGGACGGTGGCGGTACGCCGAGGCAGCAGCCTCGGGCTCCCACGCTATGACGGTTATATGAGGCAAAGCCGTTTTTTAGCGTGGGTCTGCGTGGCGACCGGGATGAAGACTGCGTGGGCAGAGGGTTCGTCGACCTGACTGGATCGCCTTCGGGCAATGCGAAGGTCGATCTGGTTGCTACGCCGGGGCGGCGGCCCCGGAACAGGTTGGTTTTGGTGGCAACCTGGATGAAGACTGCGCGGGCAGGGTTCGTCGACCATGACTGGATCGCTTTCGGGCAATGCGAAGATCGATCTGGTTGGTACGCCGGGGCGGCGGCCCCGGAGCAGGTGGTGTGTGTTGTGGCGTTTGGTCGACCTGTGTCGTGTGGGCGACGGGTCGCTTCGTCTGTTTGAATTTTTTTGTATAGTTTGTATGGTTTTTGGACCCGATTTTCCTTATAAACTGGGTCAATTCTATTCTATCTATTCGAGCGGTGGATATCGACCACCTTTAGCTAAAAAAAAAACCTCTGCATCGAATAGATGCATACGGCTTTTATTTTATTTATTCAACAAGGACTGGCAAAAAGCCTTACAAACAACAATCATACAAGCCGAGGCCACCAAACAGTGATAGAGCACCACAACTAACACAAACGATAGAGTAAAAGAAACGGGGCCTTGTGCCCGGCCACATCCATCGCCGGCTCCCTGGCGAACTCCAGAGATAGCGACTTGTGCACACGCACCGGAAGTTGCCTCCGCCATCTTCCACACACCCATCTCCAGCGTGTAGACTGAGGTGAAGACTCTCGCCAGGCCTGCCATCGACACAGCCACGACGCCAGACGGCGCCACCGTCCTGCGCGCGTCCATCATCACGCGTTTGACGCCGATACTCTGCTGCACCATGCAATCGAGACTCACCGTCGATGCAACACCGCTCCACCTCCAAATCCCTCCATTAGCACATGCTCCAAAACGAAGCCCTCGAGAGGGAGAATGGCACCGATAGTGTCAACATCGTCCGATCCAGAAGATCCAGATCTAGGGTTTCCCCCAAAGCACCCCCGATCCTTCGACAAAGAGACGAGAGATGCATCGATGATGCCTTCAAGGTAACGACGCCATGAGGCGCCACCATCATCCGCCGTGACCGAAGTCGGGGCATGGTTTTCACCGGCTGTCGAATCCCTGTCGCTTGGTCGCCAAAGCGCACCACATCAAGGAGTGGAAGCCAGGGCGCAGGATCCCATGATCTGCCGCACCCGGATGCCGCCACCCGAAGCCACCTCCCGGCCCACACCCCCGACGGATGCCGCCACCGCTCCGGTCTCCGTGAGCCTCTACCAGCTGCACGCCCCGACGCGGCACCACGTGTGATAGCCGGAGCCGGCCAGATCGCCTGCAGAGCAGCCGATCGCCGCCGATCCGAGCCGCACGACGCACCACGCCCAGTCACCTTTGATGCGCTGCCCCACCGATGCAAGGTCGGAGAAGGCGCCGCCGCCCTGCCTATGATCGGCGCCCACGAGATCCCGCTGCCGCCGCCCCTCTCGGGCTTTGCCCAGGCGACGCCTCCGGCGGTGCCGAGAGGGGGGGGGGGGGGGAGTGCCTCGCGGTGGCCTCAGGGAAGAGTGGCAGGGAACACCGGGGGAGTCCCGGCGCGGCCGCACGGGAGCGGAGGGCGGCGAGAGGAGGAGGAGGAGACGGCGGCGAGGGTATGGTGGTGGCGGCTAGGGTTCGCGAGAGCTCCATGCACTCACCAAGTAAGCATTTTTTCTTATGAATTCAAGGTTTTCAATCCAAGACCACCTTGCTCTTTTGGCCCAGAGATAATACTCCATTTAGCCAACATGTACTTTCATTTATGTTCATCACTTCTACAGAAAATATAGATATTTAGGAGTAGTTCATTCTTTTCACTCATCCTTTTATATAAATACTTCCACCCGTGGCAAAATTAGAAAGCAGTCACACCAATACGGCGCGGAATCTTGCATGGCAAAAGTAGAATGCCACTTGAGCTTGTCATATGGTTTCTAAAGTTCTGAGTAGAGCTTTCTTGCCCCAGGCTTCAGTGCTCCTCTATTTAAAAAAAAATCATATTTATAAGTTTGAAAATATATGGAAAAATTGCATGTTGTCAATAATATATCTCAAAAACACGTGTTGTTCGGATCTACACAAAAATGACAAATATGTGGATCTAAAAATGTACCCGCTTTCAAATCTCCAAAATATACAACATTTGTCATTTTTGTATAGTCTAGAATATAAAGTATTTCAAATCAAAATTTTATACGGTCGTGGGATACATCATTGGCAATATGCATGATTTTTTGAAATACCAACACACTCGGATGCTCTTATGAACCGGTAAAGAAGAGACATATGTTCTTCCACCGCCCAAAAGTTCTTAAACGGACTTTGAAATTTGGATAAAATTAGATGCAGTTGCACGAAACTTTTGCACGCGTTTTCTTTCAAAAAAAAAAAGGACTATATGATTGTTTACCGGGGATCAACGCGACGGACCGATTCACGTGCGCCGATGCGCGCAGTCCCTCGAACTTGAGAAACGAGATCGAGGAGAAAAATAACACAAACTCGGGCCAGTGAGATCTGTACTTGAAACAGCATCGTCTCTTCTTCCTTCCGCAGGACCGTACACCAGCTCTGTACTTGTCCACTGTAAGTGAAACATTAAACACGGATCGATCGACCAAGACAAAACCATAGCCGAGACTCGCGCCTTGATTCCCTCTCTACACTGTACCCTCGTCCAACACGGATCGACTATATACTATAATCATCATCGGCTACCGAAAACAAGCACTGCACATGCATATGATGCATTCTCCGTTTTAAAAATTTCTCTGAACTGATCTTGAGGCGCTGACAGGTGTCCCAATCATCACCAGCTACTGTGCGTTTAGATCGAGCACGTACGTGCATCTCCCTTCGGGCGAGTCTCGTGAGGAAGCCGACGAACGGCCGTTCGGTGCCCTGCCGTTGAAGCGCCAGACAGCGGCCATGTGATCCCCGGAGTAGTTTATCAGAATGTGAAGCAGGCAGAGGCCTACCACGAAATACTTCATGGCTTCATCACACAACGCAGAATCCTTGTATCAATACCGTCCAGAAAATCCGCAAACTGTATTTTAGCAGGATATGGTGCCGTCGTATCGTATGATTGCATTATACGATCATGATCGGGAGAACATGGTAGGGTTGCTTGCACCTCGGAAATTATGGCTTGGTAATATGCACAGAACTTTTATTTTTCGTACTTGACCTTACTTCAATATTTCTTGATTCATTCAAGAACACTTCTCTATATTTTAAGTATATTCTCTTGGTGTAATACGGCTGTGTCACCCTCTCCCAGTGGCGGCACGGGCGGTGACTACAGTGCCGGGAACTAGGTCTATTGTATTCTATTGAGTGCTGGGAACTGTCATTAGATTTGAGTGCTGGGAACTGTCATTAGATCTCTTGCTTATGTTGACCATGCCATATTGTTCCATTTTAGCTCTCTGAATTATAAATGTGATACTGCCCCACTTTCCTTAATTTGAAAGTTGGTTTGTTTCAGTTAAGTGGAATATATCTTACAAGTTACCATGGCATATTCCTCTTCCTCTCCCTCCTCTTTTTTCTCCATTTAATTTTGAATTATTTCTCCTCTCGGATCTTGCTACAAATAAATAGAGTGCACTCTCCCGTGGTAAAGGTACTTCAAATTTTACTACTCCCTCTGAAGTATAAACATGTAATATATCAATATTTTTATGCACACTTGTGTATTTATCATGGAATAGTGAGGAATAGTGAACCAGAGGGAGGATGAATATGCCGATTTTGAAGAAAACAAACCTATCCAAAACAAAATAGAAATTCTTGACCAATAAATTACACCCGTAGCATCGCACGGGCATTTTGCTAGTTATTAATATAATTAATATAGATTGAGGCGTCATTTTTAAAAACATTTACAAGTATGAGTTCATTCATACTGCCTCCGTCTCGAAATATAAGACGCACTATTTTTTGCTGATTTTTTATGCACGATTTTGACCACTAATATATAGTAAATTATTTCACTTTATTATTTTTATATTAATTTTGTGCACACATTGCAAGTACAAATCATAATCAAACTTGTAATCATTTACCAGGGAAAATCAATGTCGGCCAAGTATCATTTCTTTTAATCGGGGTATCCTGTACTTCTGGAGAAAAAAAAGAAAAAATAGTTCGTGAAATAGTACAACCAAAGAGTTGAGTAGGAACGCGGCAGCCAAAAGACACTGTCCGTGTACGTCAGGATCGCAGTGGTATGGATCCCAGCTAGCCTGACCTGAAGCCAGTGAGTGTGCACTACTGCACTGCATCTGCATCATCCAGCTAAACAGCGACTTTGCTTTGGTCAGCTCAGTTTCAAACAGTGACAACTGACAACCCCACACCTCATGTGGGAGCCAAATCCGCACAAGGATCGCAATCCCATCCTCCTGAGAGCAGATGCCCCTCACTGTCCGTGTCTCCTCGCTCTCCTGCGCCCCAAGATTAATCAATCAATCAGCTGCAGGCTCGCACCTGATTGCCGAATATTATACCATTAGCGGCAATTGTTCTGTTTTGTTTTGGGCCTCTCTCTTCCCTCTTAAGCTAGCTAAGTAGGTCTTCATCCTGGTTCTTGGAGGCGTGAGGGCTCCAATCGAGCAAGAATCGAAAACTATCAGGTGAGTGGAGCCAAGAATCAACAGTCTCCTTTCTCAGCTCCGATTCTGGAGGGAAAGAAATGCGGCATTTTCAGTTTTTTTCCTCCTCTCCGCTTCTTCCATGTTCATGGTCTTGCGCTCTTACTCTTAATCCTTGGTTCTTCCGCCATTTCTAGCTTTTCTGTCGAGGGTGCTTACTAATCAATGCGGTTTTGCTTGGCGCTCGCAGGTTGGTGTTACTCGGCCCAGGAGGGATAAAAAAACCGGTGCCCGGGTAGGGTTTACCCGCTAGAAACCGATTGCGGCGGCGGCGGAGGTCGCCAAGGTTTGAGTAAGCGATGAAATCTTCCACATATTTTCTGTTGATCCTGGTGGCGCTCTTGATCCCGGGGAACGCGCGAGCGCAGCCCGGACCGGTCCTCATCAACTGCGGCTCGGGTTCCAGCACCATTGTCGATGGCAGGAGATGGTTTGGGGATTCTCCCCCTCCCAGGAACCTCACACTCAGCTCCCCCGGGACCATCGCCTCGGCGGCTCCCGGAGCTGTTGGGGAAGAAGGGCCTTACGGAGATTTGTACAAGACCGCCCGCGTCTTCAATGCTTCCTCGACCTACAACCTCGGCGTCGCCGCCGGGAGTTACTTCCTCCGGCTCCATTTCAGTCAGCTGTTCGCCAATCACAGCGCCGGGGAGCCGTTGTTCGATGTCGCGGCGAATGGCCTGAAGCTCCTCTCCAAGTTGAATGTCCCTGGAGAGATTTCTTGGAGGAATTCTCAGATCAACTCCACCAGCGGCGTCATAGTGAAGGAGTACCTGCTCAATGTTACTTCTGGTAAACTGGGGATTGAGTTCACTCCTGACGAAGAATCATTCGCCTTCGTCAATGCCATGGAGGTTGTGCCTGTGTCTGGCAGCTCAATCTTTGATTCAGTTAACAAGGTGGGTGGTTATGGGTTGAAGGGCCCTTTCAGCCTCAGCGAGAGCGGGATCGAGACGATGTATAGGTTGTGTGTGGGATGCGGGGATATAGAGAGGAAAGAGGACCCGGGCCTGTGGAGGAAGTGGGATTCGGATGAGCATTTCATATTCTCTCTGAATGCTGCACATCCCATCTCCAATTCTTCCAACATAAGTTATGTGTCGGCTGATGATTCCACATTGGCCCCTCTGAGGCTCTATGAAACCGCAAGGGTGACGACGGAGAGCTCCGTCATGGAGAAGAAATTCAATGTGTCATGGAGCTTTAATATTGACCCTGGCTTTGATTACTTGGTCCGGCTGCATTTCTGTGAGCTGGAGTATGACAAGGCTGAGCAACGAAAGTTCAAGATTTACATAAACAACAAGACTGCTGCGGAGAGCTATGATGTTTTTGCGAGGGCTGGGGGGAAGAACAAGGCTTTTCATGAGGACTTCCTTGATGTTGCCTCGCCGCAGATGGAGACTCTTTGGGTTCAGCTGGGGTCTGAGGCATCAGCAGGTTCAGCGGCTACTGATGCTCTTTTGAATGGCATGGAGATCTTTAAGGTCAGCCGGATGGAAACCTTGCTCATCCAACCATGAGGATTGGGGGTATCAGTGGCAGCGTAAGGAAACCAAAACGGAGCCCCAAGTGGGTGCTAATTGGTGCTGCTTCCGGTCTGGTAGTTTTTATCGCGATTGTTGGTGCTGTTTATATCTGTTTCCATTTGCAGCGAAAGAAAAAAAATTCAGCTAACAAAACCAAGGATAACCCACCTGGCTGGAAGCCACTTGTGCAACATGGTGCTACGAGTACCCGTTCCCCAACCCTTCGCACAGCTGGGACATTTGGGAGCAGCCAGCTTGGCAAGCGGTTTACCATTGCAGAAATCAGAACAGCCACCGCGAACTTTGACGAGTCCTTGGTTATTGGAGTTGGTGGTTTTGGAAAGGTCTACAAGGGTACAATGGAGGATGGAACTCTGGTGGCAATTAAGAGGGGGCATACTGACTCTCATCAGGGTCAGGGTGTCAAGGAATTCGAAACTGAGATCGAGATGCTCTCGAGGCTGCGGCACCGGCACCTGGTGCCCTTGATTGGCTATTGTGATGAGAGAAATGAGATGGTCTTAGTTTATGAGCACATGTCAAATGGCACCTTGAGGAGCCATCTCTATGGTAGTGACCTTCCTGCGCTTACATGGAAGCAAAGGCTTGAAGTATGTATTGGCGCAGCACGAGGGCTTCACTACCTTCACACTGGACTTGACAGGGGTATAATTCACAGAGATGTCAAGACGACCAACATTTTGTTGGATGGCAACTTGGTTGCTAAGATGGCAGATTTTGGCATCTCAAAAGATGGTCCAGCTTTAGATCACACTCATGTTAGTACTGCTGTGAAAGGAAGTTTTGGTTACCTTGATCCAGAATACTATAGAAGACAACAGTTAACTCCAAGTTCAGATGTGTATTCTTTCGGTGTCGTGCTGTTTGAAGTACTATGTGCTCGACCGGTCATAAATCCGACCTTGCCAAGGGATCAGATAAACCTTGCTGAGTGGGCTCTGAACTGGCTAAGGAAGAAGTTACTTGAGACCATTATCGACCATCGGTTAGATGGAAATTACACACTTGAGTCCTTGAAGAAATTCAGCGAGATTGCCGAAAAATGCCTTGCAGACGAGGGGGTGAACCGGCCTTCAATGGGCGAAGTCCTCTGGCACCTAGAGAGTGCTCTGCAGTTGCACCAAGATCATATGCAAAGTGCAAACGGTGATGGTTTTTCAGGGCCTAAACTGAAGCCATCTGATGTATCTGTCAACATAGCGTGCCTCGAAGAAATTGAGGAATCTACTCGTCCATCCTCTCGAGATGCAAATGTGCAAGCTGATGATGTCAAGATTGAGGTGCCATGACACGGAAGGGCTTTCAAATTAGGGGTTTCAAGAAATTGAATAGGGTAGGTGTTGAGTTAATGCTTAGATGCATTTCGCCTATAGTACCGTGACACCATATGTGGAGGTCCCCATAATATGTTGAAATTCTTTTGGTACAGTCGAGCAAAATTCCTTTTGTGGGTTTTATACTTTTGCTAATGCGCAAAATGGTTTATGATGTCAATTCTATTGATTCTTTGTAAAGCATTGGAACCGAATGCTATATAGATCATTAGTTGGAAACACATTAAGAGAAAATTTTCTGGTCGATTGTCCCATGTTCACTGCCTATTTTTCTGTTTGTGTCCTGTTCAGCTATTTTATTTTAGTCAACCACTGTGCACGCATATTCACTGCCTTTTAGCTGAAGCCATAGCATTCTGCTGATTATTTTATTTCGATTACATCAAGGCCACAACATATAAGAACATTATTTGCATATGGAAATTTACCACTTATGTTAATTTAGTCTAGGGACATAGGTAGCCAAATATTTGCTCTAGATGATGCAATTGTTGCATGGTACATAATTTAGTTTTCTGTAACCAGGCTTCAAGAAGCCAAAGCACTAGTATTGTAAACAAGAAGAGCACCACCCAGCAGAATTCCAACAAGAGTGGCTACCCAGAGCAACAACCCTGCTTTTCCTGCATAGATAAAAAGGGATGAATGTTGTATGCGCTCCGAAAACTGAAAAACCTGTTCTTTCAAACTAACAGTGAGAGATTTAAGATTGTTGCCTTGGATGGCTTACCTCCAGCATAAAAGTCACCGCTCGGAGACCATTCTTCTGGATTATATATTGGGCTACAAAAATACATCACAAATAATGTCATGAAAATTGAAGGCAGTGGATGAGTTCTCGATGCTGTTCTTTTCATTGTTTCTTACTGACAGTGTGGTAGGTTGGTTTTTTCTTGTCACGTCTTTATAATCTTGAATTTCAGCCTTTTTATCATATAATTTTCTAACACTAGTACTAGGTTTTGTATTTAGTTTTAAATTTATCCTTTAGAATGATTAAGTAGTGTTTGTTTGTTGCTGGATTGGGTTGAATGTTTTACCTGTACCCATCAACATTTGCTCCGTACTTGTTGGCAAACTGGTAGACACCCTTCCCCTGATAAAACCAGATCGATATTAAGTGATATCAATAATATATTTTTTAAAATAAGATTCATTTCTTCAGCCTGAAAACTAACCTTGACTGGCCTTCCAGATGCATTGACGCCATCTTTCAGTTCCAATCCTCCCCCAGGCCCTATATGTTAACGAAGCGCAATTTCATAACTTGCTATACCATATACTCGGGTATATAGAAAACGCAGGTAGTGCTATCCAATACACCAGTAACAGTTTCGTTTTCTAACAGAAACTTAGTAAGACAGCAGGTAGATTTTGTAGCATGTACTAACCGAAAGGCTGAGTAGTCTGGACCTTCGTTGCCTTGTTGGACATTACTCTGAAAGATGACGATCTTGCTGAAGGCTGGATGCCTCGGAGCCGTGACTGCCAAAAATGGAAATGGAGATGGTTTCAGAGCCATAGAAGCCATAATCGAGGTCGCCATGCGTACGACAGTAAGCTCTCTGCTGCCACTCTTTTTGCTGTGCCAAATCGTTTACAATACGTTCTTTAAATACAAGAAAGTAGGTAGGATGTAGCAGAAAGTGATTGAGCTCAGTTTGACAAGTGTCAGTTGCTGTGTGGTGCCAATAGTCCATGGATCACTACTGTCTGATCTGTCATTGTCCTTCACGCGACCAACTGAACATGATAGAATTCGAAGGAAGCATCTAGCAGGTGGCCCTATAATCCTGATAATTCTTCTTCCATGTTCCCTGATAGAGAAATTTTGTTTGTTATTTTCTGAATAATTACATGTAGGTCGTGTTTCGGATATTTATCCTCAATTCTACCATCATAATCCAAATATTTTCTTAATATCTAAAACTAAAATCCATCTACTGATTTCTAGTCTGTGTATGGTTAATCAGGTGCATCAGATTTAATGCTCCCTGCCCTCTTGTACACAAAAAAAATGACGTTTTAACAGTCTTCAAACTGTAACTTTGCACTAGTTTCTATTGCTATATATTTAACTTATTAGTAAACAAGATTAGTATATATGTGGGCAGAAAAATGGGAAGCATCATTAGTCTTTTGATCTTGAACCCAAACGGCGAAACTCTGTGGTATTCATGATGGACAATGGAGAAGCATCCTGTACAGCATTTGTAATTTAACACGGTAGAGTCTTATCTTCCTCAAATTTTCAAGCCATTGAGATGCGGAGAGCCTGTACTTTCGCTGATGTGCAGAAGGCTTTATGATAGTTTGTCGTAATACCCAGCAATTGTATGCAGTATCTGGGGATATTTTTATCAGGCCATCTTTATTTTCATCTTTACTTACAGAATATAGTCGTTAACTCCATGATCAATCAAATGCCAAGTTTGTAGAACTTACTTTGTGAGATAGCCTATGAGCATGCGGCATGCCAGTGATAACTAAATCATGCTTGTACCATGCTTGGACTTTGAACATTAATATTTTTCGGTATTATTCATTGCGGGTACTGATATTTACATCCAGTTACATGCGTCATTACAGTTGCAATATTATTCTATATACACACATCGGTTGGCGCATATTTTGGTTTTGCTGCAAATAGGCTTCAAGAAGCCAAGGCACTAGTATTGTACACCAGAAGAGCGCCGCCCAGCAGGATTCCAGCAAGAGTGACTGCCCAGAGAAACAGCCCTGTTTTTCCTACATAAATCGATAAATGAAGTCAACGATAATGATTTTTGGATATGAAAGCATTTTTGTTTCGAGATGCCAGTCTCACGCGTACCTCCAACATAAACGTCGCCCCCTGGAGACCATTCTTCTGGGGTATATATTGGGCTGCAACATGAAAGGAACAGTAGAAGTCATGAGATACAACGTATGGGTGATCTGTGAGCTCTGTGAGTTATGTAGTTATTTGTTTTACTGGCAATAGATATGCATTTCCCCTTTCATTGTTCATCAAGATCTCTGCATTTCTTCTTTATTTTTCATCCGTTCGAGATAAACTGTAGGTGTTGTTCTTTGTAATTATTTACCTGTACCCATCAACATTTGCTCCATATTTGTTGGCAAACTGGTAAACACCCTTCCCCTGATTAAATTGGAAGGTTATTATTGGATGAACAGCAATGATAATCACGTTCAATACGCTTGTTTGAGCTTATCCCTCACCTTGGCCACCCTTCCGGATGCATCAACACCATCCTTGAACTCCACTCCTCCACCAGGCCCTAGAAGTTGGCGTACCATAAATTGTGAGAAGGTAAATTCATCATGTTCAACTCAGCTGGTTCTAATATTTACACTTTTCAGCTCTGAATTTTACTGCATGTACTGACCGTAGGGCTGGGAAGTCTGGATCTTCTTCCCCTTGGCCACTATGAGCAACGATGGCCTCGCCGAAGGGCGCAAGCCTCCGATCTTTGATCGCTTCCAAAGTGGAGGTGGAGATGGTTTCAGAGCCAACGAAGCCATGACAGAGGCAGACATGTTGTTTGTGACAACACTCACTCACTCACTCACTCACTCACTCACTCACTCACTCACTCACTCTCTTTGAGTTTACTTTCGGTTTGCTCTTGGAACATGCTTGGTTTAAATACAGTGAGGCTGGGAGTAGCAGACAGGGAATGACAGGGATTTTTAGTTTGGACATTTGCTATAATTGTGTGTCATGGGTCCATGATCACGTGAACAATCCTTGTCTCTCGTTTGGCTGATTAGAAATGGCTCACTTATGAAATCCGGAATGGATAATATTGGGGATTTCACCTTTGTCTAGTTGTTTCCCTGGTTGAGAAATTTCAGCGTGTCCCCCCTTACAGGTCAATTTTGAGGCTACCAGAACTGATCATCTTATCTTTAACAGTAACATCAGAATATGTGTTTTTGTTTTTTAAGTAATAAATGTTCTTGTTGCGTAGACATGATAATGTCTTTCCATATTCCAAATAATTCTTGATATGAATATCAAATCATAATACTCATTTAAAAGGTTGACCAACCTTTCTCGGGCTAAAAATCAGCATGAACCACCTGCCGATGTTTCAAGGGTCTGTTCTCATCCATCCAACCTCTTCTATCGCTTCAAATAGTACCAACTCATGTCTGAGTCTTCTACATTATCTCTAGCTCATTTTTCTAAGGGTGGACAATGCGGTCCCAGGGTTTTACTGTTTTGAGCTAGTTCATTTTATACTAGTTTGAAAATGAGGATCGAATTAGTGAAGGGAAATGAACCAGCTCCCCCATACCGGTTTCCACGGTTTCAGTCCCTGTCTTTTTGAAAGGACACGGATGTCGCCTAGAGGGGTGAATAGGCGATTAGAATAATTACGGTTTAAGTCTTAAATAAATGCAGAATAAAATTAGCGTTTAATTTGTCAAACACAAAACCTAAACAATCTAGATTTACCTATGTGCACCAACTTATGCTAAAGCAAGATAGGCAACTAGGTGATAGCAAGATATATAACTTCAAGCTCGAAGGCTATCACAAAGGTAATTGCATAAGTAATAGCTCAGATATAGAAATAACCGAGGAGCGTGACGATGATTTATCGAAGTTCAGTTCCCAATGGAAACTAGTGTCCGTTGGAGTGGTGTGGAGTCAGAAGTGATTCCCGAATATATAACCGTCAATGGTACACCGTAATCTCTTCGTGCCCCACCAATGTAGAGTGTCACGAACCACTATGGGACGCTTGAGGGCGGTCACCAAACCCGTACAAGGTTGGGGCAATCTGCACAACTTAATTGGAGGCTCCCAACAAATCCAAAGCTTCCAAAGCTCCGGAACAACAATGACCATCTAGTGCACTCCAAGTACCCCAAGAGAAACAAGCTCTAGGGCACTCCAAGTACCGAAGAGTAGCAACCTTCTCAACTTCAACTTACACCTATCACCATGGAGAACTCAAACCGATGCAATGGGTAAGAACACAAGAAAGTGCTCAAATCCTTCACTATCAAATTCCACCAGAGCAACTAATGCTATGATAGGAGAAGAGAGAAAGAAAAATAAGAACTCAACAAATGAATCTCCAAGATATAAATCTAAAGGCTTCTCCTCGCTAAGAGGAGAGATGGATTGGTACTTGGAAAGAGAGAAGATCACCGCGTGATCAAGATATTGATTCCCCCACACAACAATTTGCTTCTCGTATCGACGAATTAGAACAGATGTCAACCGACAACCGTATCTGGAAACAACGATTAGTGGATATTGGTACTGTCACTGCACAGCAAGCAAAGGATTGGGGATTCAGTGGCGTAATGTTAAGAGGCTCTCTATTTTCCCTCTAAAAGGAGGCAAGAATCATGGAAGAATAGAGAGATAGCTAAGCTCAAGGAGGTCAACAAAGGGGGCAATTTAGTGCTCAGCAGATCTGATCACTTTGGGGAAGAAGGGGGCGTTTAATAGGTCCCCACGAAATAGATCCGTTGTAAGAAACTTACACCGTAATCTCCGGTCTGGAGAGGCCAGAGTCTCCAGCCTAGCACGGAATATCAGGTCCACGAGGGACCGGAAACTCCAGCTAGACTGAAGACTTCAAAAGTCTTTGGACAAACTCCGTCCATCATCCGGACTTGCACCAGAGGCGCACGCCATTTGGCGTAGCTCTTGGCCAAGTCCAAGAATAAAGAGGCCGGAATCTCTGGCTGCCCTGAGGACGGAGTCTCCGGTGTATACACACCAAAGTCTCTGGTCCGGTAGCTCCGGAGTCTCCGGGTTGTTTCCAATAGACACTCAGGAAAACTATAAAGCCATATCTTTTGTATTTTAGCCCCAAATCAAGTGAGACTAATTTTGATGGAACGATAACCATACGTGGGAAGATGTGGAACCTTTCTCAAAGACGAACCGGTAATATTTTCAACACCGAAAATGTAATAAGTTTTTCATACGAAATATGTTTTCGAATAACTTGGGCTTGTCATGAAGATCACGACAAGCACCAAAACCCACAGGGAGAAAAGCCAAATAAGAACAAAGAAAGATGATGCCAGGTATGCAAAGATTTGAGCTCTCTACGAACGATACTCTAAAGATACTCACTCGAGAGCCCCTCTTGATAGAACGATTATCTATCCTATAACCTGGTCTCCCAACCAACATCAAGAGATCGGTAAAACAAAATCCTATCAAGATCATATCATTGCCTTTTGCATTCCACTTGAGCCAGATAATGACGATCTTGATCTCCTCAGGTGGACCAACTTTCTTGATTGGGCTTCGCTTGGTGAGACCGGTAAAACAGAAACCCAACATTTGATGCCATATATGTTACTCGATCACTCTGTTTGATGCTCTAACTTTTTCTGAATCATATGTATATAGACACATTTTAATGTGTTTGTTCAGTCATTTTAGTCCGTATGTCATTCACATTAAAATATCCAAAATATTATATAATTCGGTATATAGAGATTACTTGGGTTGCCAGTATTTTGACAGACTACAAACTTTGCATGCAGCGCACCTCGATCCTAATGTAGTGTGCTACACACTTCATCATGAAAGCAAATAAGGGTCTAGCAAGACTGCGGCCCGTTTGGTTCCATACCAGTGCCGCCTTACAGGAGTATCTCTCCTTTGCTAGTCTACCTAGATGGTGTAGACAACTAGGTTGCTCGTCGAGCGTCTACAACTTTTGTTTGGGGAGGCAATAGCGTGAACCCAACAAAAGGTTAAAATTCCCCTCCCGTAGTCCTTGGCAGTGTCTGAGGAAAGTGACCAACCCAGTAACAAACATGTTTGTTTTCGGTGTAGAATTTTTTTGAACTAAAGTTTAACTAAGATACCATATTATACTCCCTCCGTCAAAAAAATAAGTGTCTCAGTTTGCCCAAAAGTGGATGTATCTAGACATGAAATATGTATAGATCCATCCAATTTTGGGTAAACTTGAGACACTTATTTTGGGACGAGGGAGTATTTGTTATCATATTGTCGACAACTGGTGTATTGAGGAGAAAAAGTCAACGACTAACTTAATTATACCTCATAGTTAAACCTTTTTATTCTTTGACTTCTTGAAATAAACACGAACTTTTATATCATTCAAGTTTTTTACATCATTCACTAATACAGATCGTTATGTCATTCATTAGACGGAGGCCAATTGTTATTTATTTTTCAGAGTCAGAAGCCAGGGAAAATTGAGAAGATGGAGAAGGCTTCACCATGTACTTAAAGCCCAGTCCACTAACCAGTGAGTAGCAGTAAGGAGGAGCCCAGTTGAAAGAGGCACCACCAACCCCGACGACCCAATCAAAGCCCACGTCCACACTCGCATCTCCCCCCTTTTCCACACCACATCTCGTCGGTCTCCCCCCTCGCCGGCCCTCGTCGCCGGCGATGGAGCAGCCCCGGCCATCGCCGCCGCCGCAGTCCCTCTCCGCGCAGGAGTGGGAGAACCTCCTCGACGACTTCTCCGCCCCGCCGCCGCGCCGCGACCGCTGGCTCCACCTCCCGCTCCTCGACCTCGCGCTCGCCTCCCTGCCCCGCCGCGACCTCCCCGCCCACCTCAAGCCGCTCCTCCTCGCCCTCATCGACGACCAACTCCTCCCTCCCCCATCCCCCGAGCGCCAACTCCCGCTCCTCCTCGCCTCCCTCCTCTCCTTCCCCCACGACCACCCGCTCCGCGACCACCTCCTCCTCACCGTCGTCTCCGCCTTCGCCTCCGCCCTCTCCGCGCCCCTCGCGTCCCCGGAGACGAGGCCCCGCCGCTCGCCGGCCTCGTCGACGCGCTCCTCGCCGCCGCCAACCGCCCCAACCACGCCACCGACCGCGCCGCGCGCGCCCTCGCCTGCGACGCGCTGCGGGCCCTGGACGAGGCCCTGCCGGGCCTCCTCGCCGACGTGCTCGGCCACGCCTACGCGCTCGCCTCCGCCGAGCGCTCCCCCGCCGCGCAGTCCTACATCCTGCTCCTCGCCTCCGCGGCCCGCGGCGTCGTGCGCCTTGGGAGGCTGGGATCCGCCGCCTCCATCCTGGCCGTCTCGGGCCCGCCCACCCCGTTCTCCGTGCCCGCCCACCTCCTGTCCTCCTCCTCGCCGCCCGCGCCTGCGCCCCCGTCGGAGCAGAACGTCAGAGAGATACGGAAGGTGCTGGCCCTGATCATGGAGAGGCCGCAGGTGCTGACGCCCGCGGCGGCAATGGAGGTGACCGCCATCGTCGCCGAGGTGGCGTCGGCCGTGCTGGAGTGGGCGCCGGCCATCACGGCTCAAGTCAAGGTGCAGTTCGGAGGGATGGCCTACTCGTCCAGCCCGATGCTGCTGCACTCGGTGCTCATGCTCTTTGTGCGGTTCCCCGACGCGTTCGGGGCCGAGGACGAGCGTAAGATGGCGCGCTGCCTTGCGTTGGCCGCCTGCGAGGCGTACCGGCCGCTCCCAGTACGGTTGCTGGCACTGCATTGGCTGCTGGGCACCAAGAGGTTCAGAGATTCGGTGCCTGGACTCGCCCGATGGTTCTACCCTGGAATGTTCGATCCCCTGGCGCTTAAGGCTAAGAAGCTGGATTGCCTTGGGTTTGTTGCTGCTAGCGTTGACGGTGATAAGGTTGGAGGCCAGCAGACAACTGAGCTCATCGATGATGGCCTAGTCTGTGTTTCGGCCTTCAGGTGGCTCCCGGCATGGAGTACCGAGACGGCTGTCGCGTTCCGAGCGCTGCACAGGGTCTTGCTTGGTGCTGCCCCTCACAGCACCAATGACACAGGTTGCTCTGGAGCTGGTGAGCTCCTGAATTCAACTACCTTCCACCATTTCCAGGTAGAAATCATGGATAAAGTTAATGATAGGCACACACACATCAATTTGCAAGGACCCTCGTTCCATCCTACTGCAGTGAAATTTAGTGATTCCTAAATTTTCTGCGTCATTCTTTATGCAGGCTATGTTGGTTGATATGGCATCAGAACATCGGAGCTTAGTCCCAGTGATTGCTGATTTCATCAACCGCTTGCTAGCTTGCACCACACATCGGTCGCTGGGGGAACTGTTGCTTCGAACCGTTGATGAGTCCCTGCTTCCGAGGCTTGAACCGGGCTACCAGCTCGCGTCTTACTACCCTCTTTTTGAGAAGATTGCACAGAATGAGGCAGTCCCTCAGCTCCGCCTAATTGAATTGCTCACCAAGCAGATGGTTTGTCTTGCCAAGAAGCATAACCCGGACACAGAACTGAAGTCCTGGTCTCAGGGCAGCAAGGTTTTGGTCATTTGTCGTATCATGCTGAAGCACCATCACAGCTCTCATATATTCCTTCCCCTCTCCGACCTACTCGTGCGCACCATCGAGTCATTTCCAGACCTAGAGGTCAGGGACCATGCAAGGTATCTTCGTCTTTCTGTTAATGACGCACATAGAATTCTGACATTGCTCTGTCGTGATATATGTTTCTGTATTGCCTTCTCACTGCTTTAAATTATTCACCCAGGATATGTTTGCGGATGTTGTCCTGTATTCCTGGCAAAAAACTGAGGAATCTCATGGGAATTGGAGAGCAGCCCACACCGTCACATCCGGGTTCCATGTTTGATGTCCCATCACCACATCCTGCTCAAGATCCTAACAGCATGCCTAGTTTGGCATCGTACATTCATCTTGAAAGGGTTGTGCCGTTGGTTGTGAAGCAGTCATGGGCCCTCACATTGCCTAATTTCAGTGTCCAGAGCAGAGCATCTGGCCACATTCTAAGTATACAGGACGTGACTGCCACTCCCCCGGAGCAAGAAAAGCCACCACAACCTACCATCGAGAGAATTGGCTATACACAAGAAGCACTACGCGTGATGGATTCAAAGGGTGCTGAAACTTTGGAAATCCTTAGAAGGCACTTTTCATGCATTCCTGACTACCTGCACTCATCTGGTCTCAAAATCAAAATACATTGCACGTTTAGATTTGATTCAGAGTCATTTAACAGTGCTTGGGGATCTGATTCAGCTGTTTCATGTCCTGAAGGAGAAGATGAGTTGCCTGCCCTTTATGCAGTGACAATTACCTTCTCATCCAGTGCACAGTTTGGGAAGATTCCCTCATGTCATGTGCCTTTCCTTTTGGGTGAGCCTCCAGGTTCCGGTGTGGACATTGTCCCCGTCGATAACTGCCACCAGGAAGAATCAAGTTACTGTGCATCGGTGCTGATAGAACTGGAGCCTCGAGAGCCGTCACCAGGTCTTATTGATGTTGACATTGCAGCAAACACAGAGAACTGCCAAGTCTTATCTGGTTCTCTTCAGCCCATTACAGTTGGCATTGAAGACATGTTTTTGAAGGCTAGCACACCTCCCGATACTCCGGAAGATGGTATAGCTCAATATTATCAGGATCTGTTTCATGCTCTATGGGAGGCCTGTAACAGTTCCTCTAACACAGGTCGTGAGACCTTCCCTTTGAGCGGAGGGAAAGGGTTAGCTGCAATTAGTGGAACCCGGTCTGTCAAGCTTCTTGAGGTGACTCCAAAGGTTTTGATCGGAGCTGTTGAGAGATACCTCGCTCCCTTTGTTGTCAGTGTCGCTGGGCAGTCACTCATCACGATTCTAAGGGGTAATGGAGTTATTAAGAACGTTGTGTGGGAAGAAAGTGACTCGGATGGTACAGTTGGTACTGATGCACTGGTTCCATACTCCACGGAAAACAATCTCCAGCTTCAGCACATCGATGATGACGAAATCGGGATCGGTCTGGAGAGGTATGCTCATCTAAACAAGAGAGATATGGGTGTCGTGCGTGTTCTGATATTCCTGCCACCCAGGTATCACCTCCTCTTCTTAATGGAAGTAGGCTATGCATCTACACTGGTCAGGATAAGAACAGATCACTGGCCATGCTTGGCATATGTTGATGAATATTTGGAAGCGTTGCTTTAACAGGGAAGGTTTCTCAGGCCAAGAGTATCCAGTTTTGTACCTTATGTAAGAGTAAAGAGCATACAGTGCGAGCTTTTGTATTTCTTTTCATTTTCGGGGGCTTCTTTTCCTGTACTGTACCATGAGGGCTGGAGCATCATTCTTTTTGCGGATTCAGAAGTGTAATTTCCAGGGGAGAGGGCAATTTTGTTCATTGGTCATCATCAAGAATATGTGATTGTTTATAGAAAAAGTTCCCATCATATGTTTACTCTTCCACCAGCTATGTAAAGCTGAGGTTTTCTTTCGTGTTGATTTGTGGAAGGAGCAACTTGTGGTAATCAGTGTTCATTTGCAACAAATTTGTGAGTCTTCAGTCCTGAGCATTCAATGCTTATACTGTTATACATTGTCAACAGATGTGTGATTTACTAGTTGATATTCTATTAAACAAGGTACAACTCATATCAGCATACTCCAGTCTTTTTATATACATTGTTTGTATCTACGAAACCGAGCCTTATGCATTGTATGTGTAAATACATGGTGTTGAACTTTGGAGTTTGGACAAATGCTAAGAACAGTAGCACCTGTAGTTTACTGGGATTGCATATCCTCCTGGTCCCTTTATTCTGGAATTCTTATTTGTGAAGTCTAAGATCATAAGATGGTTCTAGCTTGTGTAGTTCTAGGAGATATTTGATAGCTGTATTCTTGGCTGTACATCTTTATATTCAATGGGATGCATGCACAGTATTAAAACCACTTGGATTATATACCAAACTTCATCATGCTGTCCAGTTGCACACCAAGTGCAAATTTGTGCTGCAGACATAATCAGAGTTTAAGTTTAAGGTACAACTGAAAGCTATCACCCTGTCCTCTCCAGATTTCAATTAAACTTCTGAAGCTGCTTTTATGTTGTTATATGGAAAGGCAGGATGGCTGGATGCTAATGTCGGTGTGGAAATAGTTAATGGTCCTTTTTTAGCAGCAATTATTGGTACCATGCTTACTTCTTCAACACATGTAAGGTTCACTAATAAAAAATATATTTTATGTAGGCTCGGTCTGCTTGCTGTACAACCCTCTAAAGGCACTATTCACTGGCAACCATTTTGCAAAATCCGAAGATTCAGACGATTTGAATCCGGTTCTGGTCTGCAGGAAGCAATCAGGTAGTAGAATCCTCCCTTCTCACTTGGTGAAAACCTATATCTGACTCATAGTGCTTTTTATTTCTAAGCCCACCTCCTTTATCCATAATCTCTTACATATTTGAAGGCTAGAAGTAATTATTCCACATAATTTCGTCGGTTGAGATGAAGTTCTTTCTTCGTTATGGCCTGGGATATGCACAAGATTAAAATCACTTCCCATGTTCCACTGGCCATTTCCAGTACGTTCCCACTCAACTTCGGCAGTAATATCCCTACCTGTATTGCTTGGTTGCTGCGGTTCAGGACAAATATCAGAGAGAGAATAGTGATTTTAGAATCTACAAATTGTGATAAGAATTCACATAGGCTCCAAAACATCATGTGTTCAAAAATACCAATTGTAGTAACTGTGATCTGTATTTCGAACTCGATATAGGCACTCGATCCTTATACATTGCCATGTCCGGACACGTACATGTCATATCGTTGTGACTGCATATCCTCCTGGGCCAGAACAGCTGCCTGGCCCTTTGTTGTTAAGAACTCATTAGCCGATCCGGTCCCTATAAAATATTACTCGCCAACTACTTGGTGAAGTGTGGTATCATACAATAGGAACAAATATTTTCAAAAGGAGTCCACCGCAGTAGTGGTCAAGTCAATTAAGCCAACTCATCAATCCTTGAAAGTGTCATACAAGTAAAATAATAAAAGACAGTTATCCGTGAGGTGAGGGCCAGGTTATTGGTGCTAATCATGTGCATATTGAAATGGACCGACCTCTGGCTAGCTACAAATTAGTTGATGTCTGTGTGTGTGTCAGGTGTAATGGTGGGAGGAGTCGCAGGTGTGCTTCCTTTGTCCTCGGTAGCCTTGTGATTCAGTGGGTCCTCCCCTTCACTTACGTTGAACTGAACTGTAACCGGAAAGCATGCGATAGAAAAAAAATAAATCCCAACAGACCGATAAAAAAGAATCCGACCCCTTGCTTCTCTCATAGATCACCGCGCCGCCTGCTCGTCACCGAGGCTGCATCGAGTCATACACCTACTCTACTTCATGGCAAGGTCTTCCCGCGCCAGGGCTACCGCACTGTCATCTTCGCCAACCTCCTTTTGAGTGGGAATGGGCGCATGGCAGAAAGAGTAGGCGTGGGAAAGAAAACCAGGAGGTTCACTGGAGTAGGCCTCGTCAGGAGGGGCGACGGACGAGGTGGATGTGCTGGACGGCATCTGGTGCACGATCTTTCTCTTTGTTTGCTTTCATTACGGTAGCAACATCAATTTTTTTGCCTCCTACATGTTAGAGCATTGTGAGAGGCCTTAGACTATGTGATTTTTGTTTGTCATTAATGGTTATAGGTGGGAATTAGTCAAAAGCCTTGGATGATGTGGACCATCCCTTCCTCCCTCATTGGTTATCATTTGCGTTCGTTAAATTCACATGGAATCAGATATCAATTGGGATACTAAACCATTCCAATTCTGGCAAGTTAAGTTTCTGAGTCATGGGAAGTTGTCGACTTTCCTTCATGATTGTTTGTTTGTGAAATGAGAAACCTATGAAGCAGTCCTTAGGCAAACTTGTTAGTTCGGAACTTCGATGCCTGATTTACTTACCCCGATGTGAAGTATAGATTGAACTCTTTTTTTTTAGTTGGGGGCTCCCTTTGATGTACACTGAAGGCCGGACCATCATTCTAATTGCAGATCAACATCTGTAATTTCCAGGGTAGATGACAATTTTATTCATCGGACATCATCAAGAATAGGCGATTATACGCTGAAAGTAAGTTCTCATTATGTGTAACTCCAGTAATGCTTCTTTCGGGGGAACTCACACCTGTTGATTTGTAAATATAGCAACCTACGATAATCAATGTTAGCTTGCAACAAAACTGTCTGAATAAAAAGCAGTCTTCTGACAATATTACAGATGTTCAGTCCGCAGCAATAACATTTTCAACTTGATATAAGTACAGTCAACCGTATATGTCTAGAAGATTTAGAGATGCCAAGTACCACCTCCGTTCCAAAATATAAAATGTTTTGGTAGGCCATTTTAGCCTACCAAAACCTCTTATATTTTAGAACAGAGGTACTACAGTTATTCCTTCAGCAAGACAAGTCGTTATGCATGCGGTTATGCAAACTAGCTAGATATCGCTGTGGCAGTTTCTTGAACTAGCTAGATGAGCTTGCTCTTTCCAAGACATGATAAGCTTACTATTTTCATCATCTCAATGATTTGGATCCGTTACGGTCATGATTTTGGAGCTTAATATTCTTGAACTAGCTAGACGAGTCACCCAACAGGTTCCATCGCAGTATGGAATATTCTGTATTACAGTGGCCGCTTCCTTTTATGTTGGAATGAGATGGTCACTTGCAGATACAGGCAAAAGACTACCGCTGCTACTTAACCAAAACAAAGTGGCCACGTAGGTGGGAACCTTTCAAGCAGAAACAAATATATGGGGATCGTAATGATCTCTTGACTTGATGAGCTCAACCAACACAAGTCTTCATTTCCCATGATGGACACTTAGTTCCTACGAAGCATATGTAATCAGCCAATCGATGCTTCCCTGTGCAGGCACGGACGAATAGATGGGTATGGGTGAGATTGGAGCCATTGCTAGTTAATCACTCCATTGCTAGTTAACCTGCTGTCAGTGGCTAAATTAAAGCCAGATGTGTCGTTCGATGCAGAAGCCGGAGCACTTCCCTTTTTCGAGAAAAAAAAGAGAAAGTACTTGCTCTATTTCCCGACTGGAACAACTAGTCCTAAATCTTGTGACCACTGCCCCTAGAGGCACCTCCATCATTGATGGTGCGTTTCTGTGACGGAAATATTGCAGTTCGTGCAGTCTACTAAAATAAGAATGTGCACCAACCATTGACAAGATCTAGTGGAGTAAAGGATGATTCCTTGTCAGACATTGGGATTTTTCATCATAGTTTGCTTGATCTTGTCCCATACCCGGATCAGGGTCTATCTTGCATTGCAAGGGTCGAACATGAGTAGAAGTGCTCCGATAGCCTTACATTACATATGATGAAATTTGACCCATCTGAACCAAGATCACAGGCTTCCTGCATTTTGTCAGGAGCAAGAGGATTGACATGGAAATGCCTAGTGATAACGTGCAGTTGACTGCCCTTAGGATGTCTCCAACGGGCGACGCATCGAGTCCGCGCGCCTCCGTTCCTGTCCGCGGGGGCAAAAACACGGCCCAACGGGGCGACGCAAACGGACCCCGGTCCGGTTTTCTGTCCGCCGCGACGCATTCCTGGCCCAAATTTGGGCCACGGATGCGTCGGGCCCGGACGCTCGCGGACCGTTCCTGCGTCCTCCCCGTGTCCGCGCTGGCCCCGCGTGTCATCGACTACAACTGCTAGAGCGGCCACCTACCCGCAATAACTGTGGGCGGTGGACCTGTATAAATCGCGCCGGCCGGCCAAACCCTAGGGCACACACAAACCCTATCACTCCTCCCCCAGCCACGGCGGCCACCATCTTCAAGCTCAGATCCACGCGCCGGAATGGATCCGCCGCCGCCGCCGCAGCATCTGGTGGACGAGGTCGAGCGAGCGCGTATAAGCGCGCGTGGGCGCTATCGCGGCAGCTTCTCGCGCCGGATGGCGACCAGCCCGGCATGGGCCGGCATGATTCCCTAGCCGCCGCGCCCGCGCCTGACGGACGCCCAGAGGAGTGCGGTGGAGGCGGCGTTCGCGGACTGCGTCGACAGCGACGAAGAAGAGTACGCCGCCGGCGTCGCGGCGGCCGCTGTCGCGGCGGCCGGTGTCGCGGGGGATGGCTCGCCGCCGGAGCCTCCCATTGGCGTGGGCGGCCATGCTCACATCACCGAGGAGGAGGCGGTGGATTCAGCCCACATGCAGCTGAACGCGCAGAGGGCGGCCGCGTTCATGTCCGCCGCGCGCGCCTATGCCGACGCTGCAGTGGAGGAGGAGATGAAGCAAATGCGCCGCGCCGAAGAGTCCAAGAAGCGCGCGGCGAGGCGCAAACGGCACCGGGAGGCCTTGGCGGCGGCCGAGGCCACGAAAGGAGCAGGCAGCTCCACCTGATGTCATATCCCCGCCGGCGTGGCCGCCTATGTGCGGCTCATTTTCCACTAATACCAGCGCCCACTACGTGTTTCGTAGCTACAAAATGATCAAAGAAGATTGAGCCAGCCAGCCCTAGGCTGGCCATGGCCGCGATGAAGGAAGAGCCAGCAAGTCCGTTGCAGAATGGGCATGCTGCGTGACGTTCCTCAAGGCCGGAGCCCCTCTTTGATCTTCCCCTTGCCGGCCGGTGGTCAGTTATTAATTTTTTTCAAGTTTAGGTTTAGTTTTTAGGGTTTAATGTTAGGAGAAGGTCCTAGATTAACTATGTAATTTTAGTTTCTAAATGTAATCCTAGTATTAAAAAAAAAGTTTGGGAAATAAAAGTGGCAACCGGACTCAATGCGTCGGCCCTGTTGGGCGCACTGGCCGGAAAGGGGCGGACCTGGGCCGGACGCGCGTCCTTTTGCCGACGCAAACGGACTAAACGTGGACCAAACACGCGTCCGTTTGCGTCGCCCCGTTGGAGACATCCTTACCAACCAGCACTTCTGGATTGCGTGATTTCCTTTTCGTATCTCTACAATGATTGAACCGTTCCGTTCGAAATTCGCACGGGATTGTTGCGATTCGAGCGGGTTCTTGATGTTTTAGGGATGTGGGGAAACCACGGAGTCAAGACAGAACTGAATGCTATTGTACATGTTAGGCGATGTCCCCACTTGATCCATTCAAGACTCAACTGCTTGTACTGGCCTGTAGTTTTGGCAGTGACTCGGGACTTGATTGGGATCTTGTAATGGGCTAGGCTTGGGCTTTGGAACAAGCTTTGTCTTCACGTACAAGTAACACTCGCTTGCTAACCGATCAAGCTGTAACAAGCTGATTAAACGAATGATGTTGGTGTTGAATTCACCGAGAAAGTATGCAAGGTGGCAGGCATTTCCTGCACTGCCAGCGGTGCACAATCATGCTGCATGTTTCAGCTCGCACATGTATAGAGAGAGTGTTTAGAGAGAGACTGGAACTTTTTGAGGCCTCGCCTTTGGATGCTGTTCAGCCTTTGACCCTTTGTTAATGCGTAACCACCGTCTCTAGCTGTAGATGCTGCTTGCAGTTGCAAAGGTTTAAGATCTGAGGTAGGAAGAACCCATTATTCCATTGCCAAAAGGAAGGGTGGTACATTTGACAGGTTATTTTTTTTTTGCTTAAATGCCAGTTCACGAGTTCTCAGATGTAGTAGAATCTTTTTATTACAGCAGGACGCCAAAATCTGTGTAAACTAAGGCAAGTTACAGTTACAGGTGCTCTGGGTCAAATTTCACATGCGCCAACTTTGCTTATGGCAGAAAGATGGCTCCCTGTTTGCTTACAAAATGGAATGGAAATGGGAAGAAAAGTGGGTAGCAAAAGTGTATGCATCTTTTTCTCGGTAGAACAATCTTTACGTGAAAATATTATTCGTTGTCCATTCAGTACATAAAATGTAAGTAACAATACATGAGAGAACTATGACATAACAAAAGAACTGTATTTCTGTTTTTCTGATACCACAGAATTACCATTTATACGATTCAGCAACTTAGCATGTTTTCGTAAACATTTTTTTTTACCCTTGCTTAACTGGATCTTTATTGAAGAGCAGCATGAATAGACTTGTATTATTTGTAAAACAATAAATAAAAAAATGTACTGATGCATACAATAGGTGTGTCCCTGGTCCAAAGGCTGAAATAGTACAGGTAGTTATACTAGTAGTACTATTATCGTTGTGTCATGGTGGATACGGGTATTAAAGCGGATCTTAGATGAGGTCAAGTCTTGCTGATTTCTCACCTGCCCTACTCCACATGGCTAAAAAAAATCGGTTTTTTACCCGTTTGACCAAATCATGGGCACCCGTGTTTAGTGGTTGCTTTTTTTTTTTTTGAGAATAGACAGGGACTTTATTCAACAGGCATCACCGTTGGAACAAAGTCAGGAGGGTCACACAGCCACAGACGGCGCCCAAAACTAGCAGAGATAGCATTTCTAGCTAGTAAATGAGCATCAACATTTGACTCTCTGCCTTCATGCTTAAACAACACCTCCACAAAGCTCGCAGATCTTGACTCAATTTCCCCCAGAATAGCTCTATAGCTGCAAGCATTCTGCATCTTCATCATATTAATAACCTCCAGGCAATCAGATGAAACAATGATCTTTTCAAGCCCCAGGTCCAATGCTAAACAAAGCGCCTCCACACAAGCCATTGCTTCTAGTGTTGCCGGATCAGATACACCCCTGATTGTTCTTGCTGAAGCACCCAGGAAGTTACCATTCTCATCTCTACACACAGCACTAGCAGCACCATGATCTTCCAATCTAGCCACAACACCATCCACCTGAATTTTTGCGAAGCCTGCTTGTGGTCTGATCCATCTTGCTGATCTTCTCGTAGAGACGACAGAAGGTTGGCTCTTTGGGACAATAGGGTGCACCTCTCCCAGATCATTTAGAAATCTCTGAATAAAGTCAAAAGTCCCCAATGGACTTTGGTATATACCTTCATGTATTGCTTTTCGGCAAGCCGTCCAAATCGCCCATAAGGTTGTCAGCATAACCACAAACTTCCTATGATCCAGAGTCTCCATCATCGTAAAGATCCACTGCTTAGCATCAGGATTTCCATTCATCATCATATGTTCTGTAATTTCCTCATCAACAAGGGTCCAAACACATCTGGCCATATTACAATCAATGAGAGAGTGTCGCCAAGAGTCATTCATCGCAGTACAGATCTGACAACCAGGTTGAGTCATCATATTCCTCGCATGGAGAACATCAGCAGACGGCAAGCTGTTGTGCATTAACCGCCAAGCAAACACTCTAACCTTCGAAGGAACCTTTACTCTCCACAACAAACACCAGTTCTTCGCGACATCAGACGAATTTGACGCCGCAGCTCTGTGATCAAGCCAATCCTCCCTAATTTTCTTTGTTTCGATGAGCATACGATAAGCAGACTTGACGGTAAAGAGGCCCATCTGTTCATGGTTCCATGCCCACATGTCTTCCTGATTCACCGTACTCAAGGGGATTTTTAAAATTGCCTGGACATCCTGTAGCAGAAAATTTGCATTCAGCACGTCCTCCTTCCAACTCGCCGACGTATGATCAATTAATTCTGAGACCAACCTTAGTTCAGACTGCCCCTGACTTGTGATCGGCCTCATATGTTCTATTCTCGGAATCCAGTTATGTTCCCATATCCTCACTGATGCCCCACTTCCAATTCTTTTTATCAGACCCTACTGCAATACACCTTTTCCTTCATGAATAGCTCTCCAAATTTGTGACGGTGAACTGCCAAGTTGAGATTCTAGGAACTCCTCATTGGGAAAATATATTGCCTTCAAAATTCTTGCGCTCAACGATTCTGGGTCTTGTAAAATCCTCCATGCCTGGCGAGCCAACATAGCCAAATTAAAAATTTCTAGGTCTCGGAAACCAAGACCCCCCATATATTTAGCTGAATCATAACATCCCAAGATACCCATGCAGGTTTTCTCCTTCCCTCTTTACTCCCCCACCAAAATTTTCTGATCATAGAGTTGATATGCTCACAAAGCCCTCTCGGCAGCTTGAAGCATGCCATAGAAAAAACAGAGACAGCTTGGGCCACCGACTTGATAAGAATCTCCTTACCACCAGCCGATAACACTTGCTCCAACCACCCCTCAATCTTCTTCCAAACTCGATCCTTCAGGTATTTAAAAGCTCCAATCTTCGACTTCCCCACATCAGAGGGCAGTCCCAGATACTTCTCATTCAAAGATTCGTTGTTTACTTGCAAGGTTGTTTTTATCCCATTTTTTACACTAGCAGGGGTTCCTTTGCTGAAGAAAATAGATGACTTGTCACGATTAATACACTGACCTGAAGCCATGCAATACTCATCAAGAGTGGCATCCAATTCTAAAGCTGTTTCTTGATTTGCTTTGAAGAACAAAAGACTGTCGTCTGCGAATAACAGATGATTAATGGGTGGCGCCGAATTCGCCACCACTAAACCCTCGAGTCTGCCCGATGTACCTCTGTGTTGTAGCAAACATGACAAGCCTTCCGCCGCAAGCAAAAACAAGTATGGCGATATTGGATCGCCCTGTCGAATCCCTCTTGTGGGTTTAAAAGTCTCGGTCCTCCCCCCCATTAAATAAAACCGAGAAAGAAACAGACCGAACTCCTCTCATCACCATGTCGACCCATATATTAGAAAAACCTAATTTTAGCATGATCGCCTCGAGATAAATCCACTCCACCCGATCATAAGCTTTCATCATATCCAATTTTATAGCACCGAAACATCTGTTTCTAACTTTCTTCTTCTTCATAAAATGAAGACACTCATATGCAGTTATAATATTGTCTGTAATCAGTCTTCCAGGCACAAAGGCTGATTGTTCCGGAGAGATCACATCTGCAAAATAACCTTCAACCTATTCGCGAGAACTTTGGATGAAATCTTGTACAAAACATTACATAAGCTGATTGGACGATACTGTGCAAGCAAACTCGGATTAGGGCTGTGGCAACTGACAACAGTATGAGCAAGCCCCACCTACCAGCAGGGATCCTATGGCTCCGAATGTCAAGGGACGAGCCCATATATGTTGTGGTTTTAACTTTTATTAAATGAAGACAAGTGAAAACATAAAAACAAGACGGCATTGGAATGGATCTTTTTAATGGATTTGAAATTTGTGAAGGTACTGTCAACGAGGGGCCCAAAAACTATTGGAAAACTTCGCATCAATGTTCTTACGATGATATTCTTTTGTTAAAATCGCGTAAAAAATCACTAGACACATGGTGTTACACCGCAGTCACCCTATATCCGCCCAATGCACAACCATAATCAAAGGGTAGGCCGACTAGTGATAGAAAAGGAGGACACTGTGTCAACGCCCTACATGACAAACGATATGGTGATGCTCTATCTTAGTTTTTTTTTTCAAATTAACACCATGCATGCTAATTGAGCTCAAATCTAGGAAAACTAGAAGCAACCCAATTGAAATGATATAGCACAAAGTATATCAGAAATGACACAACAATTATCCCTCGTCGATGTACGATCACGTGTTGGTTTTGTGCACCTGATTTGGCTTCCACATCACCTCGTCTGATCGGAGTTGCCCTGTCACCGATAGGTTGGAGCTCCTACGGCAACCAGCAAGACGGCATCACCACTAATGCCCTACGATCACACTAACAACCGCTCTTGGTCGTGAGCTATGCAACAATCACAACAAAATGAATTGAGCGAGAAAATGCATCGGAGGCAAAGACGAAGAAGCTACGAGAACCAACCAACCCCTAAACTGGGGTGGCGCTACCACCTTTTTCTTTTCTAGAATACATCATGGAAGGATTATCATAATTTCATAAAAGAAGAAGCCAACCAACTGGAGCAACGCCTTTCAGCATACAAGGAAAATCATAAAACTACCCAGCACACACACCACAACCATGACGCGAAAAAGGGCTTCGCCTAAATTGAACAACAAAGTCGCGTCTTGCCCAACGCCGGTCACCTCGAAAGAAGGACATCTTCCTCAGAACTCCCCTTGTTGGTGTACCATCCACCCTAGAGTGACTAAAGGAGTGAACGAGTAGGCGGCAAGAGCTTGCCGGTTCCGAGAAAGACATCATTGTAGAATCACACAGGACGACGTACATTGCGCCCGTAAAGTTCAACATGGAACAGCGGCAAACACAAGACCGACGTCACACAAATCCAATGTGCCTCTCCAAGCCCTGTCGCTAAAAGTGATGTTTCCGATAAAGGAAAGATGTCGAGGATGCCACCATCATTGATACAGAACATAGCCTAGGATTTTCGACCGGAGACAACAATCTCAACTAGCGAGGGAGGTGTTGACACGCCTTCGCTATGCCGCCACGGAGGAGAACAATGCCCGTCGCGGATACTGACCGACGGGCAAGACTTACATTCACAGCGTCACACACATGAGGACGTATCATGTGCAACTAACGAATCGGTGCACCCGATTTTGGTTGACCACCTAAAATGTTTAAAAAAAATCCAAAAAAGAGTTTGAATACAAATATTACTTGTATCTAACATGTCACCAATTCAGAATCCTTAGCACAGATGAAGAAACCAAATAGATAAAATAGTGCCAAAATGCCAGTTGGACTTTGAATTTGGCCCATTGTCAATATTGATAATTTTTTTCGTTTCCACTATTGATATTGTGTTTTAAATTTAGACTTGAGTTTTTATTATGATGTACATTTATGTTATGTCAATGTCCAAAAAAAAATACCATCTCTGATCCGAAAAATCTGCCCGAAGCTGTACGTATCAGTTGTACCAATTGCTCCGTTTGATAGGATACGTTCTATCGCACATCTGCCATTCTTGGCAACCGGAGCTTGGGGCAGCACATCCATTCCATTCTGTTGCATTGCCATGAGGATTTCCGCCGTTTATTTTCTCTTTTACTTGCATCTACTATCGAACGCCCGACGCGCCAAAACAAAGGTAGACGCAGTCTCGCAGGGGAGCCACGTTTGGCTTCTGCTAGTCGTGTTTTCCCTTCTGTACTCCGGGCTCGTCTCACGAGGCCATTAAAACGTAACGTAGCTACCGCGGAGACCATGATCTGACTCGCCCGCTGCAGCGTGGGACCCACCGTGGAACGAAACCTTTTCGCGCGAGTGTGCGTGGAGGCGGGGGAGTGAGCCGCATTGCAGCCGTGCTTTTGGGGTCCGCGAGGAAAAAAGGGGACCCGAGGCTGACTGTTCTGTTCTGTTGCCCCTTTTATTTTTGGCGGGTGCGGCTCGCGCGAGATAGCGGGAAAGCAAAGAAAAAAAAGGTTCGGGCTTCCTTTTCACTGCCGCTTCGCGTTCACAACCCTCTCCTTTCACGTAATCCCCCTGTGGGCTCTTTCCTTCCTTCAACGAACTAGTAACTCTGCCGTTGTTGTCCAAAAAAAAAAAAACTTTGCAGTTTGCATGTACATCATCATGCGCTGTGGGTAGAGTGCTACATGGTCTGCAGCTGCACGTGCGGCTTTTTTTGGGGAAAGCCCCCTAGCGCATTTTATTTCATCTCAAACACAGATATATTACAACTGGAGCAATAAAACTCGGGGATCCAAGTCTAAAAAAAGAGAAGAATTTGAATCAAAAGCATGCCTAGCTAACTTATGCGCCACTGAGTTTTGACAGTGTTGAACTGCATAGTAGGGGCTCCAAATCTCGACGATTCCATTGTAGGCTTGACAAGCTCCAAATAATCAGTTTCAATGATCACCCGTGCACACCCAATTTGCTCAATAGGCATCAAACCTCTTTCTAATGCTGTCGCCTCTGCCGTATCAGCATCAAGTAGGCGATTCAGATGCCAACACGCACCGCTAGGGCCTCACCTCTATGATCACGTAGTACGTCACCAACAGCCCCCGAGCCATTTACAAAATACGCCGCATCAAAATTCAATTTATAGGTTTGGATTGGAGGTTTTACCCACAAAGTAGCCATTTACAAAATGCACCGCATCAATATTCAATTTATAGGTATGGATCGATGTTTTACCCATAAAGTATCTAGTGGTTTAGCCCCCATCTGTGCTGCACGTGCGACTTCTTTTGTTGCCGCCTCGTGCCTGTGTTCATGGAAACGATATTTGTGTTTGCAAATTTGTATATAGCCCCTTTAACGTCTATATAGAAATATGACATGACCAAGAACTATTTCTCACATTAGGTATTCTTGTACACGAGTAGTACGAGTATGTTCATACTTATTTCTTCTTAGATTTTCGTATGTATAAGTCGATTGTGCTAGCCTATTGATTTAATCTGGATTTTCATGTACATACACAAATCTCAACACGGAGACAAGCTGCTCACCGCTCGGGACCTCGATCAAGATATACCAAATGTGACTAGCATTTATTAAGCTAAAAATGTATCTAGTTTGGCTAGATGTGAGAACAGAGATCTCAACCGAAGAAGTATCTTCAAATATCAATGAGGAGGCTAGCATCCAGGGTTGCAAGCCTAAAAGTGACATTGTTTAGGCAAATAAAAGCACATTCAATTTTTATTCACACTAAGACTTTGTTATTTTCTATGGCCCATGTGTTGTAGATTTGACTTTTTTTGCTGATTTTGTAAAGCATGCTTTGCTAAACTTGATGTATGGCAAAGCCAAGTGATTATCCAAACATGCTCTATGCATAAAATATCCTACCTGTATAGCTTTTGTCCAAACAAAGCAATTGACAAGTTGGAACTCGAGAGCCAAATATAGCACACAAAAGCTCCAAAACTCACAAAGGACAAAAAACAAACAAAAATCTCACATGAGGACCATAACGTAAAACGCACAAGTGAAATAGTACCGCCAGGACAAAAACAAAAATCTCTTCATTGCGCCAAACACAGAGAAAAGACAGTCCCACTCCCCACTGCCCCTTCGCCACTGCAGCCGCCGCCACCACTCTCCTCTCCACTCCCCCCCCCCCCCCCCCCCCCCCCCCTCCCGTCCTCCCAGCAGCCACTCTCCTCCCATCCCCGGCTGCTAGGGTTAGGGTTCCGCATTCGCCCTCTCACCCCCGGCTCCCGCTCAGCCCCACCGCATTGCCCTGCCTTGCCTCCCCTGCAACCCAGCTCAGCGCAATCTTATTCCCCAGCTGGCCTGCGTGCAGGCGCCGGCGCTCTGCCTCACTGCGAGAACGACCCTTTTTCTCATTTGCGCGGTAAGGAGGTCAATATGCAAGCGCTGCTAGTTTTCGTTGCCTGGGTTCCCTGCATTTGGGATTGGTTTTCCGCTTTCTTGGATGGGTAAAGTGTTCCTGACTTTCTGCCCCTTTTGAGCTGTGTTCATGGCCGAAACTGCGGTGGGTGGCTGCGGTTATAGTGGGCGGGCTTAGCGCTTTAAGTTCTGCTGCATTATTGAGGTTAAAAGCTCAGGGTTTTTACTAACTGTCCTTATTTCCTTTTTTCTTGTTGTTATGTGTTAAGAGCTAGATTTTATTTTTCCTACTAGATGCTCAAAGATTCAGTTTCTAGTGCATTGCGGAAGCAGAATCTGTGGTTGACTTGCTGTTCTGTGCTCATCTCAGGTTCCAAGGAGTTAATCTGTTGGTTTTTGGTATGGATGTGGGCTGCTGTGCAACGCAGATCAAGCTGAAAGGGACAATCCTGTAGCTAATAGTACCTGTGTGGTAGGTACACTCCAAGCTCAGTCCATCTTGCTCAAGGAAATGCTTCACGTGCAGTGTTCTTGAGGCCTGCTAGCTTCCAATCTTTCCGTGGAGGATTGAGCTGCGATGGGATTGTTGGGGGACTTTTGTTCCTGCTCTTGCTGGTGGTGCCCCTGCGTTCGGTCAACTGCCCTCGCAAGACATCCTCGCGCTCCTCGCCTTCAAGAAGGGAATTACGCATGACCCTGCCGGCTTCGTCACCGACTCCTGGAACGACGAGTCGATTGATTTCAATGGCTGTCCGGCCTCGTGGAACGGCGTTGTGTGCAATGGCGCCAGCGTGGCCGGAGTTGTGCTGGACGGACATCGGATCTCTGGTGTCGCTGATCTCTCCGTGTTTGTCAACCTGACCATGCTTGTGAAGCTCTCGATGGCCAACAACAACCTCTCCGGGAGCCTCCCGACCAATGTGGGCAGTCTGAAGAGCTTGAAGTTCCTGGATATCTCGAACAATCGGTTCTCGGGTCCAATCCCTGACGATATTGGCAGTCTCCGGAGCTTGCAGAACATGTCGCTTGCCGGGAACAACTTCTCAGGTCCGCTGCCTGAGTCCATCGACGGGCTTGCATCACTTCAGTCGCTGGATGTGAGCGGCAATGCTTTATCTGGCCCACTGCCAGTGGCTTTGAAAAGCCTCCGGAGCATGGTTGCTCTGAACCTCTCATACAATGCCTTCACAAAGGGCATTCCTGCTGGGCTTGGCCTCCTTGTGAACCTCCAGTCTGTGGATCTGAGCTGGAACCAATTGGATGGTGGTGTTGATTGGAAGTTCTTGATCGAGTCAACTGTTGCTCATGTTGACTTCAGTGGAAACTTGCTCACCAGTACCACCCCCAAAGAACTCAAGTTTCTTGCAGATATTTCGGAGACAGTTCTATATCTGAACCTTAGCAACAACAAGTTGACTGGGTCATTGATAGATGGAGTTGAGCTCTCAACTTTTGGAAGATTGAAGGTGCTTGATCTGAGCAGTAATGAGTTGTCTGGAGACCTCCCAGGGTTCAATTATGTTTACGATCTCGAGGTTTTGCGCCTTGCAAACAATGGATTCACTGGGTTTGTACCTAGTGGACTTCTGAAGGGAGATTCTCTGGTGTTGAGCGAGCTGACCTAAGTGCAAATAACCTGACAGGTATTTGCTCTAGTTAAGAATTTATGTTTTCAGTCCTCTTGCTATTTAGTTTATGCATGTCATGCACTCGTACTTGGTATTTTTTATCTTGCCACTGGTTTCTCTATTTCTTTACGTCAGCTGATGTATTTTATGTCAAATATGATCTGACCTGTGATTACCCGGAACAATTTGATCTGTCACTGATCCGTGGTTGACTTAGTACCAGTGTACCTCATTTGGAATTCTACCTCGGTCAATTATATATTTTGAATTATCTGTTCAGAATCAAATTTCTAAGTGCAAATCATTCCACACATTGCTGCCTATTGTGGCATCCATTGCAAGTGCTTGATTGGGGGTTCTAGCTCTATATAGTTCAGGCACCCAGGCATGTTCCTGCAGATATATATCCCATTAGCGTGATGCCGTGATCGGGAGTTTATGATATGCATAACACTAGGGATAATACAGATAAGTTATGCTTAGTCAAATTACTTATGAAGTTATGATATGCATTTCTTGGACGACCTATTAGATTGCTGATAATTAAGTACATAGTTTTTGGCATGCTGAGAAGCAGGCTAGTTAGGTATTTATTTATGTATTTCTGTTGTCTATACATACTGCATGAAAGTAGCATGTCATGTGTATGTTCCATTAATCTTCTGCGGGACTAATTTCCTAAAGATGCTGTGCTTCATTCACCTGTCTTGCTAGTTTGCTTACCATTGTAGGTAGAATGGCCTACAGCCATGTGCAGTAAAGAACTAAGCCATGTGATGTTGGCTTTAACTGTTATGGACTTCTCTAACATCAGCCGGAGTAGTATTAATAGGAGGCAACCAACTGTGTACACATTATATGATGATAACCAGCTGCATAAGCTATTACTGTGTTGTACAGTTCGTCAGTCCACCTCATAATAATGGTATTGGCACCTGATGCCTTGCAGATCCATCTCTTATGTAAAACCTTCTTTCTTAGACTCTCACTATTAGAAAAAGGAGAGAAAAACATGCACGTAAATGCATACACCATTATCTGCATTTTTACTTCCTAGCATGGAAATTGTTATATTGACATTCTGTCAGTATCAGCCCATTAATTTCTAAGGTTTATTTTTCCTTACTAATTGTGGTTCTCTGTGCTCTGCAGGACATATCAATATGATCACATCAACTACCTTGCAGATCCTGAATCTGTCCTCAAATGCTCTTTTTGGGGATCTTCCATTGCTTGCTGGAAGCTGCACTGTGTTAGATCTATCAAATAACCAGTTTAGAGGAAACTTAACAGTTTTTACCAAATGGAGCAATGACTTGGAATATGTTGACCTTTGCCAGAACAATCTAACTGGGACTATTCCTGATGTGAGCTCTCAATTCCTTCGCCTGAACTACTTAAATCTTTCTCATAATTCTCTAGCTGGCACCATCCCTGAAGCTGTTGTTCAGTATCCCAAACTTACTGTTCTTGACCTCAGCTCCAATCAGTTCAGTGGTCCTATTCCTGCTAATCTACTCACGTCCTCCATGCTGCATGAGCTCCACATCCAAGATAACGTGCTTACTGGCGACATATCTTTCCCAGGATCCTCGTCCAAAAATTTTAGCCTTCAAGTGCTTGATATTTCCGGAAACCATTTTAGTGGCAGCCTCCCTGATGATATAGTCTCCCTGTCTGGCCTCCATGTTCTTGACATATCTTCAAACAACTTCTCTGGTCCTTTACCAGCTGCCGTCAGTAAGCTTGCATCACTTACTGCTCTTGACATATCAACGAACCAGTTCACCGGGCCACTGCCTGAGGCACTTCCAGACACCCTCCAGTCGCTCAATGCCTCTTATAATGACCTATTGGTGTTGTGCCTGTGAACTTGAGAAAGTTTCCAGAATCTTCTTTCCATCCTGGGAACTCGAGATTAGAGTATCCTTCTAGCTCATCTGGATCCGGTTCCCAGTCTGGTTCGAGAGGTGGCAAATCACTCGGTACAGCTGCTAAAGTAGCACTTGTAGCAGCCTGCATTGTTGTTGTTGTCATCCTTATCCTTGTTGCTATTGTATGCCACTACAAGCGGATCTCACAACATTTCCCTAGCTCAGAAAAGGTCTCTGACAAGAACCTCCACAGGGCTACTAAAGACATTGAGGGTATGAAAAGAAAGGATAACAAAGGTAGTTCAGAGGTCTCGGCGGATGATGTTGCTGCTCCTCGAAAGGGCTCTACATCTGAAGCACTGAGCCAAGAAGAGAAGTTGTCAGCGGTGGGAGGATTTTCACCGTCCAAGGGGAGCCGCTTCTCTTGGTCACCGGATTCTGGAGAGGCATACGCACAGGAAGGCCTATCACGGTTGGATGTCAGATCACCTGACAGACTAGCAGGGGAGTTGCACTTCCTGGATGAAACAATCACACTGACACCGGAGGAACTGTCAAGGGCTCCAGCTGAAGTACTTGGGAGGAGCAGCCACGGAACTTCGTACAGGGCAACCTTGGAGAATGGTGTATTCTTGACAGTGAAGTGGCTGAGAGAAGGTGTCGTGAGACCCAAGAAAGAGTTTACCAAGGAGGCCAAGAAATTTGCAAACATCCGGCATCCTAATGTGGTTGGCTTGCGTGGATACTACTGGGGTCCAACACCACATGAGAAACTGATCTTGTCAGATTATGTTTCGCCAGGAAGCCTTGCTAGCTTTTTGTACGGTAATGCTCTCAGTCCACTAATCTCCAGCTTATGCAGATGCATTAATCTGATTAACGAGTTTGTGCACACTAACCTCTTTATTTATCTGGCCATTAATGCAACTGTCATGTCTATGTAACTGAGCAGATCGGCCAGGAAGGAGAGGTCCTCCACTGACCTGGGCGCAGCGGCTCAAGATCGCGGTTGATGTGGCACGCGGTCTAAATTACCTCCATTTTGACCGTGCAATGCCTCATGGGAACCTCAAGGCGACCAACATCCTGCTGGACGGCCTTGACCTCAATGCCCGTGTGGCTGACTACTGCCTGCACCGGCTGATGACCCAGGCCGGTGTTGTGGAGCAGATCCTTGACCTGGGCGTGCTGGGCTACCGTGCCCCGGAGCTAGCGGCATCCAAGAAGCCATCCCCTTCGTTCAAGTCTGACGTCTACGCCTTTGGTGTTGCGCTGCTGGAGCTCCTGACCGGCAGGTGTGCCGGTGATGTCATCTCGGGGTCCGAAGGCAGTGTCGACCTGACCGACTGGGTCCGGCTCCGGGTGGCGGAAGGTCGAGGATCGGAGTGCTTTGACCCAGCCATGGCCTCGGACTCGGAGAACCCGCAGGCGGTGAAGGGCATGAAGGAGGTGCTGGGCATCGCGTTGAGATGCATCCGACCGGTCTCCGAAAGGCCTGGCATCAAGTCTGTGTATGAGGATCTTTCGTCAATCTAGCTAGCCACCATCATTCTGTAGCTTTAGAATTGGATATTCATGTGCTGTTAGCTTGTGCCTGAAACTCTAGTGCTTCTGTAGGGAAATGCATGCAAGTGTATGGCATCATCTTGATGCCTGCAAATTCAGATGGCGTGTCTCATTGGTTGCTGTTGCCGTATTGTACTTGCATTGTTCTTATGGAATCTGCTTTTGTGAGTAGATTAGCCAAGATTAGAGGGTAGTGTCCTAATCTGTCATTTGAAATCTGCTGTTTACTACCAAACTGTCACTGAGATGTGATACTCCTGTCAAGTGTGCTGATTAATACATCACTGTCATAGTAGTTCCATATATCGTTGATCCATCCAGCAACCTGCACATTGATGTGACAGCAGCGTATAACAGTTCTAGGAAACTAAACAATTAGGGGCACAAATTTATTACTTTATCGAGTGAGAAAAAAAGCACAAATGCGAGTAACAATCTAGGGCTAGCTTGCTTATGCCTTGGATGTTTCTTCACTCAATTGCAATGAAACCCTTTTCAAAAGAGCTCACATAAGATTCAATGAGAAATGCTACCCTCCAATCAGAGTCTATGCATTGTTCAGATTCAGTACAAAAGCAAACATCATGTATAATAACATGCTAGATAGATAAGGATACCAAACGATATAAACTAAAGCAGAAGGCATAGCCCCCGTTCCAAGTGCAATGCATCTTTTTCAGCCCAAGTCTCGAGGGTTTTGCATAACATAGCATAAAGTGAGTTATGTCCTAGTATTACACAGGGATAACTGCAATAATTGGAATTGTATCACTTGGCTTTATCTTATAGCTTCTCCTGCAGGTTATAAGTCGCATCGTAGGATGGCACACACACACACAAATCAAGGAAACAGTTAAATTCTACTCCACTACACTAATTACAGCTCAGCACAGTCATCTGGCCTCTCAGTTCTACACAAAAAGAAGCAGCAGAGGTGCTCTAACACGAGCCTCCTTCCCACGAACACACTTTTACAACGGCACATAGAGAGTAATCAACTAAACAGTTAAATGTTACTCCCTCCTTTTTTTAATATAAGATGTTTTAGGTGTTGCACATATTGTCTAGATACATACTAAATTGAGTGAACGTGCACATTAAAACATGTCTACATACATTTATATACATGTGCATGTGGACAAATGCTAAAACATCTTATATTAAAAAACGGAGGGAGTACTGCTCTGCCACTCCAAACACCACCTTGGCCTAGTCATCTGTCAGCTCAGTGCTACAGTCAAAGAAGAGGCAGCAAACTCCACGCTTCTTGAATCTAGATCTTTGCCAGTATCAGCAGAAGCCCTCCCACAAGGCTAATAGCGGCACCCACTTTTGCAACCTTCTTCACCTTCTCCACCTGCTCCATGGTGGATCTTTCCAATTCATGATACCGCCTTCCAAAAGAGACAAGGAGAGATATACATGTTTGGATCAACACAAGTCATGAAAAATAACAATAACAAATTGCTTATTACACCAAATAAGAAAGATCGTTGATGCCTTTACCTCAAAGCAGTGAGATAATCCTTACGCTTCTCACGTAAAATTTCTATCTGTTCATCTATCTCTTCACCCCAAGAACGAGCCTTAGCCTCCTGAATGGCCCAATCTTTGTCATAGTCAGCCTCCAACCTGCAGTACATTGCATCCAGTTTGCGAAAATCATCTGGCTTATTGGTATTGCGCATTTTGTCAAGAAGTTCCCTAAGGTCATCCACCCGTTTTCTAAACGAAGCATTAACAACCTTACGGTCTTCTAGACTTTTGTTTACCAATTCTGTATGCTCCTCAATATTCTTTTCCATGTCTTTCAATGACTTCTTACTATCCTTGAGATCCTTCAGTTTATCTAGCAACGACTTTGTACTGTCAGTCATGGTACTTGGAACAGTTTTGCAGCAGCGCGGTTCACCCTACAGTTTAATCAACTTCAGTTAAAAAAATCAGTAGATGACGCATCAATGTCAAATGTAAATCATTCAAACCATGTTAACACAAGCAACAACAAAGTATTAACCTCATATTTCTTCCCTAATAGGAAGCTAGACAACTACTTTTGGATTAAAGTGATTCGTCAGAAGCATACGTGAGTTATGTCCTAGTATTACACAGAGATAACTTCAACTATAGCAATTGTATCACTTGGCTTTATCTTAGCTTCTCTATCAGGTTCTAAGATGTACCGTACGACGGCACACACAGACTATAACAGTTAAATTCTACTTCACTACACTAAATACGAGCAGAGCATAGTCATCTGGCTACTCAGTTCTCCATAGAAAGAAATAGCAGCAGACTCCGAGGTGCTCTAATCGACATCTCTGCCAGAATCAGCAGAAGTCCTCACACGAATGCACTATTAGTCTATTACAACGGCCCAGAGAGAATAATCAACTAAACAGTTAAATGTAACTACTCTGCCACTCCAAAAACCAGCTTGGACTAGTCAGCTCAGTTCTATACCAGAAGACGAAGCAGCAAACTACATGCTTTGTAATCTAGATATTTGCCAGCAGAGGCCCTCCCACGAGGCCAACAGTGGCACCCACTTTTGCAACTTTCTTTACCTTCTCCTGGTTCTCCACCGGCTCCAGCTCCATGGTGGATCTTTCCAATTCATGATACCGCCTTCCAAAACAGACAAGGAGAGATATACATGTCAGGATCAACACAAGTTATTAAAACAAAAATAATAAAGTGCTTATTAGACCAAATAAGAACAGAATGTTGATCGCTTTACCTCAAAGCAGTGAGATAGTCCTTACGCTTCTCATGTAATATTTCCATTTGTTCACGAAACAGAAGAGCCTTAGCCTTCTGATTGGCCAGATCCTTGTTAAAATCAGCTCGCATCTTACGTACTTTGGCCAAATCATCTTGCATTTTACGTATTTTGCCATAATCACCTCGCAAAACCATTTTGTCATAATCATCTTCTATTTGGGCCAGAAGCTTCTCACGGTCATCCAGCCGTTTCTTCAACAAAGTATTACCAACCTCACGGTCATGCAGCACTTTCCTTAACATTTCCTCATGCTCCTCGATATTCCTTTCCATGTTTTGCAATGACTTCTTACTATCCTTGAGATCCTTCAGTTTATCAGGCAACGAATTTGTACTGTCAGCCATGGTACTTGGAACAGTTTTGCTGCAGTGCGGTTCATCCTACAGTTTAGTCAACTTTAGTTATTGAACATTAGGAGATACATACGATGTCAAATGTAAACAATTCAAACCATGTTAACACAAGCAGAGACACTTTAATCAGTATTAACTTCATATTTCTGCTTCAATAGGGGCCAGACAACTACATTTGGATTAAAGTGATTCGTCAGGAACTTCTCTGGTTGGCCTTCAAAGGGAGGCTAAATACAAACGAGAATAGCACCAATAAATCTAGGGAACATGATGCGGGCAGTGTCAGTTGCACTGTCGTTGAGTCAATCGACTATACGAGCTCTGCTGTAAACTGCCGCAACATGTTTTGAGAGCGCTGTCGCTGAATCTTGCTTCCTCCAGGTGAAGCATAGCCAGATAATCCGTACAGCCCCATAGCAATAGTAAAGGTACATACATGCATATTGGGTTTGCATTGAGTCACGGAAGGCAACAATTATAGAGTTCTCAATGTTGTGAATGAGCAACTGATATTTCCAGGAGGCCAAAGGCTAGTACTTATACATGTGTGATGAACAGTAATATGAACAGTACCTATACACATCTAACACCCCCCTCAAACTCATGGTGGTCAACAACACTGAGTTTGGAGAGAAAGAACCCATGCTGCGCTCGAGTCTGTGCCTTCGTGAAGAAATCCGCCAGCTGTAACTCAGAGGGCACATAGTGAAGAGCAAGAAGCTGGTCCTGCACAGCAGCACGCACAAAGGAGGCATCCACACCGATGTGCTTGGTGAGCTCATGCTTCACCGGGTCACGCGCAATGCTGATGGCACCTGTACTGTCTGACAATAGAGGAGTCGGTGCAGCAGCAGAAACACCAAAATCTCTAGTAACCATCGCAACCAGGTCACCTCAGCCGTCAACATAGCCATCGCTCGCAACTCAGCCTCTGCACTGGAGCGGGAAACTGCAGTCTGTTTCTTCGTCTTCCAGGCAATGAGAGATCCTCCAAGAAAAACACAATAGGCAGACAGCGAGCGGCGATCAGAAGGATCACTGGCCCACGTAGCATCAGAGTAGGCCTGGAGCTGGAGAGAGCTGGAGCGAGGAAAGAAAAGGCGGGAGATCGTGCCACGAAGATATCGTAGAACACGAAGGTGACTATAGTGGACAGAGCTGGGAGCTGAAACGAACTGACTCAGAATGTGGACAGGATATGAAATATCTGGACGAGTGACAGCTAGATAGACAAGACTCCCAACAAGATGGCGATAGCGAGTGGGTCTGTGAGGGGATCACCATCAGTAGCACGAAGCTGAACATTGAGCTCCATAGGAGTCTCAGCAGTGCGCTCATCACCAAGAGCAGCGCGAGCAAGAAGATCCTGAATATATTTTTCTTGGGAGATGAAGAAGCCATCAGAAGTCGAAGAAACCTCAATCCCAGAAAATAGCGAAGTGGACCAAGATCGACATCAGGAACTGCTCACGAGGCGGGCCTTAACAAAGGCAATATACTCAGAGTCGTCGCCAGTAATGATCATGTCATCAACATATAAGAGGAGGAGCGTCCGACCACGAGGTGAGGTGTGGACAAACAACGCGGGTCATGGTCGCTAGGCAGAAACCAGCGGCAGTCACCACAGAGGCGAAACGCTCAAACCAGGCGCGAGGGGCTTGTTTAAGGCCATAGAGGAGCGCCGAAGACGGCAGACCATACCATCAGGAACAGAGTACCCCGGTGGTGGCTGCATATAAACCTCCTCACGCAACTCACCATTGAGAAAGCATTCTGGACGTCAAGCTGAGACACAGACCAATGACGAACAGAAGCCACAGCGAGAAGAGTGCGAACAGTGGTCATGTGGGCACGGAGCGAACGTCTCATCATAATCGCGTCCCTGCTCCTGCTGAAAGCCACGAGCCACAAGACGAGCTTTGTAACGCTCAAGAGAACCATCGGAGCGAGTCTTGATCTTATAGACCCACTTGCATGTGATGGGACGAACACCAGGAGGAGGGGAAACAGATCCCACGTGCCAGTGCGCTCAAGTGCAGCAATCTCCTCAGCCATCGCAAGCTGCCATTCAGACTGAGCCATGGCATCCCGATAGGAAGTGGGCTCAACAACAGCAGAAAGACCACTGGGAAGGAGAATAGCGATCAGGAGACCGTAATGAGGTCCGAGAACGAAGGTTATGAACCGGTGTACACGGGGAAGGTGGCGCCGGAAGTAGAGGGCATGTCAGAGGATCATCCTCAACACGAGGGCGACGAGTGTAGTGGAGAGGAAAGGAGAGAGGGGACGATGTATCGGAGAGGAAGGTGGAGAGGTGGATGACGAGGAAGGAGAGGAGGAAGGTGGGGAGGGTGGCGTCGGTGGTGTATCAGGAAGAGTGGGACTCATCGGAGGAGGAGGTGGAGGAGGAGGAACATGAGGCACAGAGGGAGAGGTGTCGGGAAGAATAAGGAAGGAGATATCCTCAACCGAAAAGGTCGAGGCAGTAGGACGCGGATAGTACGAACGAGACTCATCAAAAGTCACATCACGGGAAATACGTAGCCGACGACTAACAGGATCCCAACATCGATAGCCCTTGTGCTCATCACTGTAGCCAAGAAAAACACACTCCACCGACTGAGCGGTCAATTTGGTGCGTTCGCGGGGAGCAAGGAGAACATAGCACACGCACCCAAACATGCGAAGAGCAGAGTAGTCAGGAGAACGACCAGAGAGACGCTCCATAGGAATACCACCCTGCAAAGCAGCCGAAGGCTGGATATTGATGAGATAGGTGGATGCGGAGACAGCCTCAGCCCAAAAGTGGGGTGGAAGAGAGGCGGCGATCATCATCGCACGAGCCGTCTCAAGAAGGTGGCGATGCTTGCGCTCAGCAACGCCATTCTGAGCGTGAGCACCAGGACAAGAGAACTGGGCGAGAGTACCCTGTTCGGCAAGAAAACCACGCAACATCTGGGAGATATACTCACCAGCCGAGTCAGCACGAAAGACACGAATGGGCGTGGAAAACTGGGTGTGTACCATGGCAGCAAATCGCTTGTATATAGGGAGAACCTCGCTGCGAGATTTCATAAAATAGAGCCAAGTGTAGCGAGAGAAGTCATCAATAAATAGAACATAGTAGCGATGACCACCTTTCGAATCGAAGGGAGCAGGACCCCATACATCAGAATGAACTAAGTCGAAAGGACGCTGAGAGACTGACTCACTCGTAGGATAAGGTAATTGAGTCTGTTTGCCAAGTCTACAACCATTACAATGTAAAGATACATCGCCAGAGACAGACCCTAAGACACCTTGATGCACTAGCGAGGACAAGCGAGAGCCACATATATGACCAAGTCGATGATGCCACTGTTGGAAGGACGCAGAGGAGGAGGCAGCAAGAGCATGCGAGCTGGCGGGTGTGGTGGCAGCGGAAGGAACACAAAGCCAGTCAACCTCCCAAAGGCCCTGAGCCTCACGGCGCCGAGGGCCAGCTCCAACTAGAACCTGGGTGCGACGATCCTGAACAGAGCAAGAGTCGGTATCAAGAATGACACGACAGCCAGAATCAGTAAGTTGAGCAGCGGAAAAGAGATTCATGGTAAGACGGGGAACATGAGAAACACTAGGAACAGAAAAAGATGGAGTAGAAAGAATGCCACGACTAGCAACAGGAAGAGGTGTGCCATCGGCAGTAAGAACATTGACAGGAGAATCAAGAGGGCGAAGAGAAGACAGAGCAGAAGCATCAGAAGACATGTGAAATGAAGCTCCAGAATCCAGAACCCACGGAGATGTACCTGACTGTGTAGGCGGCGGTGGCGGAGTAGCAGTAGTGGAAGCAGTCAGCGAGGCAACGGTGCCCGTCGAAGAAGAGCCAGAGGAAGCCAGCATACGCTTGAGCTGGGCAATATCCTGGGCAGTGAAGGACTGTGCAGACGGAGGCGCACGAACCGCAGGAGAGGAGCGACCCATGTCACGCTGCTTCTTGAAACAATCAGACTCTGGGTGGCCCGGCTTCTTGCAGTAGTCGCAGAACATGTGAGAGCGAGGCCGACCCCCCCTGCAGAGGGCCGCCCGCCCACCCCCCGTGAAGGAGTGGGTAGCAGCGGTGGAACAGACGACACCGGAGCGCGGGCAGCAAGCACAGTGGGAACCACAAGCAGTCCAGCAGAACGGAGTCGAGTCTCCTCAGCGCGAAGCTCTGCAAGTACCTCTGAGATGGGAACACGTCGACCACGGGCAAGCAAGTGTGCACGCCGAGGCTCAAACTCGGAACGCAGGCGAGACAAGAACTCATGGACACGCTGAAACTCCAAGTCTGACCTCACTGTCTGACAGCATCGACAAGTACCGCAAACAACAGTCCTCAGAGAGTCAAGCTGACGCCAGATGGCAGAGCACTGTGTGTAGAACTCATCAACAGTAGAGTCACCCTGCTGAAGATCATGCTCCTGACGCACCACAGACAGGTAGAGAGCATCACCAGAGGGCTGATAGCGCTGACAAAGATAAGTCCACATCGCAGCAGTAGTGCCCAATCCCATAAACTCAGAAGCAAACTGAGGTAGAACACTAGCAGTGAGGACAGCAGCAGCACGAGCATCATCATTGCACCACTGAGTGTAAACAGACAGAGCATCCCGATAAATAGAGAGAGACTCCGAGTAATTCGATACCTGCTGGTCATAGGCTTCAACTGCAAGATCATCAGCATCCTTGGCGGCAGCACGATCAGCCTCAGAAGCATCAGCGGCAAGAGCGGGTGGCACCGGTGGAGTAGGAGCCACAGGAGCAACGGGGCACGGCGGACAGGAGACCTCGCCAGAGAGAACGCCCCACAACAGGAGGCCGCGCATGTGGATGCGCATAAAGCCCACAAACTCGGCATAGTTGGTGCCATCAAAGATCACAGAGCACCGAGGAACAACAACATAGCCCGAAGAGGACATCGCGGGCTCTCTGAATTTTTTTTCCTGATATATATATATATATATTTTTGAAATCAAAGGAGAGAGAATCTGGATCACAGCTCAAACTCACCAGCCCGATGCAGCACGAGCAGCACGGCAAGCTCACAGCACGGACCAGCCCGATACCACACGGACGAGGCTGAGGGAGGCAGCAGAGGCGGCCGGCCTTAGGCGGCGGCTTGAGGCAGGGGCAGGCCGGAGGGCGGCGGCCGGAGCAGCAGGTCGGCCGGAGGCGGCGGCCGGAGCAGCAGGCCACCAGGGGCGACAGCGGCAACCTCCTGGACGCAGAGGACGGCGGCGACCTGGTCGCAGGCCGTGGGGACGACGGGCAGGCCGGCCAGGGGCGGCGGCCGGGCAGAAGGCCACAGGGGCGGGGATGGACGGCGACGACCGGGCAGCAGGTCGTGGGAGCAGCGGCGACCGGACAGCAGGCTGGCGAGAGCAAGAAGAAGGTGCAGGTCGGCCGCAGCGACGGCAACGACGGCGATGGTGGACTACACGCACGGAGTTGCAACGTGCGGACAGAGCAACCTCTGCTCTGATACCATGTTGTGAATGAGCAACTGATATTTCCAGGAGGCCAAAGGCTAGTACTTATACATGTGTGATGAACAGTAAATATGAACAGTAAACCTATACACATCTAACACTCAACAGTGAGTTATGATCCAGCGCGGGCATCAAATTGCAGATAAAAGAAACAGTCAAATACATTCGCAGGAAAAAAAGAAACAGTCACATCAAGCAAGGAGGAAGGGAGTTAGGGTCTTAACAGACATATCTTCCAGCCCCTATTCCTTGAGAACTCCCCGAGCTCCGGAAATCGATCAACAAATTCGGTGGATTTGGGAGGGCCGGAAATAGCTCACTACGCGGACGGTACCTTTGGAGTTGGAGGAGCCTTCCTTGGAGTAACCTCCCTCAGACGGGGAGGCGGCAGGGGCGCACCGCGTACGGCGGGGAGGCTGGCGGCGGCCTGGACAAGGGAGCGAAGTTAGCGGGCCCAATCGAGGCGAGAGTTTAAGCAAAATCAAGCAGCGAAACTGCTTCTATCTTTACCTTGGAGTACGGCGCGGGGAACAGAGAACGCAGCATCGGAGATGGCGGCGAGGCTGCGTGCCGCCGGAGCAGGAGGCGGAGGGCCGCGGCCATGATCGCCGCCACGCGGAGGCGCCGAGGGTTTTCGAGGCGTCAGTTTCAGGCGAGAAAATTGTAAAAAGCCACCCCAACTGGGCGCTAGGTTTACAACAATTCGATGTTTTGTTAGTTCTCAAAAAAAAAAAAATCGATGTTAAAAAAACTACCTGCTCCGAGTGAGTTTCTGACCTGTGTAGCAAGTGTGTCAGGTTTACGTGCAGGGCGGACGCGGGATAGAAGTTTGAAGTGGGCTGAATGGAAAATCTCAATGGAAGGTGTTGGGGTGGGGCCAACAGCGTGTTCCCACAAGATTACAGCGGAAGCGTTCATGAATCATGACCCTACGATTTTCATCAGGTGGTCCTAAAATATTTGGATGCAGGGATGCACGAAGCCAACAGATGCACAGGATACGGCGCCAAGTATATGTCTAAAATCTCTACTTCTCTACTACTCCCTCCGTTTCTAAATATAAAATATTTTAGGTGGTACACATGTTGTTTGCATGCATACTAAAATGAGTGAAACTATACATGAAATATGTCTAGATACACTTGTGTGCATATAAATGTGGACAAAAACTAAAACATCTTATATTTGGGAACGGAGGGAGTACTATTAAGCAAGCAAACATATTCTTCCCTACAGCCACCCTAACAGATGTACACGGTCAGATTCCCACCATAGGGTCTGACCTAGCTAACTAAAATTAACCATCCAGATTAACCAATCCCTCAAAGCGTGTGCACGTAGCAATTTAACCAGGCGGACGAAAATTCTGCCAAAAACGCACACGCGCATCTGCTGCTCATCGTCGCTGGAAAAAAGGAAACCCCGGCCCGGACGCCCCTGCCATCGTCCTCCCCGCAGCTCCAGTGCCTCCCCTAGCCGCAACCCCCTCTCGCTGCGATGGAAGCGCGGTCACCTCTCCCATCCGTCGCGGTCTCCCTCCTCTTTCCCCGCCACGGTCGGCGGTGAGGTCCCTTGGGCGTGAGGCCGTGCCGCAACGGCGCGGAGGGAGACAGTGCCGTAGGAGTTCGCGGCGAAAGGCGCCGGATCGTGTCCAGTTGCGCCGACTCGGGCGGTGTGGCAGTTGGTGTCGTGGAAGCCAACGATGTCTTCTCCGGTGGTTCCGCGCTTGGTGCGGGGGTGCGCGGCCGTGCGCCGACGCGTCGCGCTCTTGCCGACTCCAGTCGAGACCGTAGAGGCCGCCCCTGAGTTCGTCAAGGAAGCACCATTTTGCTCTGCAGTTCGTCTGCTAATCCGTCAAAGGCTACACATGTGAAACTTCTCTCTCGTGCTTTTGGCATATTACCCGTATGCCCATATACATCCTTCTGCTTGCTTGCTTGCTTGTCTTCAGTACAGACCACCACATTACCGTGTGCAATCTGGCTTCAGTTCGTGTAATTGCCTATTTGGGAAGGTGAAATGATCTGATTCTGTTTTATATTGGTACAACTACAAGCACCTGGAGGAATTCATCCTTTGCTACGTCAGTTGTCCTCGGTTCCAGTAGATTTATATGCATCCTTTTGTTAAGCCAGCTGTTTGACTGAATTAGGACAGTACGCTACTTGGGAAATTGAATCTGAACAATTATTATGGCAACAATGCTTCTGATGTTGAACGAGAAGCACAATTACAATTTTCATTTATTAAAATATTACTTTTCACATAATTATGTACCATGTGCTGTTGACATGCTTGCATCGGTCTTGGCTGTTGGTTTTATATTTTGCTTTAAACAGTTTCTTCTAATTAGGATAAAATTGGTTTATTTCAAATAATTTTGAAGTGATAATCATGTCTCTCAAATGAACGTATGGCTAGTTTGGTAGGAACTCACTTTGACTGGCTTATGATGCAGAAATACTCAAGTTCTCATGTAATTGTATTTCTCTGAAGCTACTTAAATTTCTACCACCAAGGATGTCAGATCCAGTTATTTCTCAACCTGGATTCCCTGCAACTCCGATTTATGCATTTCAGGTGGCAAATTGCTCTTTCTTATGCTGGTTGTGCAAACATGGCATAAGCTTCTCTTTCTATTTCAATTATTCAATTGATTGTTTCCCTTTATTTTATGTCAGCAATATGGTATCCTCATTTCTGTACTGTTTATGAACATTAAAGATCATCTTTCTTTCCACCAATATGGTAATTTGGTGAGATTCATTCGTCTTGAATTACCTTCGGCTGGTGGTTTTCTCTTAGGTACATCAATGAGGCATAAATGTACTAGATGGCGCAGAGGAGCTCGGAGCATGATCTCAGTTCATCCTTTTCTGTTGTATGTGATTGAGGTTGTTCGATTAGAGTTCCATGTACACTATGGCGTGCTCTGCCCGAACTTAGGTCAACTATAGAGTTGTGCTATGATGAAGATCTTCAGCGTAAGCTATAAGAATGCTGATGACATTTGTGATACCCACAGATTTTAGATTAGCTGCATTGTCTCATTCCAATTTACAATTATATGTTGAATCAAATTAATACTTCTCTTGAGTATTTGATGTATTTGTTATTTCGGACGTTGTCCATGAACTATGCATTAGGATGGATGTCACATGCAGAGTGTCTATGTACTTCGTCGTTTCTTGGCAGTTATGTTAAGGATATTATGATCTTTTATAATTTGCATTGAATTTTTATTTCATAATTTATCTTGAAAATTTCACTCCTGAAACTTGATCACTCATGATACTTCAACATTTCCTAATTATACGATGATCAATGTGGGCTTCAGTTTGTAGATAATTTTGAATATGAAACTATATACACTGAGGTTTTTGTTTATTTAACCTTTTCAGCAGTAGGTTGATCCAGTTGGTTCATCTATCACTATTTAGACAGACAGCGAGACTTTTGTGTGTTGTGATCACTATCGACAGACTGACTTTTGATGGAGTGGCTAGATGGTTGAGAACTACTGACATGATTAGCACTGTTGCAAAATCTGGATGCATGTCAATATGTTTGTGCAAAGATTTTAATGTATAATGCATCTCATTTATTCAGTGGGACTTTATTGTAACTAGATACGTGAAAAGGAACTGCCAAAGATGGGTTGTCTTAAAGAAATTGAGAGCAAAGAGGGTGATCTCTTGATGAAGCTATTTTTTAAAACAGTTGTAATGCTTTTATATGTCATTGAACTATTTTGATTTGATTACCCATAAACACGGACAATCCATGTTTCCTCTTAGGATTTTTTCTTCAAATTTTTCAAAGATTGAAGTCACACGTGGACATTATGCGTGTCTCAATATGTTTGCAGTTGGAAATACTTCTTTTTTCTATAATTTTGATACATCAAATATAATTTATAGAATACTGGGTTAGTCGTGACTAGTAGTGTTAAATACAAAAATTATTTGTGTCGTACAATACCGTGAGGGGATAAACAAATTATTGTAGTAGAAAAGGTAGAGGATTCCATGGTCACGTAAAAGAGTAACAATTTGAGGAAAGGAAAGAGGTTCCTCATGGGTTTGACAAATATGACAGATTCAAAAGGTTTGGAGAAGATTTAGAAGAAGATGCAGAACAATTATTGACAAAAGATGCAGAGGAAGATTTTGATTTTGACATGGGGTGTACAAATCTGAAGAACATGAAAAAATACGAGGGCAAGAGGAAGAAGAGCTGAATGAGAAAATCAATTGATTGAAGAGGAAGAAGTATGAGGCAATGATGCACTGTGAAGGCGATTCAGAGGTGGAACACCTTTTTAATGAGCTGACCGTGATTCAGGTGCTACATTCCCATAACTTATTTGAATAGGCTGCCAGTAAGAGAGGCCCCACCACCAGATCACATTATAGTAAAGCAAGTACCTTAATGCCTGATTATGTGCCCTCTCTCATAAAAAGTTTGAAAAATCATAGGAAGATGATGACTGCATTCAGTTGCGCTGCCAAGTGGGAGGAAGTGAAGGACAAAGAAGAGGAAATAAATGATGTGGTATGATGGAAATAGACTCATGCCTGAAGAAAAAATCTGCCTGAAATGTGTTTCATACATGTGTATCAATCTGTACGGGCTCTACAGAACTTACACATAACATAATACAACTCAGGAATGCCAGGTACCACAGAAATTGCAAGGATATGATAATAGCTCGCTTCACATAGAAAAGTTGTCCTTTTTTATGGTGGCAAGTATGATAAGTAGTGATCTTAAGAAGTACAAATGGATGAGGGATTATCCAGATACATGAATTACACAAACCCTGACAGCAAATGCATTATCATAACCAAATTTCTACCTGAACATTATTATAACCCAAATCCAAGATTGCATGGTCTTTTATTGCTTTGGGTGCATCAATTCAAGGATTTACAACAGCATGCCAATCATTTATTGGTAAGTAATTGTGACCCATTGTTTCTTTTTTATGTTCCTTTGTTTCAATGCAACATATATGTGCATGTTTAGATGGTTGTTTTATTAATCTACCTAGAGGGCAAAAAATATCTTACTTCCACTGATAGGGCCGGTTGTTTCACATTTGGCCTTGTGGACGTAGTAGAAACTGCAAGCTGGTACTGGTTTTAACACAATTGAAATATGCAATTGGTTGGTTTTCAGGAATGCTCGACAATTACACCATCATCTCAAATAGGTAGAAGGTATGCACATTTATAAATTTAATAAATTATGTGATAATTGTTCTAGTATTTTTTTATGGATTTTAGAAGCTTCATAAACTATATGAGAATTGTTTTAATATTTTTTTGATGAATTTTAGAAGCTTCATAAATTATGAGAGAATTCTTGCATCTATTGATGAATTTTAGAAGCTTCATAGACAATGCTAGAAATGTTCTAGTATTTTTTTTTGATGAATTTTAGAAGGCTCACAAATTATGTGTAATGTTTTCAGCAAGGCTTGCCAAAATGTAATAAACCAAGTATTTCCATAAAGATACTGCCTTAGGCACAGCTATAAAAACTTCCAATTTACTGGTTTTAGAGGAGAAGAATACAAAAAAGGGACACTGCTAGCTATTACTATATAAAACATGGATTTGACATAGCAATGCAAAACATAAAAGAAGAATCAAAGGAAGCATGGGAATAACTTCATACAATCCCTATAAAATGTTTGGCTAGATATGAAATAGATACCAATTGAAAAACTGATCTAGTTGTGAGCAATCTTAGTGAGGTGTTCAACAAAAATGATCCTTGCTATTAGAGGTAAACGAGTAAAATCACGTTTTATGGAATCAGAACTAAGCTGATTGTAAGGCATGACACAAAGATATCTAGTACATCAACTGGTAGGTGGCAGATCACCTCCACCAACTCGGAGAAGTTAGAAGTAACTTAACAGTTGGGGTCGAGAAATTGACGTGAATCGAATTTTAATATTTAGAAATACGGCCTCTATAATTATAAAATTGATAAATCACTTAAGTTTTTTTTTCTTCAAAAAAGTGAGTCAAATTCTTAACAATGATTTAAGATTCAATTACACACATAAACATGGATGAATTTCAGGACACTTATTAAGATGCCAAATTAAGTTCTAAGTCATCATGTATAACATTCTAGATAAAGATGCCAAACGGTATAAACTACATCAGAGGCATAACCCCCATACCAAGAGCAACACATCTTTTCTCAGCCCAAGTCTTCAGGGTGTTACATATCATGGCATAAAGTGAGTTATGTCCTAGCATTACATAGAGATAAATGTAATAATAGCTACTCCTGCAGGTTCAAATTGTTAGAGTTATATGTTGGCCTTTGACCTTTTACCTTCTAGCCTTTATGGTGGCCTTTGACCTTTTATATTCTAGCCTTTTGGCTTCCTCATGTACTATATATTGTGGCCTTTAGGCACCGTGAAATACAAGTTGCTATTTATCTAACATGGTATCAGAGCTAAGGTATTTTTTTTCGGACGTGCAACTCGTCCTGTCTCCCGATCTAACCGCATTGTCATGATCATAGCATGTTTATCTAACATGGTGTCTTTCTCTGATGCGCCATCTTTCCGCATTGTCATGATCTACGCACATTTCTTTGCCGTTGGGCTTCTTGTGCTATGATCTTTTGTGACATGCTCTTCTTCTGACAGTCTCTCGGTCTGTGTCGGTCTCGTTCTTTGACCGATTGTGGCTTGACTCGACAGGTTATTGAAGACTTTTCATGCTATGACGACACTCCCAAGATGCGGATTTTGGATTATCATTTTCTTTTCTAGTTTTACACTTCTTCAAATGTTGCATTTGAGGGGGGGGGGGGGGTTAGAGCTATATGTTGGCCTTTTACCCTCTAACCTTTATGGTGGCCTTTGGCCTTTTATATTCTAGCCTTTTGGCTTCCTCATGTACTATATATTGTGGTCTTTAGGCACCGTGAAATACAAGTTGCTGTTTATCTAACACAAATCAAGGAAACAATTAAATTCTACTCCGCCACACTAAATACCAGCTCAGCATAGTCATTTCTACACAGAAACTAGTAGCAGCGAACTCTGAGGTGCTCTAGTCGAGATCTTTGCCAGCATCAGCAGAAGCCTTCCCATGAATGCACTATTACAACGACACAGAGACAGAATAAGCAACTAAACTGTCAAATGTTACTACTCTGCCACTCCAAAAACCAGCTCGGCCTAGTCATCTGCCAGCTCGTACACCAAAAGAAGAAGCAGCCAAATCCCCGCTTCTGTAATCGAGAACTTTGCCAGTATCAGCAGAAGACCTCCCACAAGGCCAACAGCGGCACCCACTTTTGCAACCTTCTTCACATGGTCCATAGTGGATCTTTCCAATTCATGATAGCACCTTCGAAAATAGACATGTATAGATATACATGTTTAGATCAACACAAGTTATAATAACAAAAAAAATGCTTATTACCAAATACGAATAGCTTGTTGATCCCTTTACCTCAAAGCAGTGAGATAGACCTCCTGCTCCTTTTGTAACATTTGCATTTGTTCAGCGCAAGAACGAGTCGTAGCCTCCTGAATGGCCCAATTTTTGTCATAGTCATCCTCCAATCTGCAGTACCTTGCATTCATTTTGCCAGAATCATCTCGCTTATTGCGCATTTTGGCAAGAAGTTCCCTAAGGTCATCCAGCCGTTTTCTACCAGAATCATTAGCAACCTTCCAGTATTTTAGAACTTTCCTTATCATTTCTGTATGCTCCTCAATATTCCTTTTCATGTCTTGCAATGACTTCTTACTATCCTTGAGATCCTTCAGTTTATCCAGCAACGACTTTGTACTGTCATTCATGGTACTTGGAACAGTTTTGCAGCAGCGTGGTTCACCCTACAGTTCAGTCAACCTTAGTAAAAAAACAGTAGATGATACATCAATGTCAAATGTAAACCATTCAAACCATGTCAACACAAGTAACGCCACTTAATTAGTATCAGCTTCATATTTCTGCATTACTAGACAACCAGACAACTACATTTGGATTGAAGTGATTCGTCAGGTATAAGCATTTATCTAGTTGGTCTTAAAAGGAAGGCAAAATACAAACAAGTATAGCACCAATGAATCCAGGGAGCATGACGCGGACAGTGCGTCATCAATTCAAAATACGGAAATCATGTTTTGAGATTGCTCTTGCCGAATCATGCTGACCCAAGTTGAAGCACAACCACAGAGAATTCATACAACCCCATAGCTACACTGATGGCGCATGCTTGCTTACTTTTTTTTTTGAAACGAGACAAAAGATTTGCATTTTATATTGATATAGGAGAAGCAAACATGATACGGCCAAGGCCAAAAAAGAAAAAGACATACATGTCAGGGCCTACTAAACGAAAGAAAGTAGCCCCGTGAGGATACAGATCAACCTACTCCGTCTAATCTCTCAGAAAGATATATCGTCATTTCTTGAAAACGCTACAACGCGGCGCGATCTGGGAAGCAGATCAGACGAATACGTCTTGCTTACTTACTTTGCTGCCTGCGCTTTACCTTAGGACAAGAAATTCAAGAGTTCTCGAGAGTGTGTTATGGTCCAGCGTGGGCATCAGGTAGCACTTAGAGACAGTCTCGAGCAAGCAGGGAGGAAGGGAGTCCGGGTCTAAGCAGACATTTCTTCCACCCTTTTAATGTTTGATGAATCGAGAACTCGAAATAAAAGCAAGTATAACAAATCTTCCGGTCCCAATTCCTTCCAACTCCCCGAACTAGGGAAAGAGACCAGCAATTTCGGTGGATTTGAGAGGGTCGGAAACCTTCAAGTTTGAAGATTTTACCTTTCGAATTGGAGGAGCCTTCCTTGGAGTAACTTCCCCCAGACGAGGAGGCGGAGGGGCCGCACGGCGGACGACGGGGAGGATGGCGGCGGCGGCGGTGGGCTGGAGAGGGGAGCGAAGTTAGCGCGCCCAATCGAGGCGAGGGTTTAAGCAAAATCAGGAAGCGAAACTGTTTCCATCTTACCTTGGAGTACGGCGCGGGGAACAGAGAGCGCAACATCGGAGACGGCGGCGGGGCCGCGTGCTGGCGGAGCAGTAGGCGGAGGGCCGCGGCCATGGTCGCCACCGCGCGGAGGCGCCGAGTGTTCTCGTGGCACTTTCAGGCAGGAGGGGGGAGAGAGAGTTGCGCGGTGTATCAGCCGATTCCCACACGAAGCCACGATTCCGAATCCCCATTGTTCAATTCCTCATGCGCAATTCCCAGTTCCAGTCCATGCTGCTTGGAATACACTTTGGTCTTTACAGTTTCACAAGAATTAAAGATTTCTACCATTTCTTTTTTAAATGAAAGATTTCCACCACTTGGTAATAACGGCTTTTGGCAACTGGGCACCAGTGAGTTATTTTTCTCTCTTCTTAATTATAGGGAATCCTGTGTGAGAGAGGTCTAAAAAAATTCAGTTGTTACATGTCTCAAAATTCAGTTGTTTCTGTGATAAATACAGGTCTAAACATTATCCTAACCTGCAAGTTTTGAAGAAGAAAAATCGAAAGCACGGAGGGCAAATTATGTGTTTAGTGGATCAAGTAGAAAAATGTGTCCAAATTCAACCCAGACAAGGAATGGAGGCAATACAAATTCATTAGTTGCACAAGTTGCTGCGCAGTTTTCATGTTTACGAGATCTGCTTTTGCATTGCAGGCAGATTAGCCAATTTACAGGGGAAAATATCCTGATCTGTCCATAGCATCTTTCTTCCGGACCTGATGTGTTCGTCGAAACTGCCATTAGAGTTTTTTTTAGTATGAACAAGGTATGAAAGCATCACTTCAAACTCATGCAGACGCATAGCAAATTCATTTTTTTTCAAGGAGATTCTGGCATGCCATTTCTCTCGCATTAACATTGCCATAATACCACCAAGCTCCACCAATAGCATCATGTTCTCAAAACAAAAAATGGTAGGCATCTAAACAAACAAGTCGCAGCACTATTAAGAGTTTCTGAGCTACCTCTCTGTCCAACAGAGTTGCAAAATCTTAGCTGGATCTTACATAGAAAATACTCATAAAAATAGCTCAAATGACCACGGCCTGCAAATGACACTCCCGAATTAGTCTCTCTGGTCCACGCAGTGCATAACACCCTTACTAAACTGCGCTTGATCACTCATCAATGCTTGCAACAAAGAAGAAGAGCCAATGACAAAAATTGAACATGCATGGAAGGACCTTCAACGCTACAGTTAGTCTCCGCACATAAGCCGACACTCTAGCTGAAGGTGCCAGCTAAATGTATCCCATGAACGTCAGGAGAGCTAACAGAGATATCCCCAGTGTAAGAGTGGCAAGCCCCTTGGCAACCATCTGCAAGGTCTTGAGTTCCTCACGAGTCCTTGAAAGCTTCTTCATGTCATTCCTTGCAAAGAGAACAGAGAGAAAGCACAGGTGTCACAACCATGTGTCCATGTCACAAACTTTCAAGTTGACCAAACAAGAAGACTGTAACACCTTTACCTCGAGGTGCTGAGGAAGTCCTCCAATGTTGTACAGAACTCTCTCGATGTCCTAACATAGACCTCCATTGCTTCAAGAAAGTCACGAGTCTGTTCCAGCGTGATATCCAGTGGAGACTCCTTAATGCTAGCAGTAGCTGTAGCAAAGCTATCAATACAACTTCTGTACACAGCAGCAGATCTGAAAAGGTCATTCCACCCTTCCTCCCACATAGCAGAAGCTTTGTCAGGATCATCAAGGAACATACGAGAAGCTTTCAGGAAGGTATCCGCAGCTTTACTCGCCCTCGCATGCTGTTCAGCCAAGTCACCCGACAGAAATTCAAGTTTTCCAATGACCTTAAACTGATCCAGAAAATCAAACAAAGAAGATTAGATGGAAAAATGCAATCTGGTAAAAATATATAAGATAACTGAGACACATTCATGATAATCAAGCCTTCTCAAGCCTGCAAGGCACCAGATAGAGTGCACATAGATTTCTGCAGGGCACAAGATAGATTTCCTCCTTAAACTAAAATGTAATTAATTGTCATTATATCTGTTATTTTGAAGTGTTCCAAATTCATATGAAGATATAAAGTGAGAGGCTAACTTCGGAGCGAAGCGGAGGCCCGTCGCCGGAGGCTTGGGCCGTCAGACTGCAGCTGACTTAGGGTTTTATGCCACCATATATACATCTTGTAAGCCGCCGCTTGGGATAAGCCACACATTGTAAACCCACGGCGTTTGTAACCTCACCCGATATAGTGAAGTATTGCTGGCTGGCGCCCGTGGTTTTTTTTCCTCTCCTTTGTTTGGAGAGGTTTTCCACGTTAAAATCTTGTGTCCCCTTTGGTTTGATCGTTCCGCTCTTCGTCGTTTATTTGCTATCGTTTATAACAATATCAACTAAAGTACTAAAAGTCGACATCATTATCATAAGGCCTATTCGAAAGCAGCAACGAGCAAGTGAAGTCACAATAAGAGTTAGCAAACGGTACATGTTCTTCAAATATTACAGGGGGATCTATACTGTGGAAAGTAAGACGATTTAAGAACCAATTGGAGTAGATTTCTAAGTATCCCAAGTAAGCTAATGAGTAGTATCAAACAAGAAGTTTCAATGTTTGCAGGTCATTTCCTTGCTGAATAGTGTCTACAGATCCATTCCAATTAAAAATTATAAGCATCACAACTCAGAGAAATAAAATATACAACATGAATTATTTGGCGAGAAGCTTGTTTGCTCACCTATCCTAATACTCTTTCTATGGGACACTAATCATAACCAAAATCAGAAATTAAGGAAAGCCACCAATCTCACTAAATGAAATCATAAAATGAACATCTTGCTTTCGCTTCTTGACACACAATTGGAATTCGCGAACTGCACTCGACAGTAAGTACTTGAGAGTTAATTTCAACTCATTAGTAATTATTGACAAACAAGACAGCGCGGTTGTTCATGCTGGCCACATACGTTGCAATTTGTGAGTATACTTCCTTCACATGGCAGTCAAAAGAAAAACAAAGGCATATTCACTGTGGTCAGAGGTAATTCTCCCTAGTGCCTCCAAATAAGAATGGCAGAGAACTTGCCAGAGTTCAGCAACACATCCCAATAAACACCCAACCCTAGTTTTGACTGATCGTTCTACAAAAGACACTTCCCAGTTCCCACTAGGCCATTCCATATTGTTTCCATTCTTGCAACTCACAAGCTAAAGATCAGTTTGTAGCTATCCTTAGTAGTTCCTTACCTGTTTCACAAAGCGAGGGACGATGTCGTTGGTGGTGGTACTGTCAGTGCCCTAGAAATACAGACCACAATTCTGGTCAGCGTATGGAACAGTATTGCAATATTGATCACCCTATGATTTAATCAAACAAAAGACGAGATGACAAAATCAAACGTGATAACTGAGACACATTTATGAACATCAAGAGTTATGTTTGCAAAGCACGATATAGAGTGCACACAGATTATTTCCTGTGGGGCACATGATAGATTTCCTGTCTTAAACTGAAATGTTATCCCATACAGCATTCATGAAAATAGGTGCATATGCAGTTGCATTCAGCCATATTACCTAAATTAACAAAGTCCAGCGTCATATATAGTTACGAAGTCTGTAATTCACAGCTGATTCAAAAGCAGCAATAGGCAGATGTACAACAAGAGATAGCATATGGCACATTTCCAATATTACATGAAGTTCTAGACTGCAGAGAATAAGGTCGTCCAGCCAAATGAAATCCATAAATTGCACAACTTGTTTTCACTTCTCCATACACAACCATGGAGTAGAAACTAAGGAATACCACGAGTCAAACAAAATGAAATCCGTAATTTGCACAACTTTTTCCCCCCTTCCCAATAAACCATTCAACTATTAAATTCATAATCTGCACACAGCACGCGGTAACAACTGAGAGTCAATTTTGACTACCTGACCGAACTCATAAGTCATCAGTAGTAGTGAAAGAAAAACACATCCTTGGTGCTGGCCAAAGGCAATAAATTTGCCAAGTAATCCCCTCACATGAACCCTCAAATAAGCATATCAGGACATTCCCCTGAGTACAACCGAATCCCGAAAACAAAACACCAAATATTTCCACTAAAATTGGAGCAAACAAGTGCTAGTTTCAGTTTTTGCAACTGACAAACTCAAGACCATAGTGTAGCATCCTCACCTGATTCATACGGAGGGTCCCAGTGTTGTCTGCGGCTGCGGTACCGTCAAATCCCTATCAACGCACCCCACAATTTTTGGGTCAGAGATCGCCAGTTTGGGAGGTCGAAATATACAGGGATGTTAGTTTTTTAGAAATAAGGCACATCGCCCAACCTTAAATTAATAAGGCAACATAGCGATTATAGGCTGCGGCATACAGCTTAGCCAAAGACCAACACTCACAACATAACTAGAGGTAAAGACAACAACCAGTACAAAGATCAGACATAACGGAACCACCAACAAAGACATTAAGCATCGGCACTGGGGCACCTAGCCACCCGGCGCACTAGGGGGAGGACGATTTTGTGTATACAACCGCCTCAGCTCGCCCGCGAGACTTCTTAATCTTGGCCTGTCTCCCGCCTTGGCGTTGAGAGTCCACAGCTGCAAGAAGATTGCACATTTGAAAATATAGTCAGCAGGGTGTTTCGGAAGTTTCTTCTCAATAGCAAGCTTATTACGAATGCCCCAAAGGGCCCAAGACTGAGCAACAAACAAGGTCCACACCACCCGCCGGTGCTGACCCGAAAGAGCATCAAGGATAGCGAAAAATTGAGCAAAATTGGCTCGACACCAATTACACCCAAGAAGGGCACGCAAGATACTCCACGCAAACTTAGCCAAGGAACAGCTAAAGAACATGTGTGTGGCGTTCTCCCCGGCGCCACACAACGCACAGGACCCATCGGACGGGCCAAGCTGGGTTGCAAGCTGCAGACCAGACGACAACCGGTCAAGCACAAGCTGCCACGAGAAGATTTTTATTTTAAGAGGAAGTTTGGCCCTCCAAACCTCCTCAAAGTGTGTCAGCGTTGTCCCATGAGCCAACTTCTTGTACATCGAGGAAACCGAGAAGGTCCCCGACTACTCGAGAGACCACGACACCTGATCGTCCCCTTCCATGAGAACAGTATGGTTGATCAGCTGCGACAGCTCAGCCCACTGAGCTGCCGCGTCCGGGTCAAGCGTCCGTCGGAGGCCCACTTGACAAGTAACTACTTCTGAAACAGAGCCGTGCTGGTTGGAGCAGATCGGAAAGATGAGAGGGAACCGCTCGCTTAACAACTCCGGGCCAGCCCAACTGTCCAGCCAAAACAACGTTCTCTGCCCATTTCTAACCGAGTACTTGGCGCCCACTTTGAACAGATGTTTAATCTTATCTAGGCTTCTCCAAAACAGCGATCCCACCCCAGCAGGAGACGCGAAAATGTCATTGGTTGGTAAGTACTTTGCCCTAATAAGTTGAGCCCAGATTGAATCATCTTGTTGATACAACTTCCAGATCCACTTGAGCAACAAGGCTTTATTCATGTGTCTGGAGTTGGTGATCCCCAGACAACCACACTCTTTGGGTCTACAAACTGCAGGCCAATTAACTAGGTGGTATTTGCGCTTGGGGCCAGCACCCTCCCAATAGAATCTGGCCCTATGCGAGTCAAATTTCTTGTGCACACCTTCCTGAAGCAAGAATAAACCCATGGCAAATAACGGCAAATTCGCAAGACAAGCATTGTATAGGATTAGTCTCCCTCCCGAAGACAAAAACCTACCCACCCAAGGCTCGACCCTCCCGGACAGCCTGAGAACCAGGAAGTTCCATTGATCCACCGTGAGTTTTCTATCCGCAACTAGTAAGCCTAAGTAGGTGAAGGGATGCTAGTTGCTAGGTCGGAGCTCTCGAAGATTTAATTTACCTTGCTCGAGTAGCGTCGCAGCAGGTAGGGCTGCGCCAGGGACGCAGCGGCGTGCGCACGGGACACGGTCGGCAGGACGACGGCCTAGAGAGGAGATGGGAGGGGAGTCAGTTTGAACTTTGAACAGCCGCAGCGAGGGTTTCAGACTTGGTTCCTTCCTTACCTTAGAATGCGGCCCAGGGAAAAGGGACCGTAGCATCGGAGACGCCGGCGCCACTGCCCGGCGGCGCAGGAGGCGGAGGGCGTCGGCTGCGGTGGCCATGATCGGCGCGTGCGGAGGCGTCTGGCTGCCGCCGAGGGTTTTTGGTGGCGTCCTTTCCACGCAGCAGTGTACAAGACGGTGTGCTTCTGCTCTTGCAGTCTTGCCTCCTTTTTCTACCGACTAGTTCCGCTGCCTTCCCTCACCTTCTCTTTCCTCTTTACCTTTTTTCCCACCTCATTCTCTTATTACTGCTCCACCCCCTGTATTTTTTTGATCTTTTGAAAGGGACAGGACTAGGCGTCCCCGGGAATCTTTCCGTCCGATCCCCCGTGTGGAGAGGCCGACACATGTCATCTCCGTTTACTAGTCAACCAGGAAAATAAATAAGGTCGCTACCTTCTCGTTCTCGCACATGAAAAAAAACTCTCGTCGATGGCGCCGGCAGAACCTTTACCCAGCCCCCTTGCTCCGCCCGCCGTTGCCGGAGAATATGCCGTTGTCGGAAAAGACGTTGTCGCCGTCCCGCGTCTTCTTGCTCGAGCGCACATGCAAGTCCCCGACCCTGTCACCATGGGCCGGTCAGCTGGGCACCTGACCGCCGTCAAACTTCAGCGAGGGCGACGTCCAGGCCGCCAGTAGCATAGGTGCATGCCGCTTGTAGCACCTATAGCATCCATAGCATCCGTCGGTAGCATAAAAAAAAGAAAATTGCTACAATGATCCTCGTGAAGAAAAGATTGCAGCATATGTGAAGAAGAAATTTGCTACAACAATATAAGAGGATTTGCATCCAGAGAAGAAAACTTTTGTTACAGCCTTTTCCAAAAATTGCACCGCACTGAAAAATTTGCAACATCTCATGAAGAAAAATGGATTCAGAGAGAAAATTGCTACAAACGCTTTACGGATTTGCATCAAAGATGAAACAAAATTGCTACAAAACTTTGAAACATTTGCACCAAAAATCAAGAAAAAAGTTTGAACAAAAGAAAATTGCTACAAATGATCAGTCGATTTGCAACAAAAGAGAAGAAAATTGTGCTACAAAGCTTCGAAAAATTTGCACCTGAAGGAAGAAAAAGACGCAAAACCAGCAATTTTTTTGCTCTAGCAGCACCACTGCCAACCTACGGGAGCACCGATGCCCTCCATGGCAGCACCGCCGCTGACGCCGACGGGCGGTAGCACTGCCGTCCCCCATGGGAGCACCGCCGGCCCCTGAGGTCTGGCAGCACCGCGCCGCGCCGCCAGTAGCATCTCCGTCCTCTGCTGGTAGCATCGATGATGCCTTCGAGCGCGGAGGGCAACACCCGTAGTTGTGGAGGCCGTCCATGGCTGCTTTCACAGCGCCGACGACCTGGCTTCACAGCACCGTCGCGCCGGCACCGCCGCCTCCCCTTTGCTGTAGACCGATGCCGAATTGCTCCTCCCTCGGTGATGATGCCTGCATCTCCCCGACCCTCCCCCTTGACTGCGTTGACGGGAGGACGACGGCGAGCTCGGCCTTCTCGGGAACACCTCCTCCGGCGTCGCCCACGGTGGAGTCGAGTCGGGCGAACACCATGGATGGGTGGCACCGTCGCGTGGCTTGGAAAAGCGAGGTCGCCCTCCTCGGGAACGCCATGGATGTGTCGACGGGAGCCTCCTCGGGAACGCCATGGATGTGCGGTGCGCGGGGAAGGTGGGGGCCGTGCGTGAGGAAGTTGGGGAATGAGTCAACAAGCTGAGGAGAGGGTATAAGGCTCGGTTGTGTGCATGCCCACTTGGACACGCGTCATGCGTTGGAGGCGGAGGAACGAAGTCGGGGATCCCCCGGATGATAACCAGACTTTTCCTTTTGAAAGAGAACTCTACCTTTGTAAGAGCATCTCCAATTGCCTTATTTCAGGCCTTAACCGTTTTTCACTCATTTGGGTGAAGATGGTAATTTGGCCCAACATTTGTACATCACGCCCTAAAATACATTACCAAGTGATGCAAATACACATCACTTGGGGTTGGTGCCATAAAACTTTTACATCACGCGGGAGCCTCCAACCGCCCCGTGGAACTTTCTTTTGCAAGGAAAACTAGGGTGAAACCATGAACCATAAGAAATCATTTTGCAATACTCTATACAATATAGAGGCACCAGTCAGCGACCCTATTGGGTGTGAGAGGTTTGTTGTGGGGTTCACCACTTCGGTCCTCCTTGGCGACTCGGAAGAAGAGCTAGGCATCGATATGCCCTCCATCACAGATTCCGGTGACCTGTGGATAGTTAGTTGGCTTCCTTCTTCTATCACAACCGAGAACATCTCCAAGTTACTCTCCCAGAGTCTGTTCCTGCAGACGACGACCTTAACCGTTCATGCACGAATTTCTTGAGTACTTCGAGATTCACTTCATTCACCTTGTTCCTGAACTCCCTAGTTTTCCTTTCGATGTTTGTTCCTCTATGCGAGGCCTTACTGAAGATCGAACCCACCCTAGATTTGTACCATCATTTTTATCATCTGAAGCTTGCGAACAAGAGATGCACAACATTCTGTTGTAGTGCAAACGAGGTCACCACTACAAAACGCCACTTCATTACATGAAATTGTCACAAATGAGTGTTTTGGTCACGAAGTTGCATTTTGATAAAAACGGGTCAGGAAATTGCATTGAGCGAGCGTTTTGTTCACTCCGTGACGGCGACGGTTAGTTTGCTGACATGGCTGACTATCATTTTGCGAATATCCCCCTAAATTTTGTTTCTTCTCTTTTTTCGCCCCCTTAGCGTGAGAAATTTCATCAAACAAGCGCTGCACACGGTAGACGGATAGCTATAGGGGGCTCGTGCTGTCGTCGGCTGACCACCGCCTCTTCATGGGTGGTCTTGATGGGAGTGAGGCCCTGGGCGCCGAGGATGTGCGGCCAATCTATGGTGTACTTGAGCATCGAGGGCACATCGTTGATCCCTAAGTTCTATGACCTTGTAGACGCCAAAAAGTATCCCAAAGAGAGATATGTTTACGATTCCAATAGTTCACCGACCGTCAAGAAAAGACAACCATGGGTTTGAGCTCTCCTTTTTGTGCAATGCTTCAGGTGGTCGCTGTTGGCCGTAGGCGTAGAGATTGTGTTTTGATCAGGAAATGAGAAGAAACGAGTGGTTTGGTGGCATTTTATAGAATCAATTACCTAATAATTAGAATAAACAAAATTTTATGGGGTATTAATAGAAGTCGCTGACATGGAGTGACCAAAACGCTCGCGTGAGACAACTTCCTGACCCGCTTTTGACGAAAACGTAACTTTGTGACCAAAACGCTCATTCGTGGCAACTTCATATACTAAAGTGGCGTATTTCTATATTAAGTTCGTGGGACTGCCTGTAAGGCACCTTTTGCCGTAATAACACTTTCAGTATACATGCATACTATTTATCCATAGCTTAGTGAGATAAGCACACGCTGAAATCACATTACACCGGTAATATTGAGTAGCACAACTCCTTTCGAGTGCTCCTCTACTTATTTTGCTGTAAGTATTGATGCATATGTAGACCGACAGACAGCCAGACGACTATAGATGATACATCCGATCATCACGAACAGTTGCTGGGCATGGTGAGGCCGCACTTGCCGGGAAGCGCCATGGCGCGTTTGGCGTCGATGTGGTACATCCTCAGCCATACGCCGGCGACGCCTTTGTAACGGCAGATGCACGACAGGTTGGCCTTCCCAAGCGCGGCACAACACTCGGACGACGGACTCTCCGTGGGGTGATTCACTGCCGCCGCCGGCTGGCAAAGCTTGAATTCATCGTTCGACAAGCCGCAGATGGCGTGAGCACCCTGTGTTGCGGCGAGGGAGACCACCATGACAAGCAGGAGTGCTGCAGCCAATGCCTGTGGCTTTGCCATGGATGCTGGTTTCTATTGTGATTTCTAGTCGATTGCTTCGTGGTGTGTGTGAGATGATTGTCTGGTGCGGGGCTTTATTTATAGGGGCAGGCCGTAGGTGCAGTGTGTATTCTGCATCAAGCAAACATGCACCGAGTTCCCCACATGTAGTAGCACTAGCGTCGTATCATGGAAAATATCTGCATTTGATATCAGTCAAGCTAATTTAGCATGCGGAGTGCTGAATGATAACGACTGCCATAATGAGAACTGTAAGAAATGTATCCACAAAAATCTAGTATTTTTTTTTTTTTTGAAGGATAACGGCAGGTGTTCTGCCAAATCAATTGAGAAGATAGAAAGTAGTTCAGTTACACGCTAGAAAGGATCTAGCAAAACACAGAGAGAAAAAACAACAACATAAATGGCAACGTAAGCTGCCTAACTCTAAGGACAACTACTCGCGAGAATGCGCCTCTACAGGCGGCTCCAACTCCAGATCTTCATGTCTCCCAGCCCGGTATGATCCCACTAGCAAGATGTCATCCCGGCTGAAGTCAAAGAGCTGAGTCTCGGTGGCCACCATCCGCTGCAAAACGAGGCTGCATCTTTTCTTCCAGACATGCCACACTCCAAATACGGCCACCAAAAGTTCATCTTTAGTTAGTGAAGCTGCCATGAAACTCCACCACTCCGCCGGCGTAGCAAACCAAGCACCACAGCCCGAGGCCCTACTCTCCAACAGTTGAATTTGCATTGGAAACTTGAGGGATCACAACACAAGCAGGAGATGCTTATGCAGCTGCACGGGCAGCCCGCGCCGCAGCCGTTGGAGTAGCCCGGCTCCTGGCCGTCTTGGAACTCACGGATCTTGAAGATCCCACTCTGCCAATCAGAGCCCTCACCGCCTCTGTCTCCAGCGCCGTCTTCGGATCCTTGAAGAGGTCCAAGAAACGCTGCTGCAGCACCTCCTCTGTGGCATCCCCTTCCGCTTTGTCTTCCGCTGGCAGCCCCCATTTCTTGCGAAGAACACGACGCGCCTTCTCAACCGTGCTCAACCCCGCCATGGATGTGACAGCCTGCCGATTGCTCGCCTGGCGAGTGGGCATCGGGGCGGGATTCCTGGGGCGGTGCCTGATCGGTGTGGCCGGCGTTGGTGGAGCCGCAGACAGCAGAGGAGCGGTGATGCGAGCGGTGATAGATTCAATGAAGGTTGGGGCCGAGGAAACCAACTCCTGCACCCCTTCATGTAGCGGCCTTATAGGCTGATCCGCCAACACAAAGGTCCCGCGTCCAGCGACAACTTCATGCCCCGTCTCCCAATCAGCCTCAGACTCTTCATCCGTCTCCCAATCAGCCTCAGACTCTTCATCAAAGATGGTGTGCCGCCTCTCGCACAGCGCGCCGCCCAGTGAGAACGGCACCACGGAGCAGCCCAAACCCGGAGAAGACCGCTCGTCTCGAACAGCCACGAGAGGAGAACACGTTGGGGCCGGACGCGAGACTCGCGCTGACGTCTCACCGGGCAACTCGTGGTCAGTCGTTGAGAGCTGCACAAGCACCTCCTGCACAAAATTCTCGCAGCCGCTGTCCTCTCTTCGCCCCAGCAGCAGCAACAAGCCGGGCCGCGCATTCTCCGCAGAGAGTGCACCGTCCACCCCTTCCTTGTAGCACCGCATACTATTGAGCTCGACCTCCTCTGCCAAAGTGTCGAACACGTCCAGCATGGTGACGGAGAACTCGTCCTCCTTCGGCCTTGCGGTCAGGTCTTGTGGCGCCAAGAGCATGTCCCGGAAGGAACGAAGCGGGGACACCGGCGTGGCGGCATACCTGCGTGGTGGAGCAGCCGGCGGCGGAGAGGCAGGGGGCTCGGAGCAGCTCCCAGAAAGGTGGCCTGGGCGATGGCACCGCCAGCAAACCCGGGGCTCCCTGCAGACGATGGCGAAATGGCGGTGGCTCAAGCAACGGAAACATCTTCCCCTCATCTTCTTGAGGAGGAGCGCACGCCGAGCCCGGCCGTCTCCAGCCCGCGCGCCTTTCCCTCCAGGCAGGCTGCCAAGAGCTCCGCCCGCGCCCCGTCGCCACCAGTGTGGCGGACGCACGGGCACCCAACCATCTTGACTCTGCGGTGCGCCAAGCTCCACCAATGGAGGCCCGACCTGGCTCCCGGCCGCGCCGCTGCGCCGCCTCGGAGCATCCGCACCCAGCAGGTCAACAAACGGCCGCGGCTGGCCCCTGGGAGGAGGGCCCGGAGGTGGGCGGGGAGGCCGTCTGCCCGGAAAGAAGATCGGCGCGGAGGGCATGACGGGGCTGGCCGCAGCAGAAGACGAAAATAAGGTGCCCTCGGCTTCCCCGCGTCGCTGCGGCGGGACGTAGCGGTCAGCAGACCGGACAACGGGCGAGATCTCCCCGTCTTCAAGCTCTTCTCCCTGCGAATCCGGCACGAACTCCAGATCCGAATCTTCATCCTGCTCATCTGGCACGAGATCCACGCTCTCCTCCTCATCTGCCACATCCGCCCAAGAGAACCTGGTCGAGGAGGGCAGCAAGAGCAGTGAGGCCAGCTGGGAGGTGGCGAGGGCAAGCGGAGTGGTGGCTATGGCAGCGGTCGCGGCGGCCGGAACGGTCGCCGAGGCGTTCGCCCCTACGGGGTCGGGAGCGGAGGGCATGGGATCGAGTATCCGTTCGCCCCTATTTATTTCTTCTTATTTCTTTTGATAGATATGTGTGAACTTCTCCACAATGAAACATCACGATTACGCCGCAAAGACTAATTCTTCGATATGCTTTTCTGCATTGAAAAGCGAGACGGCTCATGATAACATTTTGAAGATCGAATTGTGTAACTGACCAAATCGATTAAGACAGTCACTGAAATCTCCTTGTTTATGTTTTTCCGCCAAATCCTATTAATAGCTTCATTGGCTATGCATGCAATTTTTTTTAGAATAGGAATCACGCATGGCTTTAAATTAATAAAGACCTAAATGACTGACATGATACAAGATGATGGGTAACTAGCTTACGAGGAAATAGCAAGAACATACAAAAAAAAGGACATGCTGCTTAAGCTTGCTCCAGCATATAGGGTATTATATATTCCTAGGTTAGATTCATTATCTATTCCGATATATGGAATTCTCTTCTATGCAGTTCAGACAATTCACATTATAATTTCAATTTGTACATTTTTAATTATTTCACCACAATACAGATAGATATTCTACTGGAACTATCACCGATCGAAGGCAAGGCGTAAGAAAAATCTTGGCGCAAACGCGGAAGCCAGTAAAGAGCCACAACCTTGAGAAGGTGAAGCACCATATTTCCCCCTGACGAAAAGGGCTCCCTAGCCCCTCAGCCTGGCTAAAAGATGTGGATAGATGAAATAACTAACTCTAGAGACCGAATGGAAATCATAAGGCAGGATTTCCATGGAACATTGGCGTGGTATTGTGCACGGCAGTGACATCGGGGATGGCTTAAGTGGGTAGAGCCAAATATTGCGAACGACGGCGCTCGCTCGGGATCAGATACGAGCACGGGGAGACCAAGACGTACCCAGGTTCGAAACCCTCGTGTGGAGGTAACACCCCTAGTACTCCTACTAGGATTAGTATATGTATGATCACAAAGGGTTACAATGGTGCTCCTTGAGTTGTATGCGGTGTCTCAAAGGTGAGAATGATGCGAACTGTGTCTGAGAGTCGAACCCCTTCTATGGGGAGGCCAGTTCACCTTATATAGGAGGAGCTGGTGGGTTAGTTCCATGCACCAGCTAGAATAGCCAATCTCACCAGCCTGCATGTAGCGGGATGCCCTGGATATGGCGCCAGGAAACTCCATCTAGTTCCATGCACTCACCGACGCCAGGAGACTCATATACACTAACTTTGTCATCTTCGTATTCACCGCAAGCAAGATCCATCATGCGAATATGAAGGGAGACCGAGGTTAGTGGATGGGTTCGTGAACACAGTCAGCACCTCGCACACCCGAGCAGAGAGCCATCCCGTTAGATCTAGGTCTCATCCCCCGCAGAATACGCGTGCCACCGTCGACCAGATTGCACTACATGCCGAAATCCATAGTGATCGACTAGCCTGAGCGTTTATGATAACCAAGGGACAGACATATATGCATCCATGTATCGTTCGGATCTTCGAACGATGATCAACTAGTATCAATTGGAAGAGAGGAGAATAGGGGCAGATCACGTGAGGAGGATCGATGCGAAGCGGCCGTCTGTGACAAAAGGCAAGACCCAAAGTTATAAGGCCATTTGATGAGTTCTTCATCACCACGCGTTAGTATACACTACTTTTTCACATGCTCGGTTTCGGGTACGGTAAGGTCATCAGGACGATCTCCCTATCAATTTGAATCTTTTTCCTCAAGGTTTCAATCGACGTTGACTTTTAGAAACCCTACTTCTTTTCATATATCAATCTCTGGTCAAAGAGAGGATAATATCTATTTCAAAATATTTCAACCGTATTACTTTTTTTTGCAATATAATATGACCTTCATTACTTAACCAGCGGAATTAAAATCCTGGACAATACAAGCAGCTAAGAAATCTGGGATGTAATTAACCCAAAGACACCTTCTCCTAGAAGAGCTAGCACGCTTGGAACAAAGATGAGCTAAAAAGTTAGCTTCCCTTCCCACAAAAACCAAACTAAACTTATTGAAATTTGCACTAAGCTCTTGGATATCATTGAAGATAGAGGTAGCTTCCGTTCTGTCAAAGGAGCCAGAGTTCCAAATCTTTACGACCTGAGCAGCGTCACTTTCAATAATCACGTTTCTGAAGCCCAAATCATGTGCTAATTGCACACCATCTCGGACAGCCAGAATTTCCATAGTCATGGGATCTGCAGCTGTCGGATACCATAAAGCTTGCGCTCTAACCAAGTGTCCAGCATGATCACGAATTCCAACTCCTGTGCTACCCTGGTTCAAATTCTCATCAAAAGAGGCATCCACATTTACCTTTAACACATTAACATCAGGAGGTCTCCATCTCGCCTTGCTCTTTGCTTTGGGTTTCTTTTCTTGCCCAGATTTTTGCATATCAGCAACAATATCAAGAGCCCATTTGATGGACTGAATAATTGATCTTCCTTTCTCTTCATGTTTCTTCGCATTGCGTTCAGTCCATACCGCATAAGATCCACATAAAATGAGACACAACTGATCTTGTGTTAATTCTTTGGATTCAATCATATCCATTGCCCAGGAATGAGGGTGTAGAACAGGGACTTTTAGGCCTGTCATACTTTGTAATTCACTCCAAAATAATTTTGCCCAGGTGCAATCAAACAAGGCATGCTGAATCGTTTCATCAACCCCACAGAAATGGCAGTAAGGAATTTTGTCGATACGTCTATTCCGTAGGACGGATCTAGCTGGTATGAACTCATGGATCACTCTCCACCAAAAGTTACTTAGTTCGGAGTCCAGATAACAATTCTTTTTCTTGTATCTCGAGCCACCAAACTACATTGTACCTGTGAATCATTGATCGATCGGGCATAGGCCCGAGTTATACATCAAATACCTTATATTTCATTATCTGATGGATCAAGGAAATATGTGGTTTCAAAATAGGGAATCTAAATGAAATCCTTTTGTCCATTCTATCTGGACTTCTTTTGTATAATGTGAACTAATTAGAAATAGGCATTCCGCTTCATCTAGGAACAAACACAAAAAAATTCCTTGAAACCATATGTTATAAACGATATAAACGATGAAAAGCGGAAAGATCAAACCAATGGGGACACGAGATTTAATGTCGAAAACCCTCTCAACAATGGGAGAGAAAAATCACGAGCGCCAGCCAGCAATATTTCACTATATCGGGTGAGGTTACAAACACCGAGGATTTACAATGTGTGGTTTTTCCTAACCGGCGGCTTACAAGATGTATTTATATGGAGGCAAAATCCTAAGTCGGCTGCAGTCCGACTCAGAAACGATCCGTACCGTACCGCGGGGGCTGCCGCCCCCGCACCCCCACGCTACAGCCCAAGCCTCCCGCGACGGGCCTCCGCTCCGCTTCGAAGTTAGCCCCTATCTTCATATGAATTTGGATCATCATAAACACAACACACCATATTCGTTTACTTGAATAAAATCTGAAAATTGGGTTGTGGCGCGGAAGCGTGTGGTGAGTCGTACGAGCGACCAGGTGACTAGGTTTTTTTCTTGTTCAGGATGAGTGTTTTGAAGTGTAGGTGCTTTTGCCGACTAGTTTCAGTAGTGCTGTTAGGTGGAAAAGCTAGAAAGAACGCATGACGGATTGCTTGCGGCGGGTGTGGAAAGGGAGCTCAGCCAGGTTTTGCTCGTCATGATTACATTTTAGGGCATGCAAATTCAGTGTGGACCGTCGACCGGCACTTGACATTACTGTAAGAAAACAAGGTGTTTTTTTTTATGGGAATCGGTGTTTTTTTTTAGCTTAGAATCGGTATTTTTCTGCCGACCATCACATAGTAGATGTGCTTAGTATAGGGCATTAGTTGGTTCACGTTGTACATTACTACATTATACTAACTTTTTCCAATCGAGGTAACAAGGTTGTTTAAATTTCCCTCACGGCTAGGTCACACTAATTCTTATCGAAGGTGGGAAAAGATATAGTCATCAAGGCCGTAGCACAGGGGATCCCCACATATGCCATGGCTTGCTTCGAGCTAACTAACGGTATGTGTGATAGTGCTATCCAGATGGTTTGCTAGTATTGGTGGTGAAGATAACGAGAATAAAATGCACTAGGTTACCAGGGAGAAGATGATGCTGCCCAAGGGAGAAGGAGCGCTTGGTTTCAGGTACCTACATTCGTTCAAAATGGCGATGCTTGCTAACAGGGGTGGCACATGTTACAATTGCCTAAGTCTTTATGCGCCAGAGATGTGAAAGCCAAACATTTCCCTGATGTTTTGATCTTGGAAGCCCAGCCGGTCACGGGAATGAGTTTTCTTCTTTGAAACTTTTCCCATATATTAGGTCAGCAAGCCGCCTCATTAAAAACCTTACCAGTCCCGTTAGGTACCCTGACAAGGAAAAGAGTGCGTCTGAAACTTGCCGCCTTAACCAACACCAACCATTACATCGTTTATCAACGTCCTCATTAACCAACCCGGAGGTTCGTTAATCCAGCTAATAGAATTTTGATTACAAAAACTATAACTAGCAAGCTCATGAGCCACACTATTAGCTGCTCGAGGACTATGTCTAAATTTCACCTTCCCAATTGAAGTAGCCAAGTCCACACATTCCGCAAAAATAGCCGCCGCTGCATCCCACCATTGAGACTGACCAGTGCATAAATCAATAACATGTGTAGAGTCAGATTCTGCCTCAATATTGTGAAAACCCAGCGCATTTGCGAGGCTCAGACCATCTCTCATTGCCATTGCTTCCGTAGTCGCAGCATCCAAGCCACGCTCTATGTATACGCATTGTGCTGCAACAAAATTACCCCGGCTGTCCCGAAGGACGGCTGCCATGGCACCAGCTCCAATATTCGCATGAAATGCAGCATCAACATTTAGCTTGATGAACCCTGGTCCAGGTTTTGTTCACATTTCACCTGCACCTACAACAAATTTTGCACAAGATTTTTTATAGTTACCCGCAATTGCTAAAACAGACATTGGCCAACGCCAAACCGGAGGGATGGGCTTATTATGTGTTTTTTTTCTCCATAGCCACCAAAGGTACCAACATCCAGTAAGCAGCACCTCCTTGAATCCCACTTCCGGCAAGATCGAGAGAGAGAGTTATCCACATGAGCAAGTAGCTCTTCCAACACAACCGAACCAGATCTGTTATTCCGTGATTTTTCCTGTATGTGATCAATCATTCCCAGCTTCGACCATAATGCAATCGCCGGCTGACATTGGAAGAGGAGATGCTTCACATCCTCCGCTGCGTTGTTACAGATTGGACACTCACCAGACAGTCCAATATGCCTATTAGCAAGTACACACTTGAGGGGGATGATTCCATGTAGAGCTCTCCAACCAAAAATCTGAACTTTACGTGGAATTTGTAGTTTCCATAGGGCTTTCCAAACTGGTTGCATCTCCGAAGTAGAAGGATTCACCCCGGTGCTTGCATGGCCTCGGAAAGTATGTAACCACTCGGAATGGTAGGCAGTCCGCACAGTAAAAAAACCCGTTGGGCTGAGGTGCCATCCAATAAAATCATCGAATGATTGAGTGTGGATAGGTATTCTTATAATTCGGCCCACATCCACAGAATAAAAATTATCAATCAAAGTTTGTTCATCCCAAGCTCCTGTAATTGGGCTTATTAGCTCACTTACTTTTGTTAAGATTGAATGGCCGCGAGGGGAGATCACCTTCCTATCAGGACTAGTTGGGATCCACGGATCGCTCCAAATGTTGACATCTTCGCCCGTACCAATTCTCCAAACATATCCCCTTTTAAAAGTAGGAATTGCAGCAACTAAACTCTGCCAAGTAAAAGAAAAACCACTCTTAGGCCCCGCTTGTAGAATTGAGCCATTTGGGAAATATTTTGCCTTTCGGATTCGAGAGCATAAAGAACCTGGATACGTGATTATCCTCCAAATTTGTTTTGCAAGCATCGCCAAATTGAAGGAATGAAAATCTCTAAACCCCATACCTCCCTCACATTTAGGGTAACAAGTTTCCACCAGGTGTACCAGTGCATCTTTTTATCATCTTCATCATCTCCCCACCAAAATTGGGCTATAAGATCAGTAATCTCCTTGCAAACCCCCTTTGGAAGATTAAACACAGACATAGCAAACACCGGTATTGCTTGGGCTACAACTTTCAATAGAATTTCTTTACCACCTAGGGAAGTTGCTTCTCCATCCATCCTATAAGCCGCTGCTTAATTCTCTCTACAAAGTGTTTAAAACAATCGCTCCGATCTGCACCAACCATCGCAGGTAACCCCAAATATTTATCCGATAAAGCTTCAGTATCAATGTGTAATTCTTGGCATATATCCGTTCTCGTATTGACATTTGTGTTAGGACTGAAGAAAATACTTGATTTCGCCAAACTCACCATCTGTCCAGAACTTGCGCAATAGGAATCCAACACTTGCCGTAAGGAAGCTGCATTTAAAACATCCGCTCTCATAAGAATTAGAGAATCATCAGCAAATAAGAGATGTGAGACTGACGGTGCATTTCTGCACACTCTAATTCCTTCAATGCCACCAGCTTCTTCTTCAAACTGCAACATGCTAGATAAACCTTCAGCACATAATAAAAACAGATATGGAGAGAGGGGATCTCCTTGTCGAATACCACGAGTAGGGATAAACTCCTCCGTCTCCTGTGAGTTAAACCTCACCTTGTATTTAACTGAACTCACACAAGCCATTATCATATCAATCCATTGGGAATGAAATCCTAGCTTCTCCATAATATTCCTCAAAAAACACCCATTCCACTCTGTCATAAGCTTTATGCATGTCAAGTTTCACCGCACATAGCCCATATTGACCTACTCTTTTGTTCTTGATCTTGTGTACACATTCATAAGCAATCAAAATGTTATCAGTGATCAACCTCCCTGGGACAAAGGCGCTCTGTGTAGGTGAGATAATCTCCGGTAGAATAGTCTTCAACCTAGCAGCCAACATTTTTGAAATAATTTTGTAGAGCACATTACATAAACTTATTGGCCGAAATTGAGTAACCAACTCAGGGGAATCAATTTTAGGAATCATGACAATGGTCGTATCATTCCAATCAGAAGGGATTTGTCTTGAGTTGAGAGCAAACAAGACTTCTTCAGTGATGTTAGGACCAAGAATATCCCAGTACTTTTTAAAGAAAATTGCATGGAGTCCATCGGGTCCAGGGGCTTTAAGATCCCCTATACTGAACACAGCTTTTCTGACATCATCTGCATCATATGGAGCTAAAAGCATATCATTCATCAAATTTGTCACCTTAGATTCCACCTTATCCAGCACATTCGGATCTGTAGGTGCCACTTCAGACGTGAACAGGTTAGTAAAATAATTTTGCTCATGTGCATTAAGAACATCCGTACCTTCCAACACGGCTCCATTTTCATCTTTCAAGCTTTTAATGAAATTTTTCTTCCTCCTTGCAGATGCGTAGGCATGGAAAAAAGAAGTGTTCTTATCTCCACTCTTCAGCCAATTTGCGTGCGATCTCTACATCCATTGTATCTCCTCGAGCTCCAACAAATATTCAATCAGCTCGGCTAATTCTTTTCTTCTCTCCTCATTTTCATCCGTTATTGGACCTGTCATCACCTTCTCAAAATCACGCTGGGCTTTCCTTAGTCTTTTCTTTTGTTTTTTGAGTACACGTTGATCCCAGTCATGGAATTCCCTATGCATACGTGAAAGTTTCTCATGGATATTAGTACCCCCTTGATCAGCACACACCCGATCCCAGGCCTCCTTGACTATGTTAGAGAAGCTCTCCTCCCGAAGCCATCTTGCCTCAAATCGCAATGGTTGAGTCCCATTACCTCCCCCATTTAGATTTGCATAGTATTCAGCATTCACCAATAAAGGCCGATGATCAGACCTAGCAAAATGAAGATGCTCTAGAGCAGCAAATGGAAACAAATGAGCCCAATCATCAGTAACGAGCCCTCCGTCTAAACACTCCCTAATTCTCCCTCTTCTCCAAGTGAAAGGATCACCAATAAAGCCCATATCCCTCAACCTACAGTCATCAATCGCTTGCAGGAACTCCTGCATGTATTGCTGCGGTCTGGGGTTGCCTCCCTCCTTTTCATGCAAAAACTGAATTTCATTCAGATCCCCAATTAGGAGCCAAGGAAGGTCAGGGTTTTGGTACAGTCGACGCATTCTGTCCCAAGTCTTGAATTTGTTTTCCCAACGAAACTCTCCGTACATACCAGTAAGTCTCCAGAAGGTATTGCCAGTTTTTATCTTCACATCGATAAACATGGGGTGTAACTCTAATTGTTCTATGTGTACCTCCCTCTTCTAGAAAAGAAGGAGACCTCCTTTCCTACCATCACTTGGACACACAAACTTCATGTCCATCTTCATACGTCTTCTCAAGCACTCAGCTGGGTAACTATCTAAATGTGTCTCCGAAAGAAAAATAATATCAGGGTCATGTTTGCGCTGGATGTCCAGCACCGCAAGAACTGCCGGGTCGTTGCCGATGCCCCGGCAGTTCAGAGATAAGAGTGTCATTGTGCCCGGCGGTCACTCTTGAGGAGTGCCGCCGATCTTGCATCAATAGTTTCATTAACCGAAGTAGAGCTTCCCAAACCATCATCACCTTTAAGTTTCTTCTTATTCTGATTCTTCTGCGGAGTAAGCAAAGGGTCGGTACGATTCCCCGCTGGATTTTCATACTGACCGACCCTCTCATTAACCGACTGTTGTTTTCCAGATATTACCATCGTTCCCACATCCTCAACTTCTCCTTTCTCTCCCAACGAAGAGTCTGACGCCAAGCGCTTTCTAGCCAAGTGCAACTCATCAGACATCTCAGTATCTTTACCCTGTCCATCATTCGGACCAACTGCTGCATTCTGTATATTATCGCTGTTCCATCTCCAACTAGTGTGTTCCGCTAGCCCCCCATTACGATCTAGATCATCATCAAAATTATCTGTAGGGTTCCTATTCCGACCAAAACCCCTTCCAGGTGGGAACCCTCCTCTACCTCGTGCTGATCCGCGGCTTGAACCACAGCTACTATTTCTTCCACGGCCATCGTCTGCAAGGATGAAGTTCCCCCACTCAAATTTTCGTGTCGTGTTCTCCAGTACCACATTCTTCATGCCAATGCCCTAACATACCACAGTTCCAGCAAAAAATCAGCAGTTTCTCATACTTAATTTGGTACCATTCTCTCTTCTAAGGGTTACGTGTGGAGGAATATCCTAAAAGCTATTGAGGTTCTGAAACTAGATGTGGTGTGGAGGGTAGGCGATGACACCATGCTGTGGTCTGTGGATCTGGACGAACCCTTGGTTATCGTGTGGTGAGACGACGTCCGAGGAGTATCCCAAATGAGCAATCACCTTTGTTTGTCTCGGAACACATCGACAGGCAGATGGGATGAATAACAAAATCGTGAGGTCTTTGAAGAAGAGGATGCCTGGATCAGAATGAGAATTCCGATCTCCAACGATAAGGATGACCGGCCTGCATGGCATTTCGATGATAAAGGCCTCTTCTCCATCGAATCAGCCTACAAGGTTTTGTGTCCACACTCAGATCGGCAATGTTCATCATGGTGCAAGATCCGGAAGTGCCGATCAGGCATGGAGGGAGCAAACTTGGAAGGGTATATGGAAACTGACATGCTCGCCGAAAGTCCATCACTTCATGTGGAGGCTCGGTCACAATAGCCTGCCTTTACAGATGAATATCGAGAGGAGGGGTATAGAATGCAGCAGGCTTTTTGAAGATGGTGGACACTTGTTCCTCATGTGTTCCCTAGTTAAAACCTTATGGCGTGCTCTTGAACCGGAAGAGGTGAGAATTAAGTTGTCGGAGCGCAAGGGAGATGATGCCGATGATGAGAATGGGGTTTTGAGGAGGGCTTAGAGGGTTCCATGGAAACTACTGGCATGAATGAGCCGCAGACTACTAGCATGGATGTTGATGCAAGCCAATCCTCTGGAGTGGCTAATCATGGAAAGTCTATGGTCTACACGCATCCTACTACTCAGAAGAATACCATGGCTTTAACTCCATACAATCCTAACCCGCAAACTCCTCGCGGGATTGAGATTGTATCCAGAATTCGCCGCGTCTCGCCGGGGCTGTTGCGAGTGGTCGATACAATGGTTACTTCATCCGGTGGTTCAGAATCTCCTGCTACTGTTTCCACTCAGCAATACACGGTTCGTACCTCTAAAGCTGTGCTGGGTCACCATGTTGGGCCGGAGAAGCGGCAGACTGAGGCCTACCGCGCGGAGGCGACGCGAGCTGACCCTGTTAGGCCGCTGGCAGCCTCGGCCTCGCAGGAGGCGGACACGCCGGTGATGGCCGAGACGCAGCTGGGCCGAGCCGATTCGGCGCAAGGCCTGGCCGCGCTGTCCGCTGGCGCCTCTGACGGCCTGGACGCAGTCGGTGGGCTGGCCCATCAGGCCGGTACCAGTGCTGGGCTGGTCCTTGTGGAGGCTTCTACTTCACCTCAGCCTTCCCGGGGAGGACTGGTCGCAGGTGCTGCGGGGACGGGCGTGGTCTCGACTCTGACACAGACCCACCCATCTCGCGCTGCTCCATATGATGCTGCTGCATTGGCCGGGTCGGCTGCTACTCCAACCTTGCCGACCCACGGCATTGCTTCCCCGATGGCCGCATTCACGGATGGAGACTCGGTCTCGCCACTCACACCTCCTCCCACTGCGACGGCCTTTGCCAATGGGGTCACTCCGACAAGCCGCAGTGAGAGGTTCGGGATGGCGGCGGATGGGGCAACTGCGACGGATGAAGATTCTATGCAGAAGGCTATGAGGCGCAAAGCTGCACACAATTTAGACGTCTCTGGTACGGAATTAAATCCCAAGTCTTTTCTTTCTTTTTCGGCTCATTCTATTCAATCCAAGCTTAATAGTGTAGGTTTTAAACTTGGTAACAGTAAAAAACAAGTAGATGTTTCAACTAATGTCTTGAGGCATATAGAATTTGACCGTCTTACGGTTATTCCTAAAGCTTCGACTGTGTTGACGGCCACCTATTTGGATGAAGAAGAAGCGAATGCCACAGCAGATGGTCAGCTTCTTTCTCATCTAATTGGTGAAGTGTCGGAGGTTGGTTTGGATGAGGACGGGCTGTGCTCATTGTATGAGTTAAAAGCATCCGGTCGGAAATCAAAATCGACTTCTAACAAGTTGTCTCGAAAACGGAGAAAGCTTTTCAAACCCCCCATTATTTCCCAATGAATGGCATGTTCGCAAATAGCAGAGATCTTGGTGACTTGGCTAAACATTTGCACTTTGCTTGTTGCATTCGGGATCACAATTTGGATTTCTTAGCTATTTCTGAGACGGGAAGACGGGAGTTCTCCCAAGGTCTATTGAACCGGCTTTCGGGCGATATAGATTTTGATTGGTATTCTCGCCCTCCGCGTGGCCGCTCCGGGGGGCATTTTACTTGGCATCAGGACTGATACCATGGATGTGTTGGCTGTTTCGGATGGTGATTTTCATATAAAAATGCACATCCGTAATAAAGCGGACAATTTCATTTGGAGTCTTGTCGATATGTATGGGCCGGCCCAGGAGGAGTCTAAGTCTGATTTTCTTTGTGAGATGGTAAACTTAGCTAAAGATAACCCGCATCCGATTATCATTGGTGGGGACTTTAATTTGCTTCGTTATCCATTCGAGAAAAGTAGGGGTCGGTTTGATAATCGTTGGCATCTTTTGTTCAATGCAGTCATAGACAGTTTAAACTTAAGAGAGATATCAATGGTTGGGAGACAATTCACTTGGGCTAATTCTCTCCCTGAACCTATGATGTCTACGCACGCTTCTATTCTTGTAGACAGTGTTGGGCCTCCAAGTGCAGAGGTTTGTAGAATAGCAACAAGTTTCCCTTAAGTGAATAATCCAAGGTTTATCGAACTCAGGGAGATAGAGGTCAAAGATATCCCTCTCAAGCAACCCTGCAATTAAGATACAAGAAGTCTCTTGTGTCCCCAACACACCTAATACACTTGTCAGATGTATAGGTGCACTAGTTCGGCGAAGAGATATCAAAATACAAGTGATATAGATAATAACAGGTGGTAATTGCAATCTGTAGTAAAAATGGCAGCGAGCAAAAATGCAGCAGAACTGAGAGTAAACGGTGTTTCAATGCTTGGAAACAAGTCCTAGGGATCATACTTTCACTAGTGGACACTCTCAACAATCTTATATTTACTAATTGGAGGCACCGTAGGAGCTTCCACGTTAATCCTAGAGATTAAGAAATTTTGTCCGTACGATCCAAAGTAAAATTGTCTAAAAGCCGTCGGATTTAAGCTGTTGCCCAACGCGTCACGCGTGACCATGCAGCACGATGTGATGAGTTCGAATCATGTATCCTCCATATTAATTAGCCCCTGATTAATTCGTGCGTTCTGGACGCAAGGATGGCAGGCCTCTCTGTCCCCAAATCCCACGTGAATCCTAGAGAGAAACAAATGTAACCATCCGATCAACTTTATAACACAATTATGACCCTTAGATGCATGGTTGTCTTCCGATCCGATCGGAATCAATCTGCGAGTTTCCGCGTGGTCGTGCCAGCATGGGTCTCTGCCCATTGTTATCGTCTATGTAGTATCAGAACGTCGGACATAGACCTATGGATGACACCTTGAGCTGAAATTAACAGTCCGGTTCCATAGTTGGAAGTTGGCATATGGAGAAGCTGCTGGGTGCTCCTGTCGCCCGTGCCGCAGGTCTCCACTCGATCCCTTGCTCTGTGTTGTGCCGCCACATTACTAGATTAATTATGTTTCCTGCAAGATTTGTCGCTTCTTGGCTGGGCTATGCACTGATCAGTCATGCAGGCGAAAAAGGAAACAGAGTCATACGTGTGTACTTCAAGTTCAGGTGCTATGGCATGTAGATCTGAATTAGTTTAGTTTTCTGGTACTCTTAATATTTTCAATATTTGATTATTGCCACACGTCGGATCTCAATTCATTTCTGATCATGCCTATAGTGTGATTTACATAATTACGAACCAGCTTCTATCAATGCATAAATCCTAGATGCATTAATTCATTAGTACTTAGTTCAAGCAATGGTTTCTTATAGTAGATCTATTTTAGTACCAAGTTGTTCCGTGTAAGTCCTTTTATGCATCGGTACTTTGCTGGAAAAAACTGATTTCAGTTTTAACCATGTGCAGACAAACCAACTTAGTACTGCAAAATGTCTGTAGCACACCTACGGACGGAAGACATATATACAAGTACACAACGCACGGCTTGGACTAACATGCATGGACGAGGTAAAATACATGAAACCTAAAAAATGTACTCTCTCCGTTACACAAATAAGATGTTTTAGCTGTTTTAAATGTTGTCTAGATTCACACTAAAATGAATGAACATGTATAATAAAACATGTCTAGATACATGTATACACATGTGAATAAGGAAATTTGCTAAAACGTCTTATATTATGGAACAAAGGGAGTATGTACCAAAACACAGTTGCGTCTATATACCGCCATTTAAATCCTAATAAATATAGTCATGAATTGGTGACAGCAAGAACTAATTTTTAGATTTCATTATTCCTAATGGCGTTTGAGTATTTCACAGATAAATAGACAAACGTAGTAACTCGATCCATGCTATGTACAAAAGTTAGATAGACATGGAAATATCTGAAACACAATTTGTCATGATTGCTAATTATTTTCATATGATTTATGAATTAAGAAGATAGACTATTCCCAGTTTTTCAGATAGGTCGTGAAAAAGTTTTGTTAACAGTAGAATAGATCCTAGAAAAGCTATACATTATAATGAAAGATGCTTATTTACTTGGAAAATTTGTGTTTTCACAAGTCCAAACTCAAGCATATTGTTTTCTTTTCTGGCCATAATTTAAATTGATATAGAAATATACAAAACATAATTTCTCATTACCAGTAATTTGTTACTTTTAACGATTTATAAATTAACAAGATAAACTATTCCCAGCTCGCGAGCCTTTCAAATTGGTCATTTAAAAGTAGTAAACCCCATAAAAGCTATACATGTAGAATTAATGATTCTTATTAGGAATATTACTATTTTTTTACACTTACATACTCCAGCCCATTCAAAATGGTCGTGAAAAAGTAGTAGACTAGACCCCATTAAAATATACATGTGTCATTAAAGATCCTTATTGACTATTTCTTTTTTTTTGGCAATTACTTACTCAAACACATTTGTTATTTTCACGCCATATCGGAAATTATAATTAATTGGTTAATATATTATTCACTTCAAAATGTTTCAACCAAGTCCAAAGATGGCAATTAGCATATTTGTAAAGTAACTACATGTGGGACATAAAGACAAGCCCGTGCGAATGCACGGGTTAATGACTAGTAATAACATAATTGAACACATAAATACTTCCTTCACTATGCTACTCTGAACTATTCTCCCGTTGGATAGAAATATCAATCTACTACGTAGGGCTACAAAGAGCACACCTTAAAGTCTGAGTAAACAAACACCACAATATCATAGAACACCAAGACCATCGCGTAGGGCTATAAAAGCACACCTTAAAGTCTGTATTCCACATCTAGGACACCCCACGCTGTCACTATGAGCATCCTAAAATGGTCCACAAACACCACAATTTTATAGTGACATCCAACATAAGAACAACTCATGGCAAATATCCCTCTAATCTTATTAATGGAGCCATACACGCCACCCACACTGTCACCTTGGTATTGTGTTGTCACATGACTCCGAAGATCATACTGATAAAACCACTTAAGTAGCATAACTATAACAATGAAGGAGAAACATCTATGAATTCAACTAGATTACAATGCTCATGATCACATAAAGATCACACCATGGGAGAGAGAGATGAACCACATAGCTACCAGTAGAGCCCTCAGCCTCGATGGAGAACTACTCCCTCCTCATCATGGGAGGCAGCAACGGTGATGAAGATGGCTCCGGGGGCGATGAAGATGGCTCCGGGGGCACTTCCCCGTCCCGGTAGGGTGCCAGAACAGAGACTTCTGTCCCCGAATTAGGGTTTCGGATGGTGGTGGAGCACGGAGATGTATTCGGGAGTATCGTCGATTGATTTAGGGTTTTCGGGACGGAGGCAATAAATAGGCGAAAGGGCGGCTCCGGAAGGTTCTCGAGGTGGCCACGCCAGGGCTGGGCGCCACCCCCCTCCAGGCCGCGCCGAGGGTTGGCGTGGGCTCCTCGTGGCCCATCTCGACCTCCCCTTTTGGCTCACGAAATCTTATGGTAAAATAGGCACGCACGTTGATTTTCGTGCAATTCCGAGAACTTTGGTTTTTGGACCTTTTCTGCAATGTACAGACATAATAAACAGGAACTGGCACTGTGACATCTTGTTAATAGGTTAGTTCCAGAAAATGCATAATAATGATATGAAGTGTATGTAAAACATGTAGCAATATGTATAAAACAAGCATGGAACATCAAAAATTATAGATACGTTTGAGACGTATCAAGCATCCCCAAGCTTAGTTCCTACTCGTCCTCGAGTAGGTAAACGATAAAAACAATATAATTTTTGAAGTGACATGCTACCAACACAATCTTGATCAAATAATAGTGTAAAGCACATGAACTGAATGAAGTGATCCAAGTCAATGGTCTATAGTTTGCTAACAAGTAAACAAGGAATAAACAAACTGAATCATACAAGTAAAAGCTTTCATGAATAGTACTTTGGAGACATTGGAGCTATAAGAATTTGCATAAGAGTTAGCTCACAAAGCAATAAGTTCAAAGCAAAAGTGTTTGACTAACACAAAGGAAGATTTAGTTTCAGCATTTGCTTCAACTTCAACATATTTATCTCATGGATATTGTCAAGGCAAATCAATATAATAAGTCAAACATATCAGCATATAACAATTGTTGTACCAAAGTTGACACTAGTGTTTGCTTGTGGAGATAGAAAGAAGTAGGAAAACTGACTCAACAATAAAGTAAAAGAAAGGCCCTTCGCGGAGGGAAGCAGGGATTAAATCATGTGCTAGAGCTTTTTAAGTTTTTGAAAACATATAGAGAGTATAAAAATATATTTTGAGAGGTGTGTGTTAGTGGTCAACGAATCAGTAAATAGATAATACATTAAGTCACAAGCCAACCAGACCTTACAAGAGTGGCTCCCATGAAGGACGTTATTTCTACCAAGCTGGCAGATCATCCATCTTTCTCTTTTGTTTACACACTTATGAACATTGCTTGACTGATTTCTCAGGGGCAAAAAGATGTGAAGAGAATTTTTGGTTATAGTTGTAATTAATTGGGACTGGGCACCCCGTTGCCAGCTCTTTTTGCAAAATTATTGGATAAACGGATGTATATGCCAATAGTCCAGGTGTAAAGTCTGATCAACAAGTGAAATAAAGACCATCTACCACATCCTCATGAGCTTGTAAACAGTGACACAAAAAGGAGTAGTAACAGCTTTGAATATTTTAAAGGTAGCACATGAAAAATTTACTTGGAGTGGCAGGAAAATACCACATAATAGGTAGTTATGGTGGACACAGATGGCATGGATTTTGGCTCAAGGATTTGGATGCACAAGCAGCATTCCCGCTTAGTACAGAGTTTAGGCTAGCAAGGTTATTTAAGAAAACACAGACTGTCAACTGGTACAAGAAGAATTTAATTAAACATGTTTAAAGCATTATAAGACTCCACATTGTCTTCCTTGTTAACCAAAACCTTTTACTAGAAAATATCTAGACTTTGGAACTACCAATGATACAAACCAAATAACAACAAGCTTTACGGTAGTTCTTCACTAATGGCCCTTACTTATATGATGCACAAGTCTAAACATTACTTACTTGGTAACTCAAAACAATTGACAAGTATCAAATTACTCAAGACAGTGATCTACAAGACTATGTAAGCTTTTCCATTATACCATTTACCACATGCAACATTTTCTGTTCCAACCAAACACCAATCAACTTATTTAAACAACTCTCCAAACAAATATAAGTGAAGCAAGAGAGTACTTTCTTCAAAAGAAACTAATAGCTCTGACAAGAGATACATGAAAACAAGAGCTAAAAGCTAAACAACGCTAGACAGGAATACTCAACAAATATAAGTGAAGAATATGAGTATTCTAATGAAAAAGCGGAGCGTGTCTCTCTCCCAAACAAGAATGCTAGGATCCAACAAGTAATGAGCAGAGAACAAAACATAAACAAACTGAAAGTAAAAGCACACAGATGCTCCAAGAACAGCACATATGATGTGAAGAAATTAAAATATAGTTTCACTAGAGATGACCTGATAATTTGTCGATGAAGAGGGGATGCCTTGGGCATCCCCAAGCTTAGACGCTTGAGTCTTCTTGAAATATGTTGGGAGATCCATGGGAGCCTCCCCAAGCTTAAGCTCTTCACTCTTCTTGATCTTATTATATCACCTTCTCTCTTAACCCTTGAAAACTTCCTTCACCCCAAACTCAACATAATTCTCATTAGAGGGTTAGTGCATCAAATCAAAAACTCACATGTTCTGTAAAGACGCAAACATGACCATCATTTTAAATATTAGCTACTATTACTAGCCTTATGTGAAGCTCTTCCACCATTAAAGAATTCCACTTAACACTTGTAAAAGAGAAAATGCAAAACAAAAGACAGAATCTGTCCAAATCAGAACAGTCCGTAAAGACGAATTTTTGCGAGGCACTTACGTTGCTCAGATCGAAAAATGTTGAACTAAAGAAAGATGCGTAAATATATCAGGATTATGCACAAAAATTTGCAGATTTAAATCACGTTTTATGATTTTAGGAATTTCGTACAGTGAACAACAGAAATATGTTCCTGTGCAGTAATCGAAATCTAGCATCATCTTATCATTAGAGACTTTTCTTGGCACAACAATACGATAAAGTAAAGATACAAAGGAGTTTCTACAGAAGTAAACAAGCACCTTGACTCAAATAAAAGAAAATTGCAGAAATAAAAACAATGGGTTACCTCCCAAAGCGCTTCTCTTTAACGCCTTTTAGCTAGGCATAGTGATTTTTATGATGCTCACATAAAGATGAGAGTTGAAACATAAAAGAGAGCATCAAGAAGCATATATAAAACATGTTTAAATCTAACACTCTTCCTATGCATAGGAGCCTTGTAAGAAAACAAATCAATGTAGCACAAAGAGACTATCGTAGGAAACCAAAACAAGTGCAGCTTAAAAAATTTCAACATAAAGAGAGGAGACTTAATATTATTGAGATATATGAAACCGTGTCTCCCTCTCTCATAATGACCAATAGGTCTTAAAGAAACCATCATATAAAAGAAACACAAGAGAAAGCTCAAAACTTTCATCACAAAGAGAGGAAATTTAATAACATGAAGATTTATATAACCATATTTTCCTCTCTCAAAATAATATTCAGTAGCATCATGAACAAAATTAACAATGTAGCTATCACATAAAGCATTCTTATCATGATCCACATGCATAAAAGTATCATTACTCTCCACATAAGCATAATCAATTTTATTAGTAATAGTGGGAGTAAAAATATCACAACCATCATTGTAATCATCATAAATTGCAGGCATAGTATAATCATAATAAACTTTATCCTCCATAGTAGATGGACTGAAAATATCATGTTCATCATTGTAAACAACAAATATAGGAGGCATATCATAATCGCAATAAACTTTATCTTCAATAGTAGGTGGAACTAGAATACCACAATCATTATAATCATCATATATTGAAGGCAAAGAATCATCAAAGCAAATTTCCTCCTCAATGCTTGGGGGACTAAAAATATCATATTCATCAAGACCAGCTTCCCCAAGCTTAGAGCTTTTCATGGCATTAGCAATAATGGTGTTCAAAGAATTCATGCTAATAATATTGCTACCGCTATTGTGTAAACAAAGTTCCATGGGTTTTTTAATTTTCTCTTCAAACACATCATGTCCTAACTCAAGATAAATTTCATAGAGCTCTCTAATTTTGTTGTTGTTTTCCATTAAGCCTAACTAGTGAAATAAAAACAAGAAACAAAAAGATATAACTGCAGGATCTAAAGGAGATAGCTTCGAGCACTCACACGCCGGTAACAGTGCTAGAAAATAGATTAGTAGACGGAGGACGTGAGTACCTTTTACCTTACCTCCTCGGCAATGGTGCCAGAAAAGAGCTTGATGTCTACGCACGCTTCTATTCTTGTAGACAGTGTTGGGCCTTCAAGTGTAGAGGTTAGTAGAACAGCAACAAGTTTCCCTTAAGTGAATAAACCAAGGTTTATCGAACTCAGGGAGATAGAGGTCAAAGATATCCCTCTCAAGCAACCCTGCAATTAAGATACAAGAAGTCTCTTGTGTCCCCAACACACCTAATACACTTGTCAGATGTATAGGTGCACTAGTTCGGCGAAGAGATATCAAAATACAAGTGATATAGATAATAACAGGTGGTAATTACAATCTGTAGTAAAAATGGCAGCGAGCAAACATGCAGCAGAACTGAGAGTAAACGGTGTTTCAATGCTTGAAAACAAGTCCTAGGGATCATACTTTCACTTTTGGACACTCTCAACAATAATAACATAATTGAACACATAAATACTTCCTTCACTATGCTACTCTGAACTATTCTCCCGTTGGATAGAAATTGTGACACCCCTCCCTGGCCCATCTCGCCAGAGAGGCGGTCGTCCCGTGCGCCAGCCCAAGATATCTGGCCGCACGTCACGATAGTGCAACATAATGGAAATCATTACACAATCAGGCACAAGAAGTGCTACAAATGGTTTACAAGGCCATCAAGGCATGACAAAAATATCAAGCCAAGCATGGCTCAGGACAGAGTCTAATTGGCAGCGGAAGATGACTAAGGCAACGGCTTGGAGCGGCTCCACTCCACAGGCATCTGGCTGGGCTACTGATCCTTGCACGCTCTTGCTCCATTTCCTCGCTAAGGTAGAAGATGAATCCTCGCCAATATCTGGCCACAAACACAAGGCCCGTGAGTACATTTGTATGCACTCAGCAAGTATCGCCACTCACTACAAATAATCCAACAATCATGCAGCAAAATATACATTGGAAATAAAATCCTACAACATGGCAAGGTGTACACTAGATACATGACATAAAAGTAACATGGCATTGACAACCAAACATGTCATAAGCAAGCAACGAGGGTATCACCAGTACAGAGTCCAAGCTAGGTGGGGTTGGATCGTGCATCGGCAATCATACAAGGAGCTTACCTGTGACGAGTAAACGAGTGTGCCAGTTGGTACCAAATAATACACAACAACACATGTGATCACTGCTAGGCCCACTGGCCTCATCTTTCCACTCTGGGGATGCACGGTTGATGTTGGCTCAGGCCTAACTCTAGGCTCCCAACGATCACACCGCCATACCACATCTCGGGTTACCATCGATATCTCAAGGCAATATTCCCTGCATCATCTTATTTGTTCATTTAGTGTAATCAGGTCGTTCATTAATTCTTTCAAACAAAACTTAAGTTTAACCTCCTGACACGACAAAGACACACAGCGTGACCGACAATGAACTGTTGTTCCATATCCCAGGAACGGGGCTAGCTTGCTAGGTTGAGTCTCTCGAGAGTTTGCTTTACCACCTATCAGAATGCACCCTACTCAGCTGACGCTCCAGGTTTCTCACGCCCAAAGTCGTACTAAGAAAAATACACTCACATGACGGTCCACTTGCTAAGACACTCTCCTGCACCACCCTATGCGCGTGGCACAACGGGCAAGTAAATCCGGCACATCCCCCGGCGCTACCGGGTATGCCTAGCTCCGGACTCCCTATCATAGTCGAACCCGTGCCTGTCGACCTCTACCCTCGGACAACACAACCGAACGACTGCGCCCAATGGATGGTACAAAAGGGGCTCAACAACCTACTAGGTCACGGTCCTCCATGAGACGACGATGGTTCTGCTTTCAAAGTTCAGATTAGTGGCACCGTGGACTGACCCTATCGATGTTTGGAGGGAAGTTTCATTTAATCAAGTTTCATCATCACAAGTCCAAACAACCGAGAATTAGTCTAGCACAATAATCACAATATAATAATATATCATCAACAACAAGTCATTAGCAACATAATAATTCAAGCAATAGTAGTATCCATGTCCAAACTTAGCAAAATAAAAAGAACGTCAACCGGAAGACTACGGCGGCGATCCCGCCGACCAGCGCCTTCTCGTTCGACAAGGAAAAGGAAACGTCAACCGAAAGACTACGGCGGCGATTCCGCCGACCAGCGCCTTCTCGTTCGACAAGGAAAAGGAAACGTCAACCGGAAGACTACGGCGGCGAACCCGCCGACCAGCGCCTTCTCGTTCGACAAGGAAAAAGAAACGTCAACCGAAAGACTACGGCGGCGAACCCGCCGACCAGCGCCTTCTCGTTCGACAAGGAAAAAGAAACGTCAACGGAAGACTATGGCGGCGATTCCACCGACCAGCGCCTTCTCGTTCGACAAGGAAAAAGAAACGTCAACCGGAAGACTATGGCGGCGATTCCACCGACCAGCGCCTTCTCGTTTGACAAGGAAAAAGAAACGTTAATCGGAAGACTACGGCGGCGATTCCGCCGACCAGCGCCTTCACAGATCAACTACAAAATATAACACAGTTGGTTTGCGTCGACCGGGTGACTACGGCGGCGATCCCGCCGACCAGCGCCATCACAGATCGACGTTAATATTTTAGTGAGACGGCGGCGGTTCCCCCAGTCCATTGTCTCAAGAATGGTCTGTGTTTGATAAATATTAACAATACATAATATAACCAAGCAAGTACGATAAATAAGTGTGGGGACCCCGGACTAGCTGTCCGAAGTGCCTGATTATGCTTAACACAACGATCCCGTGATCAGTCTGTCGTTGCACATAATCCGAATTGGATACCAAAGTTTACATCCATTACAATACCGAATAAAAAGTCTTACATAAATGGTCATTTAGACCAAGTTCTTACATAGGTGCCTTCAAGGGCCAAACCAAAATATCAGCAGAAGCTACGGCGTAGTAGACATCATATTCTAACGATGACAACCCGACAGGCAGCTGACTTGTGGAGATCCTTAGTTGGCGTAGAAGTCGCCATACTCTTGCTCGGCGTAGTGCTCCTCCTCGTAGTCTGGCTAGGTCAATAGCCAGGGACGAAACCAATATGAGTACATTTGAATGTACTCGCAAACTACCCCAACATGAGTATGCACTAGTTTTATTTTAGTTGACAACTTTTATTTATTTTAAACATCTCTATATCTTTATTGAAAAAGGTAAGAAGAGTTTTATAACTATTTTTAAAAGAAACCAACATCTCATTTGTTCTCCAAAACTCCTCCTGTTTCTGACCATGGCTCACCATGGTCCATCTATTTCAACAACTCATATCACCCCATGTGGTATAGCTGTGTAACACCATCTCCAATTCAGTTTCTTTTTAAACTTAAAAACCTTTCCAAAAACTTGCACATGGTCAAAGTAGGGCCTCCCAACTGTCCATATCCGAGGACTCGGCTATTCGAATAGTTTTACACTCTGCAGAGGTAGCACGCTTTTCCCACATCCATCCGGCAACTCATCGTGTCCGCCACGTCTCGCCATACAGGGTGTATGCGAAGTAAGCCGCCGACCATAGCCTGTCCTTTGCTCATGCTGGTATAGGATCCTTCCCATATGACACTTCCAACACACTTAACCCAGCCCTTCGGAATCTAAGTGTGAGGACTCATAGGTTTTGTCCGGCGGTTTATGGTGGAACCTTCAATCCTCCTCCTTATCTTTCATAGAGTTTGAGCGAGGACCCGGGTCAGGGGTAGACCAACACACTATCCCCTCATGCATGACGGAGTCATCTCCGTCGATGAGGTATCCAGTACTAATATGAGCAAACTATATGGCTAAGCCTTTTCCCATATGTGGTGGATGTGGTCGCACAGGGTATCGGATGGTTGACGTAAGTACAAGGACACACTGTGCATTTTTCATAAACATCACCATTTTTCCTCTTCTCCATTCCAACACCGACATCTCGGTATTTCATAATCTCACAAGTAATTTCAAAGGAGTTTTGAACAAAACATAATTGTTTTTCCCATCCTATAATTTGATATAACTATCTTATTTTTCTACATAGGTGGCAAAATAATTTCCATATACTTTTGAAATGGGTTTTATAAATCTTGCCTTGAGAGTAAACATGTTATGAAAGTAGATGCATATGTTTGTAGTGCAAGCTCAGGGAATAGCTTTCCTTGCTTGGCAAAGTGATCTTGCTCTTGTTCTTCAATTTCAGCAAACTCTCCTTCCTCGATATATCCGTCAACGTTCTCGTCTAATTAATAAACAAGCAATGCAAACAATCACTAAGCTATACAAGCAATCATCTCAACACAACAATCATGAACATCACACATAGCTACTGCACAGATCAAACCATACAATTTGGTTTCAAAATATTTGAATTAAACATCATTTATTTATGTTCAACATTATGGCAGAAACTTGTGGAACATGTTTAATTCAATAACTTGAGTTATGTTGCTCACAAAAATACAAAATAAAATTCTATGGAAAGCTACTGATGTGTAGAAGACAACACAATTTGATTTGGTTCAATTGGAGTTACTAAACTCCCTACACATTTGTTTGAATCCAGAAGCTTATTAATCAAGTTTTGGCTACCATTTAAATTCTATTGCTTCAAAAATTAAATCCTTTTAGGGGTAACTAAACATGACTAAATGTGACCTAACAAAATTGGTCCTAATTCATTTGGGTTTACCAATTAACATATTTAAATGTTTGAGTGCAGAGGGGTATTTAAACTTCAACTTTATACTAAACAAATACTACTGCACAAATAATTCTACCAAAATTAGGGAAGCTCCTAATAGGAAGTACTAAGCTAACAAAATTGGTTTGGAATTATTTGGACTAACAGAGTATCAGAAACAAACAAGTTTAGAATTTAAACCTTCTGTAGTATTTTTAATAATACTTTTTATTTTTTAATTAAATGACATGAGACCAATTGGGTTGGTTAAACATTTTCATACGCTTTTCAGAACAATTGAATTTGAATTATTTGGATGTATAAATCTCAAGTTATTGATTTTTGAAGTTGATATCAGTATTGAAATTTGCAGAGAATTTAAATTAAGAAAATCCACTGTTCTGGATAATGTTCAAACTTCTGACTAGTGGGGCCTACATGGCAGTGGCACAGTGCACGCGGGGAAAAATAATAAAATGCTGACAGTGGGGTCCGCCTGTCAGCGATACACTTAAGTGAAGCGGTATGCTACCGTAGATCGAAGATCTAAAGGTCCATGTTCAATCTCATCCGCGACGACCTAATTCCGGCGGCGTTGCCGCGCCGGCGACGGCGAGCGTGGCCAGAGAGAGGTACCTGAGGGGCCTAGGGGTGGTGGAGTGGACGCGTTCGACGGCGGGGGTCGTGGGGAAGCTTGCTGGAGCAGTGGCACGAGCTGGGACGGACTGGTTCGACGGCGGCGATCTCCCGCACTTCCACGGCACGGGCTGCAGCTCCGGCGATCTCCTGACGACGGGCCTGTGCATAATCCAGGGGGAAAAAGGGCGGGTGAGTGTGGTGAAGCTGTGGCATCATGCTACGAGGCATAGAGGGGAGAATAGGGTAGAGCAGCGCGGCGGCCGTGTCCGACCTTGACGGCGGCCGTGGCGCAGCAATGTCCGCCCTCCGGGCAGAGCACGGTGAAATTGGAGAGGGGGAAAGGGAGATGGGGTGGTGTGGAGTGAGCAGAGGGGGTCGGGGGTGGTTTTATAGCGGCGGATGCCGGCGTTCATGGGCGAGGTGCACGGGCATGTCCACGGCGCACCGGCAAGATCTTTTGCTCGAGGCTGACGAGGCACGGCGAGGGGCGGGGCAACGCGGTGACGAGCGAGGCTCTAGTGTCTTCTAGAAGGCCTGGACGGAGTGGCACGCGTCGAGGTGCAGAGGGTGCGGGCCAATTTCACCGGCGGTGCTCGTGCTCTACCGCGGCGGCATCGGGGACAGGGGACGGCTTCGGGTCAAGGAAATGCTCGAGCGACTACGGCGGACGCAGAGGCGGCGAACGTGGACGACTGCGAGCGAGAGGGGGGCCTGGGGGGCCCGGGGAAACGGCGAGGCGCGCGGCGTGCGGCGACGACACGGCGACGGAGAGGTAGGCGATGACACTTTTGCCAAAACCCCCCGGCTCCTGTGCGCTTCTTCTTTTCCTTCTTCTTTCATCTATTTACTTTTTAGTCCTTCTGTTAATTGCAGTAGCACTTCTTGATTTAATTTGAGGCACTAAATCAATTTATAAAAAATTGCCAAAATTTGTGGGGCCTTCCCATAATGTGCAGAAGCTCCACAAAAATTGGCTTTGCAAAATAAAATGTTTTGAAACATTTTCTTTCATAGGGTTTTAATTATTAAATTTTGGTTTTATTGCTAATTGAATTTTACTTTTGAATTTTTAAACTAATTCAAAATATTATTTGAGAGAGAAAAGTAGTAAGGACAAAATGGGAGTGTTTACATTACCACTCCTCTGAATTTTATTGTAAAGGAAAACAATTTCTTACTTGGAGAATTTCTATGTGACACTTGTCACTTTGATTTTATTTCTTGTTTCAATTTCTTTGTGTTTGTAAGTAATCTTTTCAATTCAAGCAAACACATTACAAGCAACAAGAAAATAATGTCACAAGTATAATACACAAGCAACAAGCATAACCAACACATATAATTTAACAAAAGTTTTTGTTGGCTCTCATTTTTGGAATATTTCTCTGTTTATGAATTTGGGATGTTACAATAAGTATGCAACATAATATGCGACATGGCAGGAGCAATATTACAAGTTTCATATTAAACACAAACAATATCAGACCGACATAATATATACGGTACGCAGACAAATATAAACACTTGGCATGGCAATAAGCAAATAAACAAACAATATTGCGGGACTGCTCATAGCAAGTGGTTAGCTTGCCTTCGAAGACGGGGATCCACCGGGTTTGGAAAGGTCGGGGTGATTCCGCGGCGTAGGGCAGCGATAGCCCCGTTCCACGGACTCCGGAATGCACGTATAAAAGGGCACCCCATAGAACTATTTTGGAATGAGATGAAACCAGTACCACCGGAAAGATCTCGTCGGGACGAAGATTTAGAAATTTGAATCACCAAAAACGGACTTACGGTTCAAAAGATATTGATGTTTGAAAATTGGTTCAGCAGGAAAAAGAAAAAGTTCTGCGCGAAAAAAAAAACAGACGGGCCGCAAATGGGCCGCTACTGTGCGCCACTGCGCTGCGCGCTGTGTGCGCTTGGCCGGGCCGCTGGTGGGCCGCAAGCTGCTGCTGGCTGGGCTGAAGAAAACGGTTCGGGGGAAAAAAAGAGAAAAAAAACAGCGGATCGATCCTGTTGTCTTCTTCCTCTGTCCCGCATACTGGATCGATGGGAGGCCGGCCGGGAACGGCCGTGGAGGACGCCGGGAGGCCGGCCGGCGGCGGGGACGGGCTGGAGGTGGTGGAACGCGGCCAGGGGAGGTGGAATGGAGGGCGGGGGTGGCCTTCCCCAAGCTTTTCGAGCTCCGGCCATGGTGGCCATGGTGGGCAAAAAAGAGTGCAACTTTCTTTCACTTCTTGCACTGAAAGGAGAGGGCAGGGGAGAGGGAATGGGGAGGAGTGGCTAGGGTTTGCTCGGGCTGCTTGGGAGTGGCCTTATATGGAGGGAGGGGAGGAGAGGTAGGTGTTGGCCATTAACTTGCTCTTGAGGTCATGGCTTACGTTTCTCCGGCTACAATGGAGAGATAAGGAGAGGAGAGGATAGGGAGGCCGTGCTGGAGGTACAGGGGCGCACGTGGTGGTACTGCACCAAGGGATAAGGCAGGGCTGAGGTTTTGCACAGTACCATGCCGGAAGTGGCATGTCCAGAGCGCGACGCGAGCGACAACGTCGCGTTCCCGATGACTCGGAGCACCAAATGGAACAAGGTTTCCACCGCTGAGTTCATAACGACAAGAAAAACACAACCAAGCAAGAATCCCTCAAGGATTCCAAACTTTGCAGAGTAAGATTTTCAGAAAACCAAAGACACCGAAGGTGCTCGATGAAATGAAAAGGGACTTCCACTACCCCAATAGAGATAGGATTTTTACTGGTGCTGTTCTACTGGTATGTGAGCAATGTGGTCCAGTTTCACTCAATTTGGAGAAGATTTTATGTGTAAACATTTTCGGGTTTCGAAATGGCAGAAGGTGTTCGATGGATGTTCTGCAAGAAAAAGTTGGTCCAAATTATCCCAACTTTTTACCACTGCCTAGGTTTGATACAAGGAGTGTGTCTATGGAGTTTGAGCTCAATTGGACATTGGTAAGTTGGGTTTTGGCAAGATGTCCAAAAATTGGCATATTGGCATGATCAAGGCAAAGTGATTTTTCGCACTTCACCTTGGGGTGATCTTTTGGATTTGGGTGTCTAAGGCCCATGTGGTCAAGGTGACCAAGTCTCATGGTCATAGGATTTGTCTAGGTATAGGTTTGCTTGAAGATCTCAAATACGCATGAAAATGGCCTTACAAAGGAAGTAGGTCAAAAGTTGCTCAAATGGGTTTGTCTCCAAAAGATGAAGTGCAGAGAATGTAAAAATATTCATCCACTGAATTTATCAGAATTTATGGAGATGCATAGCTTGACTCAAACATTTCTGGATCAGAAAGGGCAGTTTGGAAAATAGTGCCTAACTTGGAAATATTGCATTGAAGTATGCAATATTTTTGCATGGATTGTCCTTATATGAATATGGGAGTCCTCTGGTATTTTTAGTGGAATTTTTCCAGCTATGGAAATAGGCTTTCCTTTGGTAGGTGGAGGTGAGGGTTTAAATGGTTCGATAATTAGGGCTAGGGTTTTCGAGGGAAAACCTAAGCATCAAAATTATCACGGGTGTTGGAGTGGTTTGTGGATCACCGGGAAATTCTTGAGAGAGTAATTCCCAAGTCAATTCATCCTCAAAAGATTTGAAGAAATATTTAGGATAAGAGGAAAAAGTTTTTCAGGTGTCAGAAAACACCGCTAAAATTAGGTTCGAATTTTCGGGGTGTTACAGAAATATCAATCTATTGTGTAGGGCTACAAAGAGCACACCTTAAAGTCTGAGTAAACAAACACCACAATATCATAGAACACCAAGACCATCGCGTAGGGCTATGAAAGCACTCCTTAAAGTCTGTATTCCACATCTAGGACACCCCACGCTGTCACTATGAGCATCCTAAAATGGTCCACAAACACCACAATTTTATAGTGACATCCAACATAAGAACAACTCATGGTAAATATCCCTCTAATCTTATTAATGGAGCCATACACGCCACCCACACTGTCACCTTGGTATTGTGTTGTCACATGACTCCGAAGATCATAATGATAAAACCACTTAAGTAGCATAACTATAACAATGAAGGGGAAACATCTATGAATTCAACTAGATTACACTAGTCGTAAACCCGTGCACCAGCCCGGGCTAGGAATTTTGAGAACACATCAGCAAATCAACCTTTCAATATTTTATAACTGGATGTTTTTGTATTTATATTAAATACACAATTTCTTACCGCCAAGCATTTCACTTGTTAATTTTCATCCATAATAAAAAAAGAATTATATTGGTTCAATAATTTTATGGCATATGAACTATGGACATGTTGTCCAAGAATATTTTCAAACATGTGAATTGTGGATATTTGTCATCAGCTACTGATTTAACTATTTTCTTCTAGAAATAATACGCGGTCACCTTGGGGATAAAATGATTATAGGTTGATAATTATGATTTCTTCTATAAAACTTGGACCGATTCATCTTTGGAGTAATTTACTATATAAAAAATTCTTAGTTGAATGAGAATTAACTTATTTCCCAGATAATGTCATCAAATATCAGTTGCAACCCCTCATGTCTAGCACGAATCACGAAGCAAATTTAACAATTCAGAACATTTTTCTCAGTTGCAACGCCACTTGTAGCTGAAAAAATCTTACTTATAACCCAACTTGCAACTGATATGTGCAGGAATCAAAATGCAGATCACACGTGTAGAACTGGACCAAGCACTAATTTTATTCTCAGCAATTGTGATGAACTCGACCAATGATCGACTGGCAAATCGGTGATCATATTAGGTAGGGATTAAGGAGTAGCGTACAATAATATATTTTTGTAAGGAGAGCGTCCAATTATATGTTAACATATATATGGATCAAATTATTAGAGTAGTTTATTAGTATAGAAGTCTTTGACGCACACGTGTAGAACTTGACCAAGCACTAATCTAATCGTCAGCTACTGTGATGAACTCGATCAATGGTCGACTGGCAAATCCATGATCATTTATATTTAGTAGGGATTAAGGAGTAGGGTCCAATAATATTTCTAACAGGGAGCGTCCAATTATATGTTAACATATATTATTAGAGTAATTTATTAGTGTACAGAAGTTTTTGACGCACACATGGACTGTCTGGTTATAAATAATTTTTTGAGATTTATTCTACCAATTAAATCTTGGCCTCATGTAAACACCGCCAACTCTGTAAAACGCAAGCATAACTTATTCTTATTGGTACATTTTATCAAGTAATTAATTAGTAGGTGAATGTCCGATACTGTTAATTTCAAGTATGTGTATATACCATCTTCTTATTGAGCATCGCAAGTAGTATGTGCCTATCCGATTAAGCCTCTTAATTAGTATATGCTTGTACAGTTGTGTCCCGATGGAGAGCATCTTCTTATTTGTTTTTTTTTTACAATCAAACCTTGTTTTCAGATCTAGTTAGTCATGTGTATTTAATGTTGTAAATTTGTTTTCATCAAGAATCACACGAACTTTACGATTCTTATGCTTGGGATCAAGAAAATACGTTTACTCTGTAGTAGAACTTCTAGGACTGCTAATCGTATTAGTACGTGTGCCCAAAAGTAACTTAAATCATACAGCTAATTTTAGATTCTTTTTTCTACCTAAGTATATCTAATAATCAAAGCTTCCGATGTATATATCTGATAAGCTGCATAACTTAAATCATGCGGTTCATTTTAGGTAGTTCTCGATGTAAGTATATCTAAGAATAATCAAACCTTCCGATGTACAAAGCTTCAGAATAACAGAATTAATGCAGCAGAGCATGATGTTGTAGCAAATAATTAGCAAGCAATACTCGAGCGATTCAGTTGTACTTGGATTAGACACAGCTAATAGTCCTCAACCAAATCCTTTTTTGACCTATAGCCCTCGGAATAAAATAAAATATGAGACCTACTTTGTTGAGAATTATCATCTAAAACTTTTTCAACTAAGAAGTTTTGAATTTTTTTGAAGAAACAAAATACTTAATATAACGGAGACATGCAAACAAATTATATCAGAGGTGTCGTTGTTTAAATAAGCAATACATCAGTAATACTTACTGCTGTTTTTCCTCCAAATTCCTCTTGGATGTTTTAATCTAATGTGTTCCTTTCATGGTATGATATATCTGAAACTGTCAAGTCTTTTCCCGCTGACAGTGAGGAACGCAGCAGCCAGCCAGCCACCCAGTCAATCAGCGGAGGAAAAAATATCAGCGGACGTCACACCATGATCAAACATGATCAAAGGAGAAGGGCCACGCTGGTCAAAACCAAACGATTACTTGTGTGCACATTAGAACGTGAAGTACTTGTAAATCTGATCTGAAAGTTGTGCGGGCTTACGTGAGGATGTTCTGCTTGGACTCGTTTGGACTCGGAGCATAGCAGCATTGCATTAGATGGTTGCACGAACATGGCGTTGGAGAAGAAAAATTGGCGGCCGGCCGCCGGCCACCGGCGAGGCGCGCAATCCACACGGTCGGAACAGCATGGCTGCCGGATTGGATCTCGTCGTGGGAAAAGGAAACTCCTTGATCTTTCTTGTTGATTTTCCCTTCTTGACTGACTCGAGGAAAATAACGGGAGGGAGGTGCGCGCATGCGAGGATTTCTCATCCAACGGTTAAAGGCAGGTATTAGTCTAATCGGACGGATAACTCTGTCTAAATTACCAGGATTAACGTGAGAGCTCGTATGGGGCCTCCAATTAGTAAATATAAGAATAAGAATGCTCATGATCACATAAAGATCACACCATGGAAGAGAGAGATGAACCACATAGCTACCAGTAGAGCCCTCAGCCTCGATGGAGAACTGCTCCATCCTCATCATGGGAGGCAGCAACGGTGATGAAGATGGCTCCGGGGGCACTTCCCCGTCCCGGTAGGGTGCCAGAACAGAGACTTTTGTCCCCCCGAATTAGGGTTTCAGATGGCGGCGGAGCACGGAGATGTATTCGGGAGTATCGTCGATTGATTTAGGGTTTTCGGGACGGAGGCAATAAACAGGCGAAAGGGCGGCTCCGGAAGGTTCTCGAGGTGGCCACGCTAGGGGTGGGCGCCACCCCCCTCCAGGCCACGCCAGGGTTGGCGTGGGCTCCTCGTGGCCCATCTCGACCTCCCCTTTTGGCTCACGGAGTCTTCTGGTAAAATAGGCACGCACGTTGATTTTCGTCCAATTCCGAGAACTTTGGTTTTTGGACCTTTTCTGCAATGCACAGACATAATAAACAGGAACTGGCACTGTGCCATGTTGTTAATAGGTTAGTTCCAGAAAATGCATAATAATGATATGAAGTGTATGTAAAACATGTAGCAATATGTATAAAACAAGCATGGAACATCAAAAATTATAGATACGTTTGAGACGTATCAAGCATCCCCAAGCTTAGTTCCTACTCGTCCTCGAGTAGGTAAACGATAAAAATAATATACTCCCTCCGTTCCAATTTAATTGACTTGCTTTCCACCAAATGTGGATGTATCTAGACATGTTACGTGTATAGATACATACACATGTGGTGCATAGCAAGTCAATTAATTTGGAACGGAGGGAGTAATTTTTGAAGTGACATGCTACCAACACAATCTTGATCAAATAATAGTGTAAAGCACATGAACTGAATGAAGTGATCCAAGTCAATGGTCTATAGTTTGCTAACAAGTAAACAATGAATAAACAAACTGAATCATACACGTAAAAGCTTTCATGAATAGTACTTTGGAGACATTGGAGCTATAAGAATTTGCATAAGAGTTAGCTCACAGAGCAATAAGTTCAAAGCAAAAGTGTTTGACTAACACAAAGTAAGATTTAGTTTCAGCATTTGCTTCAACTTCAACATATTTATCTCATGGATATTGTCAAGGCAAAGCAATATAATAAGTCAAATATATCAGCATATAACAATTGTTGTACCAAAGTTGACACTAGTGTTTGCTTGTGGAGCTAGAAAGAATTAGGAAAACTGACTCAACAATAACGATAATTGATGCTCTAGAAGCATTAGCAGAAGTTCGACTATTATCCACGCAAGAAATTGAGCTTAAGAGCCAATCCAACGCGCAGATAGCGAAACTTTTGCGTGAGGAGGAGTTAAAATGGTATCAACGCTCCAAAGCCCAATTCATCCTCGAAGGGATTCGAATACTCGCTATTTCCATAGTATTGCCAACGGCAGACACAGGAAAAAGCGTATCCATTCCCTTGTCCAGGATGAGGGAACGATTGAGGGCCTTGAACAACTCAAGTCGTATATCACTAATTACTATAAAGGCCTGTTCGGAGCACCAGAGGAAGGAAACTTCACATTGGATGAATCTAGGACAGCTGATATACCCCAGGTTTCAGATGAGGAAAATAGTCTACTTACTGATCCCTACTCAGAGGATGAAGTGAGAAAGGCGGTTTTCCAAATGGAACTCAATAAAGCTCCTGGGCCTGATGGTTTCCCAGCTGAGTTCTATCAGAACTTCTGGGATGTTATCAAGCCGGATCTGATGCAACTGTTCGACTGTCTCCATGATGCACAATTAGAGCCGTTTTGTCTCAATTTTGGTGAAATAATTTTATTACCTAAGGTTAATGAGGCAAAAAGAATTCAACAATTCAGACCTATATGCCTTCTTAACGTTAGTTTTAAAATATTCACTAAATTTGCTACGATTCAACTGAACAGTGTGGCAGACCATGTGGTTCGTCCGTCACAGATTGCTGTCATGCAAGGTCATAACATCCTTGATGGGGGTAGCAATCCTACATGAAGCAGTTCACGAAATGCATAGGAAAAAGCTGAATGGGGTAATTTTGAAAATAGATTTCGAGAAAGCTTATGATAAAGTTAAATGGTCTTTCCTTCAGCAGACTCTCAGAATGAAAGGTTTTTCTGATGAGTGGCGTGCGTTAATCAATAGCTTTGTTTCGGGAGGAAGTGTAGCCATTAAAGTCAATGATGACACTGGTAAATACTTCAAGACCAAAAAAGGCCTTAGACAAGATGACCCACTATCGCCAATACTATTTAATATAGTGGCCGATATGTTGGCTATCTTGATCGAACGCACTAAGTCTGAGGGCCAAACTGAAGGACTGATTTCGCACATAGTTGATGGTGGTCTATCGATTCTTCAATATGCCGACGACACAATTCTTTTTATGGAACATGACATCGAAAAAACTCGAAACCTAAAGTTAATCTTGTCAGCGTTCGAGCAATTATCGGGTCTTAAGATAATTTTCCATAAAAGTGAATTGTTTTGTTTTGGCGAGGCTCAGGAAACCGCCCCCTTGTATGCTGAATTATTCGGCTGTACACAAGGACAATTTCCTATCAACTATTTGGGTATTCCGATCCATTATCGGAGACTTACAAATGCTGAATGGAAATCGGTGGAGGAGAGACTTCAAATTCGGTTAAATAGCTGGAAAGGCAAACTACTATCCTTGGGGGGAATATTGGTTCTCTTAAACTCAGTACTAACTAACATGGTACTGTATATGATTTATTTCTTCCAACTTCCCAAAGGAGTCTTAAAACGATTGGATTATTTCCGGTCAAGATTCTTTTGGCAAGGGGATAGTGAGAATAAAAAATATCGACTGACTAAGTGGAGTGTGGTTTGCCGTCCAAAATACCAAGGAGGGCTCGGTGTTCATGACCTTGAGGTCAAGAATAGAGCATTGCTTGGCAAATGGCTCTTCAAGCTTCTTTCTGAAGATGGAGTTTGGCAAACGCTCCTTAGGAGGAAGTATGTGGGCTCTAAAGCTGTATCCCAAGTTCTTTGGAAACTTGGCAATTCACACTTCTGGGCAGGCCTTATGGCTACGAAGAAGTTTTTTTTCCCACATGGATCATTCTCAATTAAGAATGGATCGGAAATTCGTTTCTGGGAGGATACGTGGCTAGGCCAATCCACTCTCTGGGAACAATATCCACCTCTGTATAATATTGTGCGACACAAAAGCGACACGATCGCTAAGGTGATGGGTACTTCCCCACCAAATGTATCATTCAGACGAAACTTAATTGGGCCGAGGCGAGCATCCTGGGATGCCTTGCTTCTCCGGTTGGACTCTGTCCAGTTGACGGAAGGCTCAGATATATTTCGTTGGAATCTTAACAAGAATGGTAAATTCTCGGTTGATTCTATGTATAGACCTTTAATCCAACCCGACGTGCCAGTCGATAATAATAAGAAAATTTGGAAGATGAAGATCCCGCTGAAAATTTGGAAGATGAAGATGAAGATCCCATTGAAAATTTGCGTGGTATCTTCGTCAAGGAGTAATTCTTACAAAAGATAACCTTGCCAAACGTAATTGGCATGGAAGTAAAAAGTGTGTCTTTTGTCACCATGACGAGACAATTAAACACTTATTCTTCCGGTGTGAGTTTGCTAGGTCTATATGGTCAGCCATCCAGATAGGCTCTACCTGGCTAATTAGGGTGGGAGTGATTGCCGTTATTTGGTCGCTATGGCTATGTAGAAATGACAAGGTTTTTAACGATAGAAATGCTTATCTTATGCAGGTTATCTACCGGTGCACAGCAACGCTCCGATCATGGTCGGCCCTACAGCGTGTGGAGCACCGTGAGCTGTTTTTGGAGGTGTCTTCGTGATTGGAAGCTGCGGTGGGGAGTTTTTCTCCCAACATGGATGACCACATAATCTACGGATTGACCCTCCGCCACCTTAGGCGTCTTTACAATTTCTTATTATGATATGCAATTCGCCTTTTATTTTCTCGTACTTGGAGACTCGTGAACTTGTTATGGCTGTGTGCATCCTAGTTATGCAGAGGCCGGGTGTAATACTTATGACTCTTTAAGTTATAAAATCTCTTAATCAAAAAATTCCGCACTCGACTTATGGAGAAAGTACTTGCACTACCTGAACCTCGTCGATCATCAGTGGTGGCATTGTTATGGAGCTGGTGTCGAACAGATAAGAAAAATAGTGGACAAAAAGCACATGAGTGCGATGAGCTGCAGCACGTTATTATATGCCACACAACAGAATGGAATGAGCACCTTTGCAAGAAAGGTACAATAAACACCAAGTCTGCTATGAAATGGAAGCCAAACCTTGATGGGCCTTAGAGCAACTCTAACAGCTGCCCTATATTAGGAGGGCTGTTTTTAGGTATAGGGCACCTGTTTTAGCGTTTTAGGGCACGAAAACTTTTTCTGCTTTACTAGCTGCCCTATAATAGGGAACCTCCTCTCCAACAACCACTAGTAGAGAAGTGCCTTTCTGTGGCGCACCAAAATAGCTTTCTGTGGCGCATGGTGGGTGCGCCACAGAATTCTCGCCACAAAAATATTATTTCTGTGGCGCACCATGCCGTGCGCCACAGAAAGTAGAAAATTCTGTGGCGCACTTCCAGAATGCGCCACAGAAATATTGCTCATGCGCCACAGAAATATTAGTCCATGCGTGATGAATTTGACAATAATTTATCTGTGCGCACTTGCTTCGTGCGCCACAGAATATGGTGCGCCACAAAATTATTTACCATGCGCCACTAAATTATTTGCTGAATTATCGATTATTTGCTGTATTATCGATTATTTGCTGTATTAATTTGACAATAATACATGTATATTACAGTATTTATACAGAAATAGTAATATATTTTGACACGGTATTAAAACAGACAGATAAATATGTCATTACATCAGTTAGAGCCCGAGATACATACATATATAGTGACAATTAACTGGTACAAAAGTTCACACAAGTCTTAGTATAAATGAAGTTTTCACGACCGCCTAAACTAGGATCAAACAGAGTACACGTCCACGTCCTGCTGATCAAGGAGTCTTCTTGTTGAGCGGCGCCGGGAACGGTTTGTAGCCGTCTTTCGTCGTCCACGTCCGGCTGTCATTTTGAAGAGCTAGGTGTTCTTCGATTTGCCTTTGATGCAACCCTGAAATGGATACAACCATGTATTAGTGTTCATATTTGTAACCATGTCAATATTTGTGCAGTGTCAATATAGGTATATATATTGGTTAATAATATAAATAGATTGAGTATGATAAGTCTATAGTAAAGAAAATAAAGAAACACTTATTGCGAGTATGCATGATTTATCCTACCACTGGCTTTGTTGAAGGTCCCCTTTGCTGTCACAACATCGTCGTAGATGATTCGCGACAACTCCATCTGGATGAGATGAAAGTCTTCTCTAAGCTTATCCTCGGCGATTTTCCCTGCATTTTTGGTCCATTCTCGGATACTAGATGGCAACTTTGTTTTCAGTGCATCCCGGACAAACCCTTTCATGAGATGGAGGACGTAGAAGGCATCCTTCACGCTGCCATGCTTCTGCTTCATGCAATCGAACTGGGTCCCATGCCTGAACCGGTGTTTGTTGTTCAGCGAGAAACATTCCCCGTTCGTCTGTCCTTGTTCGAAGTGGCCTCCCTTTTGGGCGTAGCCCTCGAGAGCCTCATCGAGAACACCCTTTATTCTGGTGTAGTCTTTCTTATTGCTCGAACTCCCCGTGTCCAAATAAGTGGCAATGGACCACCTCGGGTTTAGGATGATGAGTACGCAGTACTTGTCCCTAGTCGGAAAAAATGCAGTGGAAAGGATCAACAACGGAAGAAATCTATAAGAAAGCATAAGATACGACGCGGCGAGCGATGTGTACTTACTCGGGAAAGAAAGGTAGAAGAAGGTTGTTCTTCCTCTTGTTGTTCAGCATGAACCTCTTCAGGTACTCCGTGGCCTTATCCCGTGTCGTTGATCCTTCCACCAGCTGACTGTCACGCATGTAGTAGGGATCCACTACCGTGACGTACGGGGCAACATCTCTCTGGATCTTCATCGCCATATTGATCGCGTATAGGCGGACCAAGTTATAGTCCAGCCGTCTAGAGTGAAACAGGTTGAAGACGTCCTCGAACGCTATGAAGAACAGATCGGCGGGGGCTTCAGTAACGAAGTCCACGTTCTTTGGTACCTGGACCGTCAACACCGGGTAATTTGGATTCTTGTCTTTAAGAAGCAGGCCCTCCATCATCAAGATAGCTTCATGCAAAGAGAGCATGGGTCCTTTTGCGAGGCAGAGCAGCTCCGGAGGCAGCAACGGTTTACCAGCTACATGAACTCGGGTCAAGCTATCCGCACGGGGTGATGTCATGTCTTCATGACCCCGGATAACCTTAGGAGCTGGCTGGCTCGTAGAGGTGCCTTGCCTATTCTCTTCTTAGACTTCTTGATCTTCTCTGGGGATGGTGGGGGTGCAGTGAACCCCGCGCAAACCGTCCGTGTCAGTGTGCCAGGGCTGAAAATGTTACCCGTTTGTCTGGAGCTTGATCGCCGGCTTCCGGAGGCGTGTTTTGAGAAAAACTCAGGCGCTGGCATGTAGTGCGACGACCAGGTTGATCACCGTGAGCGCGGAAGGGTGGTTCCTCATCCATAGCAGGCATGAACAAATCTTTGCTCGCGCCCGTGTTGAGGAAGCCATCGACGTCGATATTTTCATCATCATCGTCGTTGCCATCAAGTTGAGGTGCAACGTCTTTGGCTTCGGACGGCTGTTGCGGTACAGACATTCCCAACAGTCTTTGGTGGCGGCTGGTGGTGGCAACGACCGGCGGTTCCTTCCGGGTGGTGGCGACTGCTGCTTGTGGCGCCGGTTCCTTCTCAACAGGTTTTCGTGGCGGCTTCGAGGGCCGAACGATCGGCTTCCGGGGTTTAGAGGTGGCGCCGGTGGAGCGGCGCCTTAACCCCCCAAGACGAATTTGGGTCTTCGGCCATTCCAGGACCCACTTGGGGCAATTTCCAAGGAGCATGTGTTTCTCGGCTCCCGGAGGTTGCATGGGGGGGTCGATGCCACTAAACTCAGGCAGTACCTCAGTCACCTGACCCTCATCACGGCCTCGCTCATTCTATTGTTGTGCATATCACGGCACAATGGTTGTATGAGCATGCCCTCAGCAACTTCCTTCAACTCGCCGTCGGGTACCACCCTATGCAGGAGTATGCAAGGCGTGTCCTTTTGTGAACAAATGTTGGGCATCATCAGGTGGCAGTCATAAAAGGCAGAGTTATAGAAAATGACGCGGACTAAGTAATTAATTAGTTACCTTGTCGATGGCGTTGATCTCGGCTAATGTCGAGACAAGGGCGCCGGTGCCGGCGGCCGGCCTAACATTCTCCTCCGGCCGTTCGGGTGGTGGCGCCTCGGTATCTTTCGCGGGAGGGGGTGTCGGTGCGACAAAAGGGACCGACTGCTGCAGGGTGGCGTTGGGTGGGGTCACCAGGTCCGGCGACACGGCCCGGTTCATGGTTGAGTTGCTGCCGCTGAAGCTGGGCACGTGTATGGGCCCTTGTTGACCTCCCGCATTCCAAGCAGCTAACCCCTCAAACAACCCAGGGGGTATGAGCGTCCGGATCCTCTCGTCCACTAACTTGTCCACTGTACTGGAGTCCACTATTTGCTTCTCTAGTGACTCCACCTTCTTCCTTAGCTCCACAACCTCGGCGGTATTATCCCTCTTCATCTTCCTCCTCTCCTTTCTCTTCTCCGGGTCAGATGAGTAGTACTCTACGAACTTCATGCTCGTACCAAAGCCGGACACACGACCAGCTGACGTCGGCGGCTTCGACTTGTCCCTATCCTTGTAAGCGTTCGTCGCCCTGTTGAAAGTCGTGTCCCACGGCTCCGTCGACTCCTGGGACGACGAGCCATCCTTCAACTCATCCTCCTGCAGACAAAGGAAATTAAGGTGAACCCATGTAGAAATATATGACTTCGTTATCTAATTCGATCAACGCAATGGACTTTGAGATATCCGCGGAAATTAAATTCCTTACCAGTAATTTCTCGAATGTCCTCACATCATCATCGTCGGTAACGAATTCCCCCGTCGCCTCGTTCAGATAGTAGCGGGACCGGACAAAGTTCCTCACTTGCTCGTCCGTGAATTTGTTCTACATGTTCTCTTTTCCCATTTTTGCAACAATGGCATCCTCCTTTTCCCAAACGGGCTGTTTTCCTCGGTAACCGCCGCTTCTCAAATGGTGGTTACCTATGTTCAGCTCCCGCATAGACTTACCCCACTCGGTCCATTTTGTAGCCTCCTCAGACTTTAAGGACTCCTTGAATATCTCGAACTCTTCTTTGTCGAGCGTCGGTTCTTTGGCACTTATCTCCTCCCAGGTTAGACCCTTATTGATCTTCTTCTTCACCCGAAATTTCCAGCTGCTCAAGGCGGTGCTCATCTTCATGATGGCTAAACTGTCCACCTTTTTGTTCAACGGAAGCGGGAACGTGTATCGTTGGTGAAGCTTCGTGAGGAGGTTTTCGACCAAAGCCTCATTGCCCTTGCTTCTGAGGTCCTTCGTGTTGATCGACATGCTTTCTCGGACGATGCACCCTAATTCCATGCTGTACCCTTTGGCATGCTTTTCCGGCTCCACTGGTAGGCCACATGACGTGACCTTGGTGAACACGTGTGTGACGTTGTCGAGCGCTTGCGGTTTCCGATCCTTCCTTGGCTTCTTCCGCTTAGCGGTCGGGTTGCTATCGGTAGCAGCATCTGTGTGGTCGCCACCATCAGTGGTGCTGGTGTCATCCTCCTGACCGGCACTAGCAGCTCCATCTGTGGTTTCGGCGTCCTCCACCCGGTCCTCTTGCTCATTCTCGGCGGCCTTGATACGTCTCAAACGTATCTATAATTTTTGATGTTCCATGCATGTTTTATATCAATTGCTACATGTTTTGCATCTACTTTATATCATATTATGACATTTATTGGACTAACCTATTAACAAGATGCCACAATGCCAGTTTCTGTTTATTATGTCTGTGCATTGCAGAAAATGTCCAAAAAAGAAAGTGCTCAGAAAAATCTGAAAAAATTACAGAAATTCTATTTCGCCAGAAGACTCCGGGAGCTAGAAGGACAAGTCCAGGGGAGGCCCACAGCCCCACACGCACCCTGGGCGCGGTTGGGCCTTAGCCGCCCCCAGGGGTGGTGTCGTCTCCTCGTGCACCGCTTCGCGATGCCCTTTGGACTACTTATTCCCCCCGACGCGAAAACCCTAAGTGCCTGGACGATTTCCACAGAAAAGTTCCAGAGCTCCGCCGCCACCAAAAACCCTAATTCGGGGGACAGAAGTCTCTGTTTCGGCACCTTGCCGGGACGGGGAATTGCCCCCGGAGCCATCTCCATCGACGCCACCGCCATCTTCATCGCCGTTGCTGCCTCCCATGATGAGGAGGGAGTAGTTCTCCGGCTGAGGGCTCTACCGGTAGCTATGTGGTTTATCTCTCTCCCATGGTGTGATCTTTATGTGATCATGAGCTTTGTAATCTAGTTGAATCCATAGATGTTACTCTTCATTATCTTATATGCTACTCAAGTGGTTTTATTAATGTAATCTCCGGAGTCACCTTTGTCCCACGGTGCGAAGTTGACAGTGTGCGCCCCGTGTGTGGCTCTTAGGCTAAAGATAACAGGAATACTTATCATGAGTTATTATTTGCGTTGGATGTCTCTATGAAATTGCGGTGTTTGTCTAGTACTATTTAGGGCGCTCAAGTTGACAGTGTGGGGTTCCCTAGATGTGGAATGCGACTTTAAGGTGTGCTGTTATAGCCCTACGCAGTGGATTGGTGTTCGTTATCCAACGAGAGAATAATTCAGAGTAGCATAGTGAAGAGGAAATATCTATGTATTCAATTATATTATTATTGTTGAGAGTGTCCACTAGTGAAAGTATGATCCCTAGGCCTTGTTTCTAAGCATTGAAACACCGTTTACAACCAGTTCTGCTACATGTTTGCTTGCTGCCATTTTTATTTCAGATTGCAATTACCACTTATAATCATCCATTACTTGTATTTTAATATCTCTTCGCCGAACTAGTGCACCTATACACCTGACAAGTGTATTGGGTGTGTTGGGGACACAAGAGACTTCTTGTATCTTAATTGCAGGGTTGCTTGAGAGGGATATCTTTGACCTCTACCTCCCTGAGTTCGATAAACCTTGGGTGATTCACTTAAGGGAAACTTGCTGCTGTTCTACAAACCTCTGCACTTGGAGGCCCAACACTGTCTACAAGAATAGAAGCGTGCGTAGACATCAAGCTATTTTCTGGCGCCGTTGCCGGGGAGGTAAGGTAAAAGGTACTCACATCCTCCAGCTACTTAGCTATTTTCTAGCACTGTTGCTGACGTGTGAGTGCTCGAAGGTATTTCCTTTAGATTCTGCAATTATATCTTTTTGTTTCTTGTTTTTATTTCACTAGTTAGGCTTAATGGAAAACAAAAAAAAATTAGAGAGCTCTATGAAATTTATCTTGAGTTAGGACATGATGCTTTTGAAGAGAAAATTAAAAAACCTATGGAAAATTTTTGCATGATGGTAGCAATGTTATTACTATAAATTCTTTGAACACCATTATTGCTAATGCTATGGAAAAGTCTAAGCTTGGGGAAGCTGGTTTTGATGAATATGATATTTTTAGTCCCCCAAGTTTTGAGGAGAAAATTTTCTTTGATGATACTTTGCCTCCAATTTATGATGATTATAATGATAGTGGTATTTTGGTGCCACCTACTATGGAGGATAAAGTTTATTATGATTATACTATGCCTGCAATTTATGATGATTACAATGATGCTTGTGATAGTTTTACTCCCACTATTACTAATATAATTAATTATGCTTATGTGGAGAGTAATGATACTTTTATGCATGTGGATCATGATAAGAATGCTTTATGTGATAGCTATATTGTTGAGTTTATTCATGATGCCACTGAAAATTATTTTGAGAGAGGAAAGTATGGTTATAGAAATCTTCATGTTACTAAATTTCTTCTCTTTATGATGAAGGTTTTGAGCTTTCTCTTGATTTGCTTTTATTTGCTGGGTACTTTAAGACCTACTGGTCCTTATGAGAGAGGGATACACGGTTTCATATATCTCAATAATATTAAGTCTTCTCTCTTTATGTTGAAATTTTTGAAGCTCCACTTGTTTTGCCTTCCTATGCTAGTCACTTTGTGCTTTATTGATTTATTTTCTTACAAGATTCCTTTGCATAGGAAGTGGGTTAGACTTAAATGTGTTTGATATTTGCTTCTCGATGCTCTTTCATATTCAACTCTTATACATATGAGAGCATCATCAAAATTATCATGCCTAGCTAAAAGGCTTTAAAGAAAAGCGCTTGTGGGAGACAACCCATTATTTTTATTTTCTGCTATTTTTAATTTGAGTCAAGGTGCTGTTTACTTATGTATCAATGCCTTTGTATCTTTATTTTCTTGCATTGTTGTGCCAAGTAAGGCCTCTAATAGGAAGATGATGCTAGATTTGGATTTCTGCGCAGGAACAGATTTCTGCTGTTCACCGTTTTGCTTCTGTAAAATCACAGAAAAATTATTTAAATCTGAAATTTTTTGTGCGTGATCCTCAGATATGTATGCATCTTTCGTTAGTTCAAAGTTTTTCGATCTGAGCGTCGTAAGTGCCTCGAAAAAATTCGTCTTTGCGGACTGTTCTGTTTTAGACAGATTATGCCTTTTTATTTTGCATTCTCTCTTTTACTAGTGTTGAGTGAAATTCTTTTTTGGGTGGAAGAGCTTCACATAACATCAGTGGCAGTAGCTAATGTTTAAAGTAACAAGTCATATTGCGTCTTTATAGAACATGTGAGTTTTTGATTATGCACTAACCCTCTAATGAGATTTGCTTTGAGTTTGGTGTGACGGAAGTTTTCAAGGGTCAAGAGGGAAAGTGATATAATAGGATGGAGAAGAGTGAAGAGCTTAAGCTTGGGGAGGCTCCCATGGATCTCCCCAGCATATTTCAAGAAGACTCAAGCGTCTAAGCTTGGGGATGCCCAAGGCATCCCCTTCTTCATCGGCAAAATTATCAGGTCATCTCTAGTGAAACTATATTTTAATTCTTTCACATCATATGTGCTTTTCTTGGAGCGTCTGTGTGCTTTTATTTTCAGTATTGTACTTTTATTTTCAATAAAGCTTGACTGGACCCTAGCATTCTTGATTGGGAGAGAGACACGCTCCGCTTTTTCATGAGAATACTCCTATTCTTCACTTATATTTGTTGAGTATTCATATCTAGCGCTGTTCAGCTTTTAGCTCTTGTTTTCATGTATCTCTTGTCAGAGCTATTAGCTTTTTTTGTAGAAAGTACTCTCTTGCTTCACTTATATCTGTTTGGAGAGTTGTTGAAATGAATTGATTGGTGTTTGGTTGGTTCAGAAAATGTTGCATGTGGTAATTGGTATAAGGAAAAACTTGCATAATCTTGTAGATCACTAATTTGGATAACTTGATGCTTGTCAATTGTTTTGAGTTAACAAGTAGATCATGATTAAATTTGTGCATCACATGAGTTAAGCCTATTAGTGAAGAACTACCGTAAAGCTTGTTGAAAATTTGGTTTGCATCGGTGGTATCTCTAAGGTCTAGATATTTTCTAATAACAGGGTTTGGTTAACAAGGAAGACGGTATGAAGTCTTATAACGTTTGCAATATGTTTGTCATATAAAACTTGGTGTACGGGTTGATATTCTTGTTTGCTTACATAAACCTTGCTAGCCTAAACTCTGTACTGAGAGGGAATGCTTCTCGTGCATCCAAATCCTTGAGCCAAAATCCATGCCATTTGTGTCCACCATAACTACCTATATGTGGTATTTCCTTGCCACTCCAAGTAAATTTTTCATGTGCTACCTTTAAATTATTCAAAATGTTATTATTCCCTTTTGTGTCAATGTTTACTAGCTCATGAGGAATTAGTGTGGTTATTCTTTATTCTATTTGTCAAATGGACTTTTACACCTGGACTAGCGGCATATACATCCGCTTATCCTCTAATTTTGCAAAAAGAGCTGGCAACGGGGTGCCCAGTCCCAATTAATTACAACTTTAACCATTAATTCTCTTCACACTTTTGCCCTGATTCATCAGTAAGCAATGACAAACAGTGAAATACCTGCATGTGTGTAAACCAAAGAGAAAGAGGGATGATCTGCCTTGCTGGTAGAAATAACGTCCTTCATGGGAGCCGCTCTTAAAAGTCCGTTTGACAGGTAGAATACTGTTCTCACCCGCTACCATTCGTTGACAATTAACAAACACCTCTCAAAAATAGATACTCCTCCATGGTATGTGATTGATGGAAGGCACCCGAGGATTCGGTTAGCCATGGCTTGTGTTAGCAAGGTTGGGAGGAGTGTCAAATATTTTATGCAATCTCTATATGCTTTCAAAAACCTAAAAGCTCTAGCACATGACTTAATCCCTGCTTCCCTCTGCGAAGGGCCTTTCTTTTACTTTTATGTTGAGTCAGTTTTCCTATTCTTTCTGTCTTCCACAAGCAAACACTAGTGTCAACTTTGTTACAACATGTTATATGCTACGTATTGGACTTGTTATACTACTTTGTGTTGACGATATCCATGAGATAAATATGTTGAAAGTTGAAGCAAATGCTGAAACTTAATTCTTCCTTTGTGTTGATTAAATACCTTTTATTAGAGACTATTGCTTTATGAGTTAACTCATGCTTGTCTCGAAAGTACTATTCATGAAAACGTTTAGCTTGTGTGATTCATTGTTTACTCATTATCTATTTGGTAGCAAACTATAGACCATTGACTTGGATCACTTCATTCATTTACATGTGCCTTGCAATATTATTATGATCAAGATTATGATGGTAGCATGTCACCTCAAAAATTATTTTGTTTTTATCGTTTACCTACTCGAGGACGAGTAGGAACTAAGCTTGGGGATGCTGATACGTCTCAAACGTATCTATAATTTTTGATGTTCCATGCATGTTTTATATCAATTGCTACATGTTTTGCACTTTATATCATATTATGACATTTATTGGACTAACCTATTAACAAGATGCCACAGTGCCAGTTTCTGTTTATTATGTCTGTGCATTGCAGAAAAGGTCCAAAATGAAAGTGCTCAGAAAAATCTGAAAAAATTACAGAAATTCTATTTCGCCAGAAGACTCCGGGAGCCAGAAGGACAAGTCCAGGGGAGGCCCACAGCCCCCACACGCACCCTGGGCGCGGTTGGGCCTTGGCCGCCCCAGGGGTGGTGTCGTCTCCTCGTGCACCGCCTCGCGACGCCCTTTGGACTACTTATTCCCCCGACGCGAAAACCCTAAGTGCCTGGACGATTTCCCCAGAAAAGTTCCAGAGCTCCGCCGCCACCAAAACCCTAATTCGGGGGACAGAAGTCTCTGTTTCGGCACCTTGCCGGGACGGGGAATTGCCCCCGGAGCCATCTCCATCGACGCCACCGCCATCTTCATCGCCGTTGCTGCCTCCCATGATGAGGAGGGAGTAGTTCTCCCCCGAGGCTGAGGGCTCTACCGGTAGCTATGTGGTTTATCTCTCTCTCCCATGGTGTGATCTTTATGTGATCATGAGCTTTGTAATCTAGTTGAATCCATAGATGTACTCTTCATTATCTTATATGCTACTCAAGTGGTTTTATTAATGTAATCTCCGGAGTCACCTTTGTCCCACGGTGCGAAGTTGACAGTGTGCGCCCCGTGTGTGGCTCTTAGGCTAAAGATAACAGGAATACTTATCATGAGTTATTATTTGCGTTGGATGTCTCTATGAAATTGCGGTGTTTGTCTAGTACTATTTAGGGCGCTCAAGTTGACAGTGTGGGGTTCCCTAGATGTGGAATGCGACTTTAAGGTGTGCTGTTATAGCCCTACGCAGTGGATTGGTGTTCGTTATCCAACGAGAGAATAATTCAGAGTAGCATAGTGAAGAGGAAATATCTATGTATTCAATTATATTATTATTGTTGAGAGTGTCCACTAGTGAAAGTATGATCCCTAGGCCTTGTTTCTAAGCATTGAAACACCGTTTACAACCAGTTTGCTACATGTTTGCTTGCTGCCATTTTTATTTCAGATTGCAATTACCACTTATAATCATCCATATTACTTGTATTTCACTATCTCTTCGCCGAACTAGTGCACCTATACACCTGACAAGTGTATTGGGTGTGTTGGGGACACAAGAGACTTCTTGTATCTTAATTGCAGGGTTGCTTGAGAGGGATATCTTTGACCTCTACCTCCCTGAGTTCGATAAACCTTGGGTGATTCACTTGAGGGAAACTTGCTGCTGTTCTACAAACCTCTGCACTTGGAGGCCCAACACTGTCTACAAGAATAGAAGCGTGCGTAGACATCAGGCCTCCACCTCCTCCTCCATCTGCTAGGACACCTCCCAGAACGACTTGTTGAAATCTCTAGCTTGATCTTCAACGCTCATGTGCTTGGAAGGGCCGCCTTCCGATATGTTTGCACTGCATTAAAAAGAGGCAAAAGGTTAGTACAACAAATATAAGAAAAAAATCGCTTAATTAAGTACTAAGATACCCCGGCCCATGCATTAGTCGCAATACCCCATATGTCCTATTTTTAGCAAAGTCATGCCAAAATTCACGAAAAATTTCGGCATGACCTTTGCTAAAAAAGGGACATATGGAGTACCCGAATTTGCCGGAACGGAAGTTAATCGACGTTCCGGCAAACTCAAGGGCCTCTCGGGGTACCTGCAGACATTTCACAAATCATATGTCCTATTTTTTAGCAAAGTCATGCCAAACTTCACGAAAAATTTCGGCATGACCTTTGCTAAAAAATGGACATATGGAGTACCCGAATTTGCCGGAACGGAAGTTAATCGACGTTCCGGCAAACTCAAGGGCCTCATGGGTACCTGCAGACATTTAACAAATCATGTTGCCGGCATCTTCGGCCGGAAACATCCACATACACGACACTATATGATCGGAACACAAACAACCACGACACGATGGTCGTGGTTACACAGAACACAAGCACCTCTGCACACCTCTCCAGGTACCTGCAAATATTTCACAAATCGATTGTCGGCGTCTTCTTGCCTAGCACACACAAGCACCTCTGCACCTAGGGGTGTAAACGGATCGGATCGGATCGGATTTTGCCTCTTCCATATCCTTTACCATATTTTTTACTCGGATTCGGATCGGATCGGATAATGAACGGTTGCGGATTCGGGGGCGGATATATATAATCACGGATTCGGAACGGGAACGGAGCGGATTCGGGACGGAAAGAAAATTATTCGGATCGGTATGCGCAATGTACATCATCAACCCACATAACCGAAAACAATATCTCAACAACGCAATAATCTAACAAAGTTGTACTCTATTAGTTTGGACAAATAGAACTAACTACAAATTGTGCTCCACAAATGAACTTCACAACTCACTAACTACAAACTGTGCTCTATTAGTTTAGACATTTCGGTAGAAAATCGGATTATTCGGATTATAACCATCGGATAATCCTAATTAATATTCGGATAATCCATATTCGGATGCTATTTTACATACCATATCCTATACCGTATCCGGGTGTTCAGTTCGGAATCGGATATCCTTATCCGGCAGATTGTTCGGAACCGGATATGGATTCTTTAAAACGGATTCGGCGACGGATTCGGTACGGAAATTATCCTATCCGTTTACACCCCTATCTGCACCTGTACAAAAAAAAAGATCATGAGCTAAAAAAAACATGTCTTCATGGATGAACCAATGCAAAACTTGTCTACATGTATTTCGTGACTGTTACTTCTCTAGAAATATAAAATCTTGCAAATTCCAACTAAAAATGCATCTTCATGAAAGTTAAAAAGTACCAACTTTGGAGGCTTACGAAATTATCAAATCTTGATCCTATTTACAATGTACTTTCATGGATCTCTTGCACTAAGTTATTACTTCATGATAAAGCTCAAAAATAATTTTTTCAAAACTTCTAACACCTTAATTCAAATCAGTTTTAAAGGTATGTTTAAACAGTGGCCATATTTAACACTTAGCAAAATTTGTGAAAATTTTCATCTCAACTAGTAGCAACTAGCAGCAAGTACTTCTAACAACTTAATGTAACTAGCAGCAAGCAATCAACAAGCAATCAAAACAATAAAATTCTCTTTGTAATTTCAACAAACACCTAGGGTGCAGGGATTCGGTAGGGGAGGGAGTAGGGGGAGAGAGGAAGCACCTCGGGAGGGGAGGGACGTGTGGTCGTCGAGGGCGGTGCAGAGGTCGTCGAGGGCGAAGCTTCTTCGTCGGCGGCGGCGAGCGTGTGGGCGCGGCGAGGGGTTGGGCGGGGGCGGGACGCAGGGGAGGTCGCCGTTGACGAGTTGCGGCGGGGCACGCGTAGGGTTGGGCGGGGGAGGTCGCCGGCGGCGAGATGGGGCGCGTGTCGAGGACGCGGAACGGCGGCGGTTGGGCGTCGAGCTATAGGGCGCGCGAGTGTGTGTGTGGGGGAAAGAAAGGGGAGGGCCGAGCCAAATGGCTAAGTGCCAGAATTCTGTGGCGCATCCTCCAGCAGATGCGCCACAGAATTCTGTAATTCTGTGGCGCGTCTGCTGGAGGATGCGCCACAGAATTCGGTGGCCTAAAATTTTAAAAAACTGTGCTGCTCTTTTTTGACTCGGGGCGAGCACTTGGGGTGCCGCTGGGGCGTTTTTTGGTGTCCGGACCCCTAATGGATCTTTGGAGGGCCATTTAGAGGGTGTCGGTGGAGATGCTCTTACAACTAGAGTCATCTAGAAAGAAATTTCATGAAACTAGCAAACTATATCAACTGCTGGATGGTGAGCTCCCGGAGGTCCACTGCTCGATGCCTAGCTCGACGGCCGGGCGAGCTAGACCAGGAGGTGGTCATGGAGCATGTCCCAGATACGCAAACAGTACTTTGATAGTTAGTATACCTCCGAATCCGAGGTGAGTTGAGGGCGAAACATTGTTGGATCATCAGTGCCTGGAGCGGGCCACTAGGCCTGTCGCACGCATTCACATATCGGCTCTGGTTCGATTGGACTGGACATAACCAGACAGTAGGATTCGGTGGTCAACCCAGCGACAGAGCCATCTCTTGCTTCGGAGGAGTAGATTAGATACCGAGAGATACTAGTATCATCTTCCTCTTGATGGGTCATGTATTATCAGTCAGTCTATGAGAATCATGAGGTTGGCAGCTAAGGCAGGTGGACGTGACGGAAGCTAAGCGTGCTGGTCGACGTGATAGAACATGTCATGTCATGCAGCAAGTGCGTGACGGAGGGCATAGCCATATTTGCACATCGTTTTCTATATTGATCAATGTGAGCTTTTTGTTGCAATGCTACATACGTGATTTTTGTTGTTGTAAAAGCACATAAATTATGCTACAAACATATAACAATTTTGGTTCAGTCATTTCAATTTTTATTGTGAATTTTGCTACAATGCTACATACAGTCTTTTTTGTTGTTGTAAAAGCACACAATATTTGTTACAAACATACAACTATTTTGCTACAATAGTCTTTTTTTTGGTAGTGAGCCTTTTGTTGCAGTGCTACATAGAACTTTTCTTTTTGCGAAATTATGCTACAAATATACAAAGAATATACACGTCTTTCTGTGGAGTATGGAGCCCAGTGTGCCACAAAAACATGTCTTTCTGTGGCGCATGGAGCCCAGTGCGCCACAAAAACATGTATTTCGGTGGCGCATGGAGCCCAGTGCGCCACAAAAACATGTATTTCTGTGGCGCACGGAGCCCAGTGCGCCACAAAAACATGTCTTTCTGTGGCGCATCCACGCCCATGCGCCACAGAAAGAACACCCCAGGAAATCATTGAGGGGGCCCACCACATTTCTGTGGCGCACAGAACTGGGTGCGCCACAGAAATGTCGCCAGATTTTTGTTGAGGTGGGACCCACCATTTTTCTGTGGCGCATGGTTGCTCATATGCGCTACAGTATTCTGTGGCGCATTAGGAATGGTGCGCCACTGAATTTTTTGTGTGGCGCATGGGCAGTTTCATGCGCCACAGATGATGGATCCACAGAAAGGCAGTTTCCTACTAGTGCTCCGGCGACCTCCAGGACAAGGCCTCAGGGCTAGAGGTCGAGCCAGGCGACGGCGCGACGAGGATGCCGGGGTGATGGACGTTGGGCTTCATGGATCAGAGGAGAAAAAGGTGCAGAGGAGAGGGAGCAAGATGGTGGCGGCGCTGTGGGGGAGAAGAGAGCAGGCGAGCTAGGGTTTCCAAGAGGGGAAGAAGCCGAGGAAGCCAAGGGCGCCGATGAAGAGGCCGGCGGGCTGGAGCAACGTCGAGTGGATCGCCGACCAGGCGCCCCGGAAGTCGGAGAACGCGCACCGCCGAGAGAGGGAGAGGGTTCTGCGGGCCAAGTGTTGGAACAGCCCCAATGCGCCGAGTACTTTCCGACGACCGCGACGACGAATCTCCGGCGAGACCACACACAAGTACAGCGATTCCAATTCGTCAACACCGCACACGTAACTTGCAGTAGCTAGCCTGATCGATTAGATCGATGTACTGCAACCTAAGCACACACGTACGTGAGTAGCTGATCTAGCTGGTTGAGTTGTTGTACGTGCGCGTCTACGCGGAATCGTCTACGTCGGACTTCGTCGTCTACGTCGGAAAGTACTCGGCGTATTGGGGCTGTTCCAACATTTGTTATCAGAGCCTCGTGAAAGATCTACTAGTGACGGGAGGTCATGACGAAGGATCTCGTCGAGTTTACCGGTGCGGCAAACGAAATTGTTGTGTCGTCGATGGTGTCGACGCGGTACCGCGATTCAACCGCAGCAACTTCATGGTGTGGGCGACCACAATGGAGTGGGCGCTGGAGTCCAACGAAATCTGGGAGGGTGTCGATCCAGGCGGCGACGAGTACAAGAAAGGCGCGTCGAAGTACCGCAAGGATCGCCAGGCACTCACGACCATCTGCTCGGTGATGTCGATGGTCGTGATGCAGCACCTGGTCTCGAAGAAATCAGCAAAGGAGGCGTGGGAGGCGCTCAAGACGATGAACCTCGGGCATGAGCGCGTTCACGAGGCGAACCTACAATCCATGCTGAAAAGTTACGAGAACCTGGAGATGCGAGAAGATGAGACGGTGGACGCTTTTTTCTCGAGGGTAGCCACATTGGTCAGTGGGATTCGCGGCCTCGACGAGAAACTGGAAGATATCTCGGTCGTTAGGCGTTTCCTTCGTGTGGCACCGCCGCGTTATTTGTCCATTGTGTCAGCGATCGAGCAGTGCGTTGATCTCAAGACTCACGTTGGTTGGTTGGGCGATTCAAGGCGCACGACCAGAGGATGAAAATCACCTATGGTGATCTGAAGCAGGATGAGCATCTAATGCTCACGAAGAAGCAGTGGATGGCTCTTTCGAAAGAAAAGCAAGGAGGATTAACGAGTAAGAAAAATAAGGATAAGCAACGCCCAGCGAAAAAGTACATCGCTGAGCAGGACGATGATGAGCAAGAAGACGACGATGAAGAGGAGGAGGACGACGACACTCCGCCGAGGAGGAAGAAGTTTGATATAAAGAAAGTAAGGTGTCATAACTGTCGTGAACTCGGGCACTCCAAGTCTGATTTCTGAAAATCATCGAAGAAGCAAAGGGCTCTCATGGCCCAGGAAGGAGACAAAAGTGCGATGCACTTGATGTGCGAACTGGTGGACGAGGATGATCCAGTTCTTCAAGCGGTGGCTAAAGAAACTGACACGCTTATGGAAGAGAAAGTTTGTCGTCATGATCATGCTTTGGAAACTCGTGTCGATGCTACGGACACGGGAGGTGATCCGAAGACTCGTGTCGATGCTATAGACACGGGAGGAGATCAAAAAAATCATGCCGATGCTACTGGTATGATGCCGTACGTGGCGCCAGAAGTCCATGAAGTGCTGCGCGTCGTGGCGTCGCAGGGTAAAGTGAGGTGCATCGTCGCGTCGTGGGGCAAACCAGCTGTTGCGGAAGAAAGGAGCGGCGTGCTAGGTGGTGGTTCAGAAAGCAGTAGGCAGGCGAGTAGACCAAGCGGCGTGCATGGAGGCGCATTGGGTGGAGGCCGGCGGCTGGCATGGCATGCATGCAGTAGCATGGCTAGCTCACGTGGTGAGCTAAGTCAGGTAACCCAAGGCGCTGGTGCATCTGCTTGCTCTGCCGTACTAGCACATGCTGGAAATACGTCGAGTGTCCCTAGCGATCCAGGAAGCCAAAGCAACGTCAGGCCATCTCGACCAGAAGGATCTGTACGCGGGAGCTCAGAGGCTGATGCTAGGATGGTGATAAAAGGCCATGCAGAGGGGTCCAAAGGCAGCAGCTCAACCCTAGCAAGAAGGACTCCAATAAGACAAGAGGAAAATACGTACACCGAGGAAACGGCGAAGTTTGAAGACACGGATACGATGGAGTATTGGCGTCAAGCACTGTCGTTGGCAGAAGAGCGACATGATGAAGGTGTAGTGTATTTTACGCGGCTACATTGTTCAAAGTAATTATTTCAGAGATGAAGCCGATAAAGTACACAGAAGATTGCTTCAAAAGAATCGAAGCAAAGATGATGTTTGAGGACGTCGACAAAAAAGATTGTTGTCGTCAAAGTGTAGATGAGTCGACAAAAGCAAAGTCGATGTCATGGATGCCACGAGGAGAGACGAAAGCAATATCGATGATGAAGGCTAAAGCAGCGAAAGTAATGCCGAGGGAAGCACCTACGCGAAGCAACTGGCGTATTTGGGACCCAGGAAGAAGAGAAGCGCACATCGTGCTTGGGGGGTGAATGTTAGTATTAAGCACGATCGATGCCGGGACGCAGGGGGCAGGACCAAGAAGCAGCAGTGGCCGCGTGGTAGGCGGAGGATCAGCTGAGTCAAGGTGTGTTTGTGCCCAGGGCGAGCTAGCGCAGGAGGGGCAGGTCCACGAGGCAATCGAGCGTGGGCAGCGGGAGCTGCAAGGCAGACTACTACGGCGTAAGCAGCAGGAGGCCAGAAGCCATCAGCTGTGAGATTTGTTTAAGAAAAAAAGGAAGGCGTCATGTATTGCATGCCATCGGGAGATGGAGAAAGAAAAAGAAAGATTGGATCTATGGAAATTTGTGTCACGTTGGGCACGGGAAGGCTTTCCAAGATTATGTTTTTTCTGGTTTTATCTCTATCTGCTACGTACATGTACTGTACGGGATGGCTTAGGCTAATACAAGACGCAGTGTCGCAGGTTCACGGGAAGATCTGCAAACGGAGCTTGGCTCTGATGGTTGGGTTCCCTGTGGTGGAACCAGCCCACCCAGGTTCAAGTCCTAGACTTGGCATGGGCGTTTGCATTTACCTGGATTTATTCCAGGATTATCCGGCGCTATTCTTTCAGTGGTAGGTGACGTGCCCGTCAACAGCGAGGCGCCTGTGGTGACTTCGTCAACCTCAAGATCTGCCGGCTCAGTCCTTCAGAGGTGCTCATAGGGGTAGGGTGTGCGTGCGTGCGTTCATAGGGGTGAGTGTATGTGCGTATTTGTGAGCGTCTGTGTTGTACTGTGTTCTCAAAAAAAAAAAAAAAAAAAGGTTCACGGGAAGATCGATAGAAATTGGCAGATTTGGTCAAAGGAAATTTTGATCTTCGCTACATGTGTTCGAGCGTTTCCATGATTATGGTTAATGGTAGCATGGTGCTAAGTTGATCAAGATGGACTAGATGCGGCGAGGGGCGATGTGCGCATAAGGCTCGTGGAGTCTGGAGCATGTCGTGCAGTCGAATATGTTCGGCTGGGTCGGACTGGACAGTCTGACAGATTGGCGGGATGTCGGTCGGACAGAAGACGGTTCGGCGACAACGACGTGGGAGCGTGAGGGCTGATGGTGTCCGTATTCTGTGGCGTGGAAACACGTGACGCATGATTATGTGTGCTTCGACATGCGATGGTGCGGGGTCGATTCAAGATGGAGCGCTTATGAGATCTTGAGGTAGGCGGGGCGCGGGTGGACTGATCATCTGCCAAGGAGTCATGTTGAAGGTGGAGCTGGAGTTTCGGATGGAAGATTCCACTCGACTGATGGAGGGCTACGGCGTAAGTTGATGACTCCCAAGTGCAAGAGATCAATTGTAGTACCTTTCGATTAGAAAGGTTGTCGAACTCACGAGGAGCTGAAGGTATTGGTTAGTAAGATTGATAAATAAAACAATAAAATATGCAAGTGTTTTTGGTATTTTTGGTTGTATAGTTGCAATGCAGAAAATAAACAGTAGCAAGTCAAATCTCTCAAAGAGAGAAAGCCCAATCCTCTTATGTGCAAGAGGACAAGCTCAAGTGATGTGTAACTTATATGTGGAAAACGTTCCCGATGGCGGCATGGATATTGCTAGGCATAGAGATTTATTAAACAACACGTTGAATATCTTGTCAAGTTTTAATCTTCTTTGGACGGAGCCACTATTAGGTATAAACTACAACCCCTTATGATGGATCATGTGGCCAAGTAAATGACTGCACAAGAATTATTAAGACATAAAGTCCCACCATAGCATTACACTCTAAGGTCCCCGATACTAACACCCTCATAATATAACTTCATGATTCGGTCCCAGGTTTACATGTCCTCCCAAGTCTCTCTCAATTCATTATACTACGGTGTTCTCCTATGAGCCCATATAGGTAAAGTGTTGTGCAGTCGATGTTCGCACAACACCATCATAGAATCACATAAAAGATAAACTCTTGACAAAATACCAACACATGTTATATATAAATCATTGCCAATTCATCCTATGCCCTCAGGAACATATGGGAACTACTCACAACGTGCAAACATGATAATATTCAGTGGCATAAGTGGTACAACACAATCTGAAAATATAACTTCACCACCAAATAATGACAAGTACTCAATCACAAACATGAATAGTAGCACAAGACAAGTATCTAGGGTATAGCAACTCTCAAACTACGAGGGGGACGGAGTGGATCACGGAGATGATGATGGAGATGGTGCTGGTCTTGGTGATGGTGATGATGTAGAGGCCTCCTCCCACGCCAAGGAGGACAGGTGATGACGACGACGATGATTTCCCCTTCACCGGAGCTCCGGAGCAGCAGGATCTGATCCCCCTCGGAGGGAATCAGGAGTTTTGCCGCCGCCGCGGCCTCGGATGGTTTCGAGAAAATTAGGGCGTGACTTTTCGGGGAGGACGAAGGCGTCGATAAAAAGCCCCAGGCGAGGAGGTGCCCGAGGCGCCGTTTAGTGGGTCCCACGCGGCCCAAGATTCTGGCCGCGTGGGCCCACCTCTTTTGGGCCTCGTGGCTCTCGTCTCTTCGGTCTTCTTCCCTCTGCCTTTCTCTCGACGAAAAACCAGCTGTGTAATTTTCCTTTTATTATTTGGGTCCCTGTAGCTCCTGAAACATTAAAAACAAGAAAAAGGAGGTTTTCTGCCTCCCAAAAATTAAATACCAAAAATAGGGACTTTGAAAGAAAGTCCCATAAATCATCTAAAACATGTAAAAATAATGATATAACAATGCAAATAACATTCTAATATGATACTAAAAGTTGTATAAATGATGATACAAAATGCACGTATCAACTCCCCAAGCTTAAACCTTTACTTGTCCTCGAGTAAGTAAGGACATAGATCATTACATCCATCAATGGACTTATGTTTGATAAATAAATACGAGCATTGTATCATCATCATATTCAGTTGCAATGTAAGATAAATGAACTAAAACTCATACACATGCGGGCAACATAAGTAGAACCTCTAGCAATCACCCCTTACTTTTGAAGGCAAATAACCATTGTATGTTGGACAATTGAATCATACTCTTTTTCACATGCTTTTGCTCTTTATGGCAAGCATTATAATATTTTATACTTTGCTGAAATTTAAAGACAAGATAAACTCTTATTGGATAACAAGTTTAAAGAAGACAAATGAAAAGATAGATATAAAATTGTTTGCACCCTTACTTCACTAGTAACTAGTGCAAACTTTAGTCATGGATATCTCAATCAAGTTCCTATGCTCTAAACAACCTTTATCTCACACTTTTCATGGCTAACTGAATTTTCAGGTGCCTTCCTTTTCATTCACTTTCCAAGAGCATAAGTATTGAAATATCCATGATCATTAATTTTCTCAAAAGATACTAGATTCTAACAAGAGTGTTTCATATCCTTTTCATTAACTCTTCCTAACTTTTTATCCTACAAGACTATATCTCAACCTTAAACTATTAATTTTCAAGTCATATTGACTCATTCTCTTTACTCATTATATAATGGGGTGATTCTACAATTGTCCAACACACTCAAGTTAATTAAGTTCAAGGCAAGATGTGACTGAAACTTCTAAATATGCCACGCTCATTTGCATGAGTGTTACCCATAAATCTCCAAACAAGAGAATCATGGATGACACCATACTTTAATATTCATTGAACAACCACAAGATAGAGATACATGATAATGCTCCATGAGCTCACACACGCCTAAGAGATATTGATAACTAAACGATAAAAGCAAAACACACCATGACTAGATAGATATGATAAACTAGTAGAGATAAAGACTAGGTGGAACTCCCCCAAGCTTGACGTTCTGCTAGAGCCTCCTTTGCTGCAGCCTCCTCCTTCTCATATTCTTCCTCTCATTCAGCCATCTTCCATGGGAAAGGCCTTCCATCACGGAAAGATGTAGGTGGATCATTGTACCTGAGGGTGACAACTCGGCGTTTGTTGCTCTTCTCTCCGGCAAGCGCCGGCAGCGGAGTGACAACGAGGTCTTCATCCCGATTGGTGCGTCCTCGGCGGTGAAGATTTTGGTTCAGCGCTCGAGCCTGGTGAACGGATCCGATTCAATTCTACAGTTGCGTAAAGAGTACATGCACTAGTACAGATAAACAATAAACGCCCCAATACGTTTTTTCTAAAACCCTGTGCTATATATCACACACGATCTAAACAACCGAAAACGGGTGCATAGTGCTCTGCCGTCGCCGAACGGAGGCAGAGCAATCCCAATCGGTAACACTAAGAACATCTCCAACAGCCGCGCTATTCCCCCGCGCGCTAAATAGTTATCCAGCGCGAAAATAGCATTTTCACGCGCGGTGGAGGGTGGATGGTTTTCCAGGCGCTGGAAATTTTGGCGCGCCGCTGGAAAATACAGCGCACGCGCCCAGCCTGCGCTTGGAACATTCTAATTTGACAAAGGAAATGATCCCAAACAATATGCAAAATAATTTGACCAACATAGCATAGTTCATATTCATGTGATATGGTTCAAAATCACCAAAGAAACAACTAGCAAACGAATGAAACAACAATTCATGCCTCCTCTTTTTCCTCCTCTTCTTCCTCTTCTTCTTCTTCCTCACCTTCTTCTCCATCATCATCATGAAGCGGCTCCTCTTTATTGGAAACTCGTACGGTGTTTCCACTATCTCCGAAGGCACCATCGGAAGGCGGAGGTGCCCTCATCCCTCCCATGTCAACCTGAGGTGCTCCCATCCCTTCCATGGTTCCATATACTCCCATGCCAACCGGAGGTGCATTCATCCCTTCCATGGTTCCAAATGCTCCCATCCCTCCCATGCATCCCATGGTTCCAAATGCTCCCATGCCAACCGGAGTTGCATTCATCCCTCTCGTACCTCCTATGCCTCCTCCCATGCGAAAACTCATACCTCCCATGGCACCCATTCCAGCGGTAGGTGCTCCCATGCCTCCCATGAGAGACCCATAACTCATTCCTCCCATGCCGGTCATTGCTCCCATTCCTCCCATGCCTCCCATGGTTCCCATGCCTTGTTGGCATTTGATCAAACACCATGTTGGCCACTACAAGAAATATGCTACTCTATGACCCTCGATATTGGTCACTGAATGGTCACATATTTTAATTTGTGACCTTTTTGTGACCAAAAACACTTGGTCACGTTATGAGCGTTACTAACTAGCCAATATGACCTTTTTTGGTGATTGGTCATAGACCTATATGACCAAAAGAAAAGGTCACAGATTTTATGACCAATATTTTGGTCACGGGCAATCTGGCCACGCCACGTCAAATCCAACGTGGCAAATCTGACGTGGCAAATTTGTGACCAAATGAAACGGTCGTTGACTAGAATCAGCCCGGTCCGGTTCAGCCGTCTATATGGGCCAGGCCCAATAAATCAACCCATTTAACTTTTTTTTCCTGTTAGTTTTAGGCGGCTAGATGGGCCAAGCCCAACAATTTGGGCCTTTTTGCAGTCTACATTTTTTGGGCCTCAGCCTTTTTTTTCGATAATTTATATATTGCAATTTACTGTTTCGATCCAACTAAGTTTGGGCCATGGCCTTTTAAGAGCCCAATTAGTGAAATCTAAATTTGGGCTTTGCTGTGATTTGTGGCCCATTAACGCTTTCTATATTATGTTTATCTTATTTAAATTCAAATTCAAGTTTAAATTCAAATTCAAATACAATTTTAGTCTCAGTTTCGAATTCATATTCATTGAAGCACAAGAAAGCACATAGCATCTCAACACACATATCAGATTCATCTCAGCTCGGCACATAACGCATCATATACATCTCTGGACAAAATCACAGGTTCATGTTCACAAAATCACAGGTTCATGTTCTCATCCTGTTCTTTCGACTTCTGGAACAGCAGGTCATAGTCCCGGTCTCGTGCAGCTGCTGCAGCTTCAGCTTCGTCCGACCTTTTCGACCAAAGTCAGGACTGGCCAACAGAACTTCATCATGCCTTCCACGGCTCCTGTTACATGAACAAGCAGAGAATTATCAAACAAAACTGGAGCCAATGTTATGAACAGACCATTCAAAAATGACATACTTCGTTAGAATGATAACACAATTCAGCCAGCACCATGCTTTTTGTTATCCAGCTAGTCAAAATGAGATATCCATACAAGAAAACAGAAACAACATAATATGCATGGCTCCTATATAAAAATACCACTACCACGACCATCCATTCAAATGGCAGGACCAAAGACTAGTAGTCAGCACACACATACTATCATCACAAACTAGTAGAGACAAATGTTTATCAGATTAATACCATTTGACGAATAAAAAACTATTCCCTTCTTGGTGTATGTATATATAAATGATGATATTATTCATCAGAGTTTTGCCCAAATAATATTTTCTAAAAATAGAATAGTAAATTAAGATTATACTGGATATTATTTTAGTTAAAGATAGTTCTCTTAAGCATTATTAGCAAGTATATGAAATCAGTAAAAATTGCATATATATACATGTTCGTACTTGTCAGTGTCATTGTTTATTGAAGGAATTCGATAATGTAAACAACTCACCGGAAAGAACCAATGGACTATGATTGATGCTTGGTTTAAACAGAAAATGGGCATACCTGTACTCAAGTAACATTCTTTGCACATATTTGCTACCTGCATCAATAGACGTGTGATAGTCCACCTAAAAGAGAGAAGCAAAGAATCAGAACATAGCATGCTAATAGCATGGTCAAAATTAATGTTTTACATGGAAAGTAAGATTTCATCGTACATGGAAAGTAAGATTTTCATGCAAAGGACCAGGAGTTTGGCAAGCATCCCGAAATTGCTTTTCAAGAAATGCCGGAGATAGTTCTTTATTGTGGAAAGGATTGACAACCACCGCATGTATTCTCAGAAATGTAGGAAAGTACATGATAAATATAGCCCTTCCTTCAGACAAGCTGGAGATAAGAGAATCCATAAATCAGTCTCAAGTAAAAACTAACATGTGTCATAAGAAGAGTACAGTGGCTTATCCACAAAACACACAAAGGCAGGAGAAAATAGATAAGTCATGTGCGCTTTCATTCTTAGTATTTACAAGAAATTTGCATGTTTAAATTGTGTTCTGTTAGTAGTGCGTATGAGGTACACATTTGCAATTTACAATTTGAACACAAGTACTATATGATCCAGGCCCCCTTTAGCAGTGCGTATGAGGTACAAATTCCAGAATACACTTCATAATTTCACAGTATTATTTGCTTTGAATTATACATAGAACCCTAGTGGAACATTCTAACTATCAACAGGTTCTAGATACCAAGCATCGATATAAAATGATTCCTAATTGATGTTGTCTCTCAAGATTGAAAATTTGCAGCAACATAAACTACATGGCCACGGCTCGATGGCCGTGGCACCACAGAGCAGACTCGCTCACCGGAGTGGGGTGTGTAGGCGAGGCCGAACTAGATGCTACGACAAAAACGACTGTTGCTCCGGAGCATACCGCGGCGACGTCCTGGTGGCCCGACCGGAAAACCTGCATCCACGCACAAATCGGTCAATCTACCACCGATAAGAGCAAGGATTGGGAAGGAAGGAAGACGACGGAGATGGGGGTGCCAGTTGCACTCACCACAACCTCGCCCAAGGCTGGATGAAGTCGTGGTCCCGCAACCACGGGGCCAGATCTGGCGACCCAGAGGCCAGATGCGGCAGCTAGATGTGCCCGACCACCTAGGCCGCGAGTCCGACGACCACGAAGAGGAAGAGACGAAGGCGAGGCTGCGAGTGAGACGCCATCGAAGCGCCAGGAGTGAGAGGGCCGCCGCCGCCGCCGCCGTGGGCGAATGTAGCAGGGCTCGGCGACGGCGGCCGGCTTCTCGGCCTTGGGGAAGGCGCCGCCGTTCTTGGCCTTGATGCGGTTCCTGGGCGGAGGTGCGGCGAGGCTGGGCCTGGGGAAGGGCGAGGGGGCGGATCACGGGAGCAAGGGGAAGGGCGAGGGGGCGGATCGCGGGAGCAAGGGGCTGGCGGCTAGGGTTTGGGACTCGGGAGTCGGGAGCAAGGGGAAGGACCGCTGGAGGCTAGGGTTTGGGAGCACGGGGGGCGTGTGGCGTGTGCTTATACTGTATTCTCTTAGAATTACGAATTTGCCCCTGGTTTGTGTGGTGGGCGACGGAACTCGGCGGGTATTCAAGTCATTTCGCCTAAAAATTGGGTGGGCGGGAGATTTGCCGCTGTGTGCGAATCAAAAAGCAGTGAGCCAATGCCGTTGGATCAAAAAGGTATGGACGGCTCAGATCAGCTACAGTGGGCAGAGTGGGGTAATCCGTGGGCAGAGTGGTTCTGCGTTCTGATTGGTTCCGAACAATGTTGCCATTAAAAATGGTTTCTAAGTGCTAAAAACAGGGGGTTTGTGAAGCACGTACGAAATATTTGTTGCAAATTTGGACCACATCAATTTTTAAAAATATTACACCAAATGTTATTTACAAATAATCAAATGGTTGTTCGTTAAATGTTTCCATCAACCACTCGTAAAAAAGACAAATTCATGTCGATTCAGCTGGAACGGGGTCAAATTTGAATTACAGGTGCCTCGTAGTTTTCTCATGATTTATTGAAAAAATCATATTTAAGTACACAAGTAACTATTTCATCAGAGATACAACAAAAGTTTCGCAAGATTCAAACCCTAGCTACGAACGGTCATGTCCCCCGAGTTGACCGTATATTGAAACCGGCATACGAAATTCAAAAAAATCAAATAAATGGAAAACATTCACGTGGTGTCATTATATGTGTCCTAGTATCCATCAAAAATCATAAAGTTGGAATACGACAATTTTCTTAAGAAAGTGTTCTCAGAAATGAGGTATCATCTATGAAGATTCATGGCTTTAGGGCCAAATGACCAATGTTATCGCCACATTCATGGCATAGTTTGTTCAAATGTTCCCATATTCTACAGAAACGTGCATCTTGGAACCATGAACAATGTTGCCGAAGAAAGTTTTCATTTTTGAGCAAAAAAATCATTTTTCATTTTCCGAGTGCCAAAAATGGGTTATTTTGTGAAGCAACTACCAAAAATATGTCGTAAAATAGGAGCGCTACATTATTTGAAAATACTAGACCACATTGTTTTTACAAATAACTAAATGGTGGCGTGTCAAACCGTTTCCATCAAGCACTCGTAAAAAAGACAAATTCATGTCGATTCAGCTGGAACGGGGTCAAATTTGAACTACAGGTGCCTCGTAGTTTTCTCATGATTTATTGAAAAAATCATATTTAGGTACACAAGTACCTATTTCATCAGAGATACAACAAAAGTTTCGCAAGATTCAAACCCTAGCTACGAACGGTAATGTCCCCCGAGTTGAGCGTATATTGAAACCGGCATACGAAATTCAAAAAAAATCAAATAAATGGAAAACCTTCACGTGGTGTCATTATATGTGTCCTAGTATCCATCAAAAATCATAAAGTTGGAATACGACAATTTTCTTAAGAAAGTGTTCTCTGAAATGAGGTATCGTCTATGAAGATTCATGGCTTTAGGGCCAAATGACCAATGTTATCGCCACATTCATGGCATAGTTTGTTCAAATGTTCCCATATTCTACAAAACGTGCATCTTGGAACCATGAACAATGTTGCCGAAGAAAGTTTTCATTTTCATTGAACAAAAAAATCATTTTTTATTTTCCGAGTGCCAAAAATGGGTTATTTTGTGAAGCAACTACCAAAAATATGTCGTAAAATAGGAGCGCTACATTATTTGAAAATACTAGACCACATTGTTTTTACAAATAACTAAATGGTGGCGTGTCAAACCGTTTACATCAACCACTCGTAAAAAGACAAATTCATGTCGATTCAGCTGGAACGGGGTCAAATTTGAACTACAGGTGCCTCGTAGTTTTCTCATGATTTATTGAAAAAATCATATTTAGGTACACAAGTACCTATTTCATCAGAGATACAACAAAAGTTTCGCAAGATTCAAACCCTAGCTACGAACGGTAATGTCCCCCGAATTGACCGTATATTGAAACCGGCATACGAAATTCAAAAAAAATCAAATAAATGGAAAACCTTCACGTGGTGTCATTATATGTGTCCTAGTATCCATCAAAAATCATAAAGTTGGAATACGGCAATTTTCTTAAGAAAGTGTTCTCAGAAATGAGGTATCATCTATGAAGATTCATGGCTTTAGGGCCAAATGACCAATGTTATCGCCACATTCATGGCATAGTTTGTTCAAATGTTCCCATATTCTACAGAAACGTGCATCTTGGAACCATGAACAATGTTGCCGAAGAAAGTTTTCATTTTCATTGAACAAAAAAATCATTTTTCATTTTCCGAGTGCCAAAAATGGGTTATTTTGTGAAGCAACTACCAAAAATATGTCGTAAAATAGGAGCGCTACATTATTTGAAAATACTAGACCACATTGTTTTTACAAATAACTAAATGGTGGCGTGTCAAACCGTTTCCATCAACTACTCGTAAAAAAGACAAATTCATGTCGATTCAGCTGGAACGGGGTCAAATTTGAACTACAGGTGCCTCGTAGTTTTCTCATGATTTATTAAAAAATCATATTTAGGTACACAAGTACCTATTTCATCAGAGATACAACAAAAGTTTCGCAAGATTCAAACCCTAGCTACGAACGGTAATGTCCCCCGAGTTGACCGTATATTGAAACCGGCATACGAAATTCAAAAAAAATCAAATAAATGGAAAACATTCACGTGGTGTCATTATATGTGTCCTAGTATCCATCAAAAATCATAAAGTTGGAATACGACAATTTTCTTAAGAAAGTGTTCTCAGAAATGAGGTATCATCTATGAAGATTCATGGCTTTAGGGCCAAATGACCAATGTTATCGCCACATTGATGGCATAGTTTGTTCAAATGTTCCCATATTCTACAGAAACGTGCATCTTGGAACCATGAACAATGTTGCCGAAGAAAGTTTTCATTTTCATTGAACAAAAAAATCATTTTTCATTTTCCGAGTGCCAAAAATGGGTTATTTTGTGAAGCAACTACCAAAAATATGTCGTAAAATAGGAGCGCTACATTATTTGAAAATACTAGACCACATTGTTTTTACAAATAACTAAATGGTGGCGTGTCAAACCGTTTCCATCAACCACAGGTGCCTCGTAGTTTCTCATGATTTATTGAAAAAATCATATTTAGGTACACAAGTACCTATTTCATCAGAGATACAACAAAAGTTTCGCAAGATTCAAACCCTAGCTACGAACGGTAATGTCTCCCAAGTTGACCGTATATTGAAATCGGCATACGAAATTAAAACAAAAATAAAAAATGGAAAACCTTCGCATTGTGTCATTATATGTGACCTAACTAACGGTAAATATAATTAACTTGGACTACGGGAAATATATTGAATTTTTTTTCCAAAATATATTGAACTTAAAAGAATCATCCAAAAAATATCAAATTCTTCAAAACCCTATATAAAGCGATATATAAGGTTAGTAGTGTTTTCTGATTTTATTTGACTAAAAACAGTCACTAATAGCATTAAATTAAAGTTTATATTTTTACAAAAAAATTCAAATTTTATTTGGTTGAAGCTGGAGTTCAAAATCAAAAGTAATAAATGAAAATATAAAATAATAATAAGAAGGAAAAAAAAGAACCAGCCGAACCAGCCATTAACTTGCGGCACCAGCCCAAGCCTTTTTCCCTACGGGGTTGGCCATTGCCCACACCGGCCAGCCATGCCAGTGACATGGGCCGTCAGCCTACTAGGCCGACGAAATGGGAGGCCACCGACGAGTTGCCAGCTAGAGTTTAAATAGGCCGAGTGCATAACTGTTTCACAAATGAGATTGTGGAGTAGTGGTACGTGTTCGATTCTCACACAGCGAGGTCGGGGCTTCGAGTGTCGATGGCCGCACCATTTATTTTGCAGTTTTCAAGCTCCTTTGGCCTAGTGTGATACCTTGGTGGGTCCCATTCGTCAGGTTGGTTAGGTCTCATGTGTTAGGCCCGTGTTGGGTCCCGCTCGCTAGGCCTTTGGTGGGTCCCATATGTCAGTTCGGTGGTGGGTCCCACGTGTCAGGTGGTGGTGTGGGTCACACGGTGGGTCCCACATGGCGGGTCCCACATGTCGGTTGGGCTGGGCGGGTCCCACCGGTCATTCTGTGCTACTCCTGACAGTGGGTCCTACATGTAAGAGTGACACGTAGGCAAAAATGACACCTAAACACTGACACGTAGGCGAGACCGCTGAGTTGGCTGTCCAGTCAAAATGACACGTAAGCGAAAATGACACCTAAGCACTAACACGTAGGCGAGATTGCTGAGTTGGCTATCCACTAATGCGAATGACCATTTAAATTGGTCGTAGTCGTCTAGAAAAAAGGTCATATATTAGTGCTAGCTGGCTTATGACCAATTCATGTTAGGAAAAAAAGTCCTTTGGTCACAAATTGGTCATAAGTTTGTGCTATTTACACCCTCAAAACCAGCGTGTGACCAACTGGTTCAAAATGGTCATAGATCTATGACCAATATTTTGGGCGTCACTATAAAAGGTCACATTATAGCATATTTCTTGTAGTGGGCATTTGATCATACTTGTTGGCATTTGATCAAACACCATGTTGGCATCAAATTGCAGCGGAGGAGGTGGCGGCTGAGGTGCGGCCGGCGGAGGAGGTGGCGCCTGGGTGGAGCTGCGTTTGTCGTCGTATCGGCATCTTGGATAGGAGACGGGGTCCTGCTAGCCGAGGGTGAACGTAGGGCAAGAAGGTGGACGTCGTCAAGGTCGGGATTGTACACGGCGGTTTACCCAGCTTCAGGCACCACGGCGGTGGCGGTGCCCTACGTGCTGCTATAATTCACTATAAGGCAATATCGCCGTGAACATGTTACAATGAGTTGGATGTATGAGAGAATATGGATCGATTTGATGGATGCCTTAAAGGCGTCCCGAGGTCCAGCTTATATAGGCGGCTGGACCTAGGGTTACAAGGTGATTACGTATCCAGCAAGTATACGGAGTCCTAAACCTATACGGCAAGTATGCCGCCTTCCATCTTGGTCTTGGTGGCTTCGTGGGCTTCAGTCATGGGTCTCCTCCTTGCCGGCATCCGCCTTCCTTGGTCGTCAGCTATCTGGGCCGCCCGGTAGGCAAAGCCTTCACCACCACTGCGGGCCACCCTGGACTAGCCGGATTGATCCATGCTGGTGATACCCCTAGTAGGTATATCCCCAACATTAGCCCCTGGGAGGGTTCGAGTTCTTCAGGCGCCGTCTTCTTTTGTCGGCAACGTCCGCCTTGTTTTGTAAGCGTCTGAAGAGCTTGAAGCATTCCAAAGTTGAAAGTAAGCGGCGGTCCGCCTAAAGTAGTCGGACAATTTGCCGCCATCATGGGAAAGACGGCCTGACCATTGTCAGGAATCTTCCTGGCACCAGTCTTGTCAATTAACTGGACCCGTCAAATGTTGACGGATGACGCCATGCAGTCCACGACAGTTTGGACTTGGGCATGCGTCATGATGGTTTTCTCCACTACGCACAGAAATCGGAGCGAGGCCGCAGACGCCGTTGCCACGACGTGCAAATCGTGGGCACGTGGCGGAAATCTCGCGTCCCCCCAATCTCAGGCACGGATCTTGGCGCGTGGGGATAAATACCCCAAAGGGCACATCGATGCACTTCTTCATTCGCGCACCCACCGTGGCCTCCTCACCTTCCCGAGCTCAACTCCTCGTACTCAACTCCGGCGAGCACGAGCGGCGCACTCTCCCCTAAATGGCGAGCACTCAGCAGGATGCGGCGGCGACGGCGGCACTGGCTACGGCTTCCGCGACCCCCGCCGGATCTGGATCTGTCCCATCGGCGGCGGCGTGCCCGTGGGTGCATCAACGACCTCTCTCGTGGCCACCGTGGCCACGGGCGGGGTTTCTACTTCTTCCCCAGCTCCGGCGGCGCCTGCAACCGCCGCCCCACGTTTCCCCTCCCATCCCTCGCGGCGACCAGCTCTGAGGCTGCGGAGGAATCTGCCGCCGACGAGGATGACGATGCCGAGGAAGAGGAAGAGGCTGGAGACCTGGGTTCCAGGTACTGGCTGCCGTCAGTTATGACGTCAGCATACCTGAAGGAGCTGGAGGAAGGCGGATACATTCCGCCAAAGACGAATGTTCCTGGAGGGTTCCAGGCGACGAGGCGGTGCCTGACCCCCAAGACGGCGAGCGCGTCATGTTGGCGTCGCATAGCCTTCGCGGTATGTCTCTGCCGCTTTCCGCCTTCTTCTTGGCGGTGCTTAGTTTTTATGGGCTGCAGCCACACAACATAGCGCCCAATAGTATTCTAGTGCTAGCCGGCTTCCAGGCTTTGTGCGAAGGGTACTTAGGCATAGCTGCGTCCATAGAGCTGTTTAAGTACTGCTTCCTGTGCCGCCGGCAAACCATACCAGGCGGCCACCTAGCAACCTGCGGTAGTGTCACGTTCAACTGCCGCCAACCCGACTGGTACCCAAATACCATACATCGAGTCGGTGAAGCACTGGACCAGCACTTTCTTCTACTGCAAGGACATCCCGACACCTGGCAGCACACAAGGGATGCCAGCCTTCGTCAACGGTCCGCCAACCCACAAGGCTGCTGGACGGCAAAGGTGCCGCTCAGCAGCTTGCCGGCGGAACTTCGAGTTGCCGTTAGGCGGATCGAGTTCTTGACGAAGACGATGTTGGCTCCACGACTTGACGGAGTTGACACCGTCATTTGCTGGGTGTCGAGGAAGATTATGCCACTCCGCCATCGCCCACTGAAGATGTGCGAGTACAAGGCGGACGACGCCGGCAACAGCACCCTTGATCAGATGCCTTGGAGTACCGGCTTAGAGAGCTTATCAAGCCTCTGTCGGTGAAGGCGGCTGAAGGCGTCGCCATGTTCACCCATGACAACCCAGCCCCAGCGGTAAGTCAAAGCTACTTTGTTATTTCACTAACATCCTTGCCCACTAGGTACTGATTAATATTGTCTTGTTCCTTTTCAGCTGCAAACCTTGGGAGAGGACGAGTTGGCTCCAAACTGGTACGATACAGGTGCCAGCAAATCGAAGAAGCGCAAGCTGAGCTCCTCCACCAAGGATTTGGAGAAGAGGAAGAAGGCGGCCACCTCTGTCGATGCAGAGGATGAGACCGTGGGGAATGTCCCCTTCAAGCGGTAAGCAAACTTTGGCTTCCCTGACTTGGATATTTTAATATGTTTGTGCTGACAAACTTGCATGTTTCTGCTTACAGGGCAAGCCTGCCATGCCCAAACTCCGCTCCAACTTGAAGATTGCTGCCGGCAGGGGCAAGCCACCACGCTCTTCTCCAGCTGCTGCGCCGACAACGCCCACAGTTGGCGTTCCCGTGGTTGTATGCCAGGGAACGTACACAGCTGCCGGTACCGCAGAGGCGGCTACGGAGAAGATGGCGGGCAAGAAATCAGTTGCCGGCATCACTTTTTCCAAGACGGCTGAAGCTTCGGCTAGTGATGCCGCTCGATTTATTGCCATGAAGCAGGAGATGGATGACCAGATGGCGGCCGAACAAGGCGGATCGTCCTCCATCCTGGCTCCCAACTGGCAAAGGGTTGCAAGACCCCCGGCAAACACTGAAGACCATGCGTGACGGTACCCGCAACTGGTACGCGCACATGGACGAACTCCACGACACCCTGCACGGACAACTTGAGGTAAAATAGCCTATGGTCCCAGCCCCCGAGCACTTTGGCGGCTGAAAAATTTAGCCGGCAAAGTGGTCTCGTTGACTAAATAGTGCTAACCATAATGTTGTTTCGTGCATGCAGGCCGTTCTTGCTTCCAATCTTGAGCTATTTCGTGCTCAAGAGATGAAGAAGAAGGAATGAGGAACTGCAGCAGGACGTGGAGTTGAAGAACGCCCAAATTGCGAGTTGGAAGAAGCTCGCAAGAAGGATGAAGGTGACAAAGCTTTCTTTGCCTTCTTTTCGTCCGACTTCTTTTCCTTTTCCGACAAGTATTTTAGTCGTCTTTTCTTTTTATTTGTAGAATTACTAAACACTGCGCAAGATATTCTCAAGAACTCCACTGACATGCAAGCTTTGATGAACGAAGCTGCAGATCTTGCCGGGCTGGTGACCAAACTGAAGGCGGATCACGCCAAGGAGCTGGATGAGCGTGCGTTGGCCATGCTGCCGAAGTTAGCAAGTTGACTGGACAACTTGAGGCCATGAGCAACAACCTTGACCAGGTGAACAAGAACGCCAAGGAGCAGCAGGACCAACTGTCAAAGGCGGTCCAGCTAGCCAAGAAACGCTTGAGAACCATCTGGATGAGGTCAACGCCATCCACGACCATGTCTTGGGTATGCCTCCAATCCTTCATTTTGTCACCTTGCTTTCTTGAAACTTGAAGCTGCAGTGTGTAACTTTGTGTTTGTGCAGTGCCGGCTAGCTTGGGAGATGACCTGGCTACAACGCCGCGCCTTGCCCGAATCTTGAAAGTTGGCGAAATCGTCAACCAGATTGTCGGCGCAGGCAAAGCATTTGCCGCCAAGTTCTACCCTGGGGAAGACGGCGATCCCGTCATCTTCGATGCTCTGCCGGACCTGCTGGAGAAGGCGGCAGCTGAACACGACAACACCTACGCTCAGCAGCACGAGGCGGCGCCAAGTTGGCATTGGCAATGACGGCGGCGTGGTACCCGGAGGCTGATATTCATCAAGTCACCGAGTACTTCCCCACCGAAGACGAAAACAACCAAGCCAACCATCGTGATGCAGGACGTGCTGCGGTCTGTTCGCGGCTATGCGACCCGGGTTGCCAACATGGTTGACATCCGCAAGTTCTACAAGGAACACCCGGACCCGCATGTTGCCGTAGCCGATCCCTCCTTGGCGATCCTGAAGCTTCGCGAGGAAGAAGGCGAAGCCGGAGCCGACAAGCGCAGCCCCAAGGATGGCGGAGCCAGCCCCAAGAATGCCGGCGTCAGCCCCCAGGATCTCTCCACCAGCTCTACCAAGGCGGCAATCCCTTAGACTCCTCCTGCAAAGGCAGCACAAAACACTGCGTTAATCTGTTAACGCATAAAACTTTATTTTGGGTTGTAAATATTTATGGGCCAACTTTTATGCTACACTTGGCGGTAGGCTTACTTAAGTGGCCCGCCTTAATATGTATCTCGCCTGCATGTTTAGCTTTTTCATATGTTGGCGGAACCTCATCTTAGTTACTTTAGCTGAGCCAACCAGGTGCAATACCAACTAATTTAGACTCAGAGACCAAAGCCAGCATGTTGGTGCCAACGACATACTACTAGGCGACCCACACAAACAGACAGATAAGCATATTAGGCGGTGCAAAGATTGTTTGCGTTTTTAGCCGGCAGACGGCAAATGTCAAAAAGTTTGGACCTTAGCACGGAGCAAAACTTATTTTGTTTGGTAACTTTTATGACAACAGATATATGATTGCGAGAAAAGACAAAAGATGGCATGATCCCAAAACTGAATGAGCAAACCACAGACTTTTATTTCATAATCATATAGTACTTATTACAATGTGGAAATTGCTAAGTGTAAAAAGGACGTAGCTGCTCAATGTTCCAGGGTCGCTTGGTTTCTTCGTACTTGTCGTCAACCTTCCTTTTGCGCTTGCGACCTCGCTTCTTCTTGTATCCGTCACGTGCATCGACCAAGTAATAAGAACCATTGAGCAACACCTTACTGACCACAAAAGGTCCTTCCCAAGGCGGGGATAACTTATGCAAGCCCTTTCTATCTTGGATTAGGCGGAGAACCAGGTCACCACTCTAAAACTTCGTTGCCTCACCCTTCTGCTGTGATAACGCCTCAAACTTTGCTGATAGATGGCGGATCGCGCAAGGGCAACATCTCGTTCTTCATCAAGTAGGTCAAGGCCATCCTGTCTTGCATCTTCTGCGTCTCCTGGACGTAGGCTTGGATTCTGGGAGAATCGTACATCATGTCGGTTGGCAACACTGCTTCTGCGCCATAGACTAAGAAGAAAGGAGTAAACTTGGTTGATCTGTTTGGAGTTGTGCGTAAACTCCAAAGGACAGACTGCAATTCATCCACCCAAGCCCCAGCCGCTCTGTGCAATGGTACTTCGAGACGTGGTTTGATTCCTTGTAGACTAAACCATTTGTACGCTCTACTTGACCGTTTGCCTGCGGATGCGCTACGGAGGCTAGATCTAGGCGGATACCATGCTTATAACAGTATTCCTCGACTTCGCCTTGCGACAAGTTAGTGCCATTGTCGGTGATATGCTATGAGGCACCCCGAACCGAGAGATTATTCCCCACAGAAAGTTTGCGGCTGTGGCGCCGTCTAGCTTTTTGATAGGCTTAGCTTCAACCCATTTGGTAACTTGTCTACAGCCACAAGTAAATGTGTGTAGCCACCAGGCGCCGTTTTAAACGGACCAACCATGTCCAAGCCCCAGACTGCGAAAGGCCATGTGATGGGTATTGTTTTAAGCTCTTGAGCCGGCATGTGATTGTCTGGCATAAAGTTGGCAGCCCCTGCACTTTTAACAATGTCTTCTGCATCTTGCTTGGCTGTCAACCAATAGAAACCTTGTCGGAAGGCTTTTGAAACAAGGGCGCGTGAGGAAGCATGATGTCCACATACGCCGGCATGTATCTCATCCAACAGTTCTCTGCCTTCTTCGGGCGAAATGCAGCGTTGGTAAACACCAGTGGTGCTACGCTTGTACAATTCACCTTTGATTATTGTAAATGCCTTGGCTCTTCTTATTATTTGCCTTTTCAAAACCTCATCATCCGGTAACTCCTGATTGATCAGGAAGTCCAAATATGGCGTCGTCCAATCCGGCTTTACCAAGTAGACGGCATAGCTAGCACTATCAACTGGTTCTGCCGACTCTGGGTCAAGGAGGTCTGCTCCTTTAATTGACGGCTTGTGTAGGTGTTCCAGGAAAACATCTTTTGGTACCTTTTTGCGTTCAGACCCCATTCTGGCAAGTGTATCTGCCGCCTCATTTTGAGTTGGGATGGATGTGCGGACCTCGTAGCCTAGAAAACACTTGGCGAATTCGTCAACGGTAGCTCGATATGCCGCCATTGTTTCGCTCTTTGTGTCCCAAGTACCACGTATCTGTTGCGCCACCAAATCTGAATCTCCGTAGCAGAGGACACGTGGACGCCAAGTTCCTTGGCAATGTGTAAACCATGAAGGAGAGCTTCGTATCAGCAACATTATTAGTTGCCTTGAAGTGTATTTGTAACACATAACTAAGCTTGTCTCCTTGAGGGTTTCTTAAAACAATGCCAGCCCCCGAGCCCTGGAGCATTTTTGATCCATCAAAGTGCATGATCCAGTATGCATCTTCAGGGAGAGGTACTTCGTCCATGGCCTCCGTCCAATCAGCTGAAGGGCTTGAGACTTAATGGCCGTTCTGGGCTTATACGAGATGTCGAAGGCGGCAAGTTCAATGCCCCATTTGGCAACGCGGCCTGTTGCATCTGTATTATTGATGATATCCCCCAGAGGTGCCTTGCTCACCACGGTTATTGAATGCTCCTGGAAGTAGTGCCTTAACTTCCTGGGCGGCGTAAAAAACACCGTAGACCAATTTCTGGTTAATGCGGTAACGCGTTTTTGAGGCGGAAAATACTTCACTGATGAAGTAAACG
>CAMZMU010000051.1:9849539-9967914 GCA_947311845.1 Poa pratensis
ACATGGTCGTGGATGGCGTTGACCTCATCCAGATGGTTCTCAAGCGTTTCTTGAGCTAGCTGGACCGCCTTTGACAGTTGGTCCTGCTGCTCCTTGGCGTTCTTGTTCACCTGGTCAAGGTTGTTGCTCATGGCCTCAAGTTGTCCAGTCAACTTGCTAACTTCGGCAGCATGGGCCAACGCACGCTCATCCAGCTCCTTGGCGTGATCCGCCTTCAGTTTGGTCACCAGCCCGGCAAGATCTGCAGCTTCGTTCATCAAAGCTTGCATGTCAGTGGAGTTCTTGAGAAATCTTGCGCAGTGTTTAGTAATTTTACAAATAAAAAGAAAAGACGACTAAAATACTTGTCAGAAAAGAAAAAGAAGTCGGACGAAAAGAAGGCAAAGAAGCTTTGTCACCTTCATCCTTCTTGCGAGCTTCTTCCAAGCTCGCAATTTGGGCGTTCTTCAACTCCACGTCCTGCTGCAGTTCCTGGCATTCCTTCTTCTTCATCTCTTGAGCACGAAATAGCTCAAGATTGGAAGCAAGAACGGCCTGCATGCACGAAAACAACATTATGGTTAGCACTATTTAGTCAGCGAGACCACTTTGCCAGCTAAAATTTTCAGCCGCCAAAGTGCTCGGGGGCTGGGACCATAGGCTATTTTACCTCAAGTTGTCCGTGCAGGGTGTCGTGGAGTTCGTCCATGTGCGCGTACCAGTTGCGGGTACCGTCACGCATGGTTTTTCAGCGTTTGCCGGGGGTCTTGCAACCCTTTGCCAGATTGGGAGCCAGGATGGGAGGACGATCCGCCTTGTTCGCCCGAAAAAGGCAGAGAACTGTTGGATGAGATACATGCCGGCGTATGTGGACATCATGCTTCCTCACGCGCCTTGTTCAAAAGCCTTCCGACAAGGTTTCTATTGGTTGACAGCCAAGCAAGATGCAGAAGACATTGTTAAAAGATGCAGGGGCTGCCAACTTTATGCCAGACAATCACACATGCCGGCTCAAGAGCTTAAAACAATACCCATCACATGGCCTTTCGCAGTCTGGGGCTTGGACATGGTTGGTCCGTTTAAAACGGCGCCTGGTGGCTACACACATTTACTTGTGGCTGTAGACAAGTTCACCAAATGGGTTGAAGCTAAGCCTATCAAAAAGCTAGACGGCGCCACAGCCGCAAACTTTCTGTGGGGAATAATCTCTCGGTTCGGGGTGCCTCATAGCATCATCACCGATAATGGCACTAACTTGTCGCAAGGCGAAGTCGAGGAATACTGTTATAAGCATGGTATCCGCCTAGATCTAGCCTCAGTAGCGCATCCGCAGGCAAACGGTCAAGTAGAGCGTACAAATGGTTTAGTTCTACAAGGAATCAAACCACGTCTCGAAGTACCATTGCACAGAGCGGCTGGGGCTTGGGTGGATGAATTGCAATCTGTCCTTTGGAGTTTACGCACAACTCCAAACAGATCAACCAAGTTTACTCCTTTCTTCTTAGTCTATGGCGCAGAAGCAGTGTTGCCAACCGACATGATGTACGATTCTCCCAGAATTCAAGCCTACGTCCAGGAAGACGCAGAAGATGCAAGACAGGATGGCCTTGACCTACTTGATGAAGAACGAGATGTTGCCCTTGCGCGATCCGCCATCTATCAGCAAAGTTTGAGGCGTTATCACAGCAGAAGGGTGAGGCAACGAAGTTTTAGAGTTTGACCTGGTTCTCCGCCTAATCCAAGATAGAAAGGGCTTGCATAAGTTATCCCCGCCTTGGGAAGGACCTTTTGTGGTCAGTAAGGTGTTGCTCAATGGTTCTTATTACTTGGTCGATGCACGAGACGGATACAAGAAGAAGCGAGGTCGCAAGCGCAAAAGGAAGGTTGACGACAAGTACGAAGAAACCAAGCGACCCTGGAACATTGAGCAGCTACGTCCTTTTTACACTTAGCAATTTCCACATTGTAATAAGTACTATATGATTATGAAATAAAAGTCTGTGGTTTGCTCATTCAGTTTTGGGATCATGCCATCTTTTGTCTTTTCTCGCAATCATATATCTGTTGTCATAAAAGTTACCAAACAAAATAAGTTTTGCTCCGTGCTAAGGTCCAAACTTTTTGACATTTGCCGTCTGCCGGCTAAAAACGCAAACAATCTTTGCACCGCCTAATATGCTTATCTGTCTGTTTGTGTGTGGGTCGCCTAGTAGTATGTCGTTGGCACCAACATGCTGGCTTTGGTCTCTGAGTCTAAATTAGTTGGTATTGCACCTGGTTGGCTCAGCTAAAGTAACTAAGATGAGGTTCCGCCAACATATGAAAAAGCTAAACATGCAGGCGAGATACATATTAAGGCGGGCCACTTAAGTAAGCCTACCGCCAAGTGTAGCATAAAAGTTGGCCCATAAATATTTACAACCCAAAATAAAGTTTTATGCGTTAACAGATTAACGCAGTGTTTTGTGCTGCCTTTGCAGGAGGAGTCTAAGGGATTGCCGCTTGGTAGAGCTGGTGGAGAGATCCTGGGGGCTGACGCCGGCATTCTTGGGGCTGGCTCCGCCATCCTTGGGCTGCGCTTGTCGGCTCCGGCTTCGCCTTCTTCGCCTCGGCAGCTTCAGGATCCGCCAAGGAGGGATCGGCTACGGCAACATGCGGGTCCGGGTGTTCCTTGTAGAACTTGCGGATGTCAACCATGTTGGCAACCCGGGTCGCATAGCCGCGAACAGACCGCAGCACGTCCTGCATCACGATGGCTTGGTTTTTTCGTCTTCGGTGGGGAAGTACTCGGTGACTTGATGAATATCAGCCTCCGGGTACCACGCCGCCGTCATTGCCAATGCCAACTTGGCCGCCTCGTGCTGCTGAGCGTAGAGTGCTGTCGTGTTCGCTGCCGCCTTCTCCAGCAGGTCCGGCAGAGCATCGAAGATGACGGGATCGCCGTCTTCCCCAGGGTAGAACTTGGCGGCAAATGCTTTGCCGCGCCGACAATCTGGTTGACGATTTCGCCAACTTTCAAGATTCGGGCAAGGCGCGGCGTTGTAGCCAGGTCATCTCCCAAGCTAGCCGGCACTGCACAAACACAAAGTTACACACTGCAGCTTCAAGTTTCAAGAAAGCAAGGTGACAAAGATGAAGGATTGGAGACATACCCAAGACATGGTCGTGGATGGCGTTGACCTCATCCAGATGGTTCTCAAGCGTTTCTTGAGCTAGCTGGACCGCCTTTGACAGTTGGTCCTGCTGCTCCTTGGCGTTCTTGTTCACCTGGTCAAGGTTGTTGCTCATGGCCTCAAGTTGTCCAGTCAACTTGCTAACTTCGGCAGCATGGGCCAACGCACGCTCATCCAGCTCCTTGGCGTGATCCGCCTTCAGTTTGGTCACCAGCCCGGCAAGATCTGCAGCTTCGTTCATCAAAGCTTGCATGTCAGTGGAGTTCTTGAGAATATCTTGCGCAGTGTTTAGTAATTCTACAAATAAAAAGAAAAGACGACTAAAATACTTGTCGGAAAAGAAAAGAAGTCGGACGAAAAGAAGGCAAAGAAAGCTTTGTCACCTTCATCCTTCTTGCGAGCTTCTTCCAAGCTCGCAATTTGGGCGTTCTTCAACTCCACGTCCTGCTGCAGTTCCTGCATTCCTTCTTCTTCATCTCTTGAGCACGAAATAGCTCAAGATTGGAAGCAAGAACGGCCTGCATGCACGAAAACAACATTATGGTTAGCACTATTTAGTCAACGAGACCACTTTGCCGGCTAAAATTTTCAGCCGCCAAAGTGCTCGGGGCTGGGACCATAGGCTATTTTACCTCAAGTTGTCCGTGCAGGGTGTCGTGGAGTTCGTCCATGTGCGCGTACCAGTTGCGGGTACCGTCACGCATGGTCTTCAGGTTTGCCGGGGGTCTTGCAACCCTTTGCCAGATTGGGAGCCAGGATGGGAGGCTTTCGCGCCGCTTGAGGGCTCCTCCCTTTTGGCTGCCGTCGCCGCCGCCTGCAGCGGACGCTTGGAGACGTCGCTTCGTTGCTTCGCCGCCGCCGGGGCCGCAAGGCCTCCGTGTTTCACCCGCGCGCGTTGAAGAGGCCACGCGATGGCGGTGCTTGCAGTTGGTCCGGTGCCGGCGGAGTAGCCTTCCATCCTAGATTTCGTCGGCGCCGTCGTGGTGCCGGTGAGGGCGGCGCGGGGGCGAGGGCGGGAGCGAGGGCAAAGGTTTCAGGTTGGCGGTTGTGATTTCGCTGGCGATTTGGAGTTGCCCCGCGCGCTGGACGAGACGCACCATATACACCGCGCGAGTTGCCGCAAAGTCCCGCGCGCGCGGTTTTACCGTGGCTGCTGGAGCTTCGCATTTCGCCCCGCGCGCCCTAAACGACCGGTATTTAGCGCGCCGCGCCAAATGGAGATGCTCTAACGGCTTACCGATTCCTTAACGTTTGTCACGGGGGCTCTTAAATGGGCACGAGACGACCGACTGTACAATATACCAGCCGCTAGCTCCTTCACTTCTCTCGCGTGGAGAAAAATCGCCGGCCGTTGCTGTAACGCCAAGGTACTTTGAATCCACGCCAGGGACCATGACTATTCAAAAGTCAAGTGGAGTGTGCGTGCTACGGCAATATATTCCAAATTTTATTTGGCTAAGCGTTTCTTTCATTCTTACCATTGGTGCATGCAGATCCTTTATATACAGACCAAGAATCATGCAGCAGGTGAAAAAGAGCCTTCATTTCGCCAAGATCATGGCTTGCATGAACGTGTTTTTTCTACTTGTCATACTGGAGATCATTCTGCTCATTAGAGAAATTGTAAAAAACCATCACAATTGGTGGTTCCGTTGCAAAAGACCACCGGTTTCCAAGAAATTCGCAAATCGCCACCACTTTTGAACGACAGTGTTGCAAAAATCACCGTTTTTTCCTGTGAACGCGATTAGCTAAGTTGATGCTCGTTCTGACCAGTATGGCCCACCGCTAGACGTGACGTGGCGTTGTAAATTTTGCGAAAAAGTCCTCCATAATTTTTTCCTTGTTTTTCTTTTATTTTTTCCCTTGCTCGCGTTTTTTTTTTGCTCGCGTTGACCCACTAGCACGGCACGCAGGCCAAGGGCGGTCGCCGGCCAAGCGCACGCAGCCGATCCAGAGCCCCAAGCCCGCCGTGGACGCCCTGGCCGCCATCCTCCGCGGCGCGCTCCCGGACTCCCTCGCCGCGGCCGATGTCCCCGCCGCCGCGCTCCTCCACGACGACGACGTCGCCCGCGCAGTCGCCGGGCGCCTCCGCGGCGCGGCCTCGGGCGCAGGGCACGACGCTCTCTGCGGCTGGCTCTACGGCGCCTTCCAGTCCGGCATCCCGGCGCTCCAGCACGGGCACGGGCGCGGCCACAGACACGGCACGACGCGACACGAGGCTCCCGAGAGCGCGAGGGAGATCATCACGGGGTTCGCGCCCTCCTCTGTCTCCGACTGGCGGTCCGCCGCGCCGCCCGTCGGGGTGGGGAGCAGCCACATGGTGCGGGCGCTGCGCTCGGGGGCGGCGGCCGGCGCCGTGAACCGGAGCCTGCTGGCGCAGGGCGCGGTCGCTGCGGCGGTGGCGCCCGCGAGCCCGCGGCCGCTCCTGGTGGTGGTGACCACCACCGAGTTGACGCCCACGGCGGCCGGGGAGCGGGCGGCCGGCCAGGGACGCGGCTGGTCGGCCAGGGACGGGGCTGGGTCGGGGCGGCCGGCAAGGGACGGGGCAGGAGGTCGGGCGGCCGGCGGCGGCCACGGGCGCGGCTCCGGCGGCGAGGTTGGGGTACGGCTCCGGGAGCACGGTGATTTTCTTTTGGGTGGGATTTTTTTTAATTTAGCTGACATGTGGGTCCCACATCAGTCAGTGACAGGTGGGGTCAACGCGAGCGTGAGGGAAAAAAAAGAAACAAGAAGAAAAAAAATGGAGGACTTTTTCGCAAAATTTACACGCGCCACGTCACGCCTGACAGTGGGCCATACTGGTCAGAACGAGCGTTAACTCGGCTAAGACGAGGTTTCGTGGAAACTGGTGGTTTTTTGCAACGCTGTCATTCAAAAGTTGTGGCGATTTGCGAATTTGTTGGAAACCGGTGGTCTTTTGCAACGGAACCACCAATTGTGGTGGTATTTTGCAATTTTCTCTGCTCATTACGACGACGTCTGGAGGGAGTTCTTCTACTTATGCTCTGCCACTTCATCAGGAGGGACAGGGAAGTACGTGCTCTGTTCATCATGCTGAGAATAAGGTGTTATATTCCATTTACTCCTGCAACTGCATGCTAATTTGCAAATCACAAATCCTTCTTGCTGCAGCACCACCTCATAACCCTTATGTACATGGATGTGTTCGTGCGCGTAGAGGTTGTGGCATGCCCCCAGCCTGAGCGGCCGTCCGGGCTTAATGACGACGCAACACCATATATACATAAAGTAGTAGAATCTTACACACTTATTGTTATAGTTGCCAAGAATATGGAATCCCAATGTATGATTCACGCTTAGTGTTGGTGTCATTCAAGCATGAAAGTAGAATCTCCAACGGAGAAGCACATCGTCTCGGCCGTAGTTCCATTGACCGAGATATCGGACGGAGAGCGTGGATCCTGGAGCCACCTTTAGACTTTTGTATTCATGTAAACATTGTTATTGATGAATAAAGGGTGGACGATTCTCTCTCAAAAAAAAAAAAAGTTTACTCCGCAGCTACTCGTCGACTCTCCAAGATGCCGCCGCATTCCGGTGTGTCTCTAGCCCCCGTTGTGTTGGCGCCAACGCCCTTGTCGTCGTCCTCCACACTCCGGCCAGGCGCTACCCGCAGTCACCAGGATTGGCCATCGTGGAGATGGGCGCATGATTAGAGCTAGTGGACGGGCGGCTGCGTTCTGTCTCACACGTGCATCCCATTCGTCTAGCAGCTGCCTGGTTAGGCTCGGACCATGTGTATAGCTCTCTGGGTTCCGTAATTATCAGCTAGTTAGGGAAAAAACATGTTAAATTTCTGAGAGAAAATCGAGAAATCTTCGCTTGGTCTCCTTCTGACATGCCTGAAGTCCCGTTGGAGTTGGCGGAGAACTCTCTCAATGTCATCAATGACGCCAAACCCATGAAGCAAACTCTTTCGCGTTTCACTGACGAGTGCCGACGAGCCATTGGCAAGGAGATAGCACGACTCCTGGCGCCAGCTTTATCATAGAAGTTTTTCACCCCAACTGGTTGGCTAATGCGGTCCTAATGCTTAAGAAAAAAACGGAACTTGACGTATGCGTATTGGTTACACAGGCCTTAATATATTAGGCCTGCCACAAGCACTCGTTCGCCTTGCCCAATATCTATCAAGTGAGGTTTTGGGCTCAATAACGCGTTTTGTCGAACCTACTATGTCGAAAATACCATAACGATAGTTATGACCGTGTTCCGAGCCCAATGTTTAACCTTTTGGTTTGGTCCATGGTGTAGTGATCTACGAGAAGGATGACCATTTGTTATGTGTCTTTCGAACGTCGCTGGAAAGGCAACCATGGTTACAATTTCCACCAAGTTTACAAACCCTCTCCAGAGGTGGATTAAAGGAAAAGAGGGTGATGATCACACAAAATTATAATCGACCAAGAAATAGGACCAGCTCCAGAGCTTCCATAATGCCAGCACCACCCACAAACCGTCTCGCCCGGATGCAATTAATTTAATGTCTGCAGCAACCCGTGGAAGAATATCAGAGACCGAGCACCACATGGCATATGTACAATGTCTTTTGCACGGTGGAAGAGGTAGCAATCCTGCGGCACTCACAAAAGCGATTTCGTCTATGGAAAATCCGTTGACCACAATTCAAGGCTACGGTGGAAGAGGTAAAAGTCTTATCAGGAAGAATTAACTGCGTAGTATGGAAATGACGTCTGGAAGGTGTAGTCAGAGTCTGGATATGGGTATCTGTAATTACTAGGAACTAGCAAGGTGGCCCTCGCAATGCGAGGGCATTATCTAAGTATTGAATCTGTTAATTGCGAGGGCACAATCGGTAGTTGGTTGAAAGTGTTCAGAAAATAGAAATATGATTTCATTATGCGACAATAAACATAATTGTTTTACATCTATCTGAAATATTTTGTAAGAAAACTATCACGTATGCCAGTAGCATCTTGGGCAATCTGAATTTTTTGGCAAATATTTGTCAAGTCATATGTTGAAGTACCCATGTAAGTGATATTGGGTATGTAAACTGAACTATAGTTATTGCATGAAGTTAGATCACTTTGCAAGCACAGTTGTTTCTCAATTTGCGAGGTTAGTTATCTTTGATAAAAAATGTTGAATTAAGAAAAGGTCTATCCTCCTTCATAGCTAGGTCACATTAAATAGTGAATATTATCTTATTCTGAATGTTTGTTCCTCTTATTTACTCACTCCATGTCACAGTGTACAACGCTTTAGAAGAAGAACGTGGTGAAACCTTGTCAATTATTTTAATATGAATATACTGATAAATATAAAATATTTTGTAGACATATTTCTTGACATGTTTATACATCAATACTATTCAGAGAAGTACGACTCTAAATTTTCCATACTATTCACTTATCGTGATCTTCATTCAATGATTCTACACACCTGGTCACATCTATTTTCTGTGTTATGCAAAATGACTACACGGTTTGGATGATATAGTTCAAGACTCTTAATTATTCGTCAATTTTACCATTCAATTGGAATGACACATGCTCTTATGTGGATTTTTTACTTGAGATACAATAGATCAAATATGTCTACCATACAAAGCCAACAATATCCTCCAAAACAATTCGTAAGAACTACGTGTACGTTTTCAGGTCCACGATTTAAAAATAATATTGACACACCGTGTGGATACAAAATATGAAACATATCAAGCAGAATTTTGTGGTGACTTAGCCCGTTGTATCATTGAGAAAAAATTTATAGTGTGAGGGACGTTCCCGTCGATAGTGTATCGACTAATTTGTATCTTCAATTCTTCATCAATTTTTCAGATTTGACGCTTTGTTTCTAATTAAGTCGGAATATTTCTTCAGTGGATGGACATCTCATCCTCGCGAGAATATGTGTGGACTTCACCGTGTGTATCATTAAGACGGTAATTTTGTTTGTGTGAGGGTCATTCCCGCCAGTGGATAGTGCGACAACTGATGTGGCTTCATTAATATAAAAATTCCATGACTCTTGACTTTCTAGGTGTTTTGTGAGAATCATAGAAATAATGTACGTACTATGACTAATGTCGTGACTTCATTAATTCTAAAATTACACGACTCCAAACATTTGCAGCCGTTTTGAGAATGTGTTGATTTGATGGCAATCTGATCTTATTTATGTGTACTCAATCATAGAAAACAACGTACTCCCTTCGTCGAATTACATTGTGTTGTGGGTTCAGTAAAAAATCATATTTTATAAATTTAACCGAATATATAGAAATAATATCAACATCTACAGTATAAAATCATTACTATTAGCTTCGGTAGTATACCTACCTAAACAGATATCATCATAAAATGTAGATTTCTATTGCTACATCGCTGAGGAAAAGGAGTCCGGCCATCTCCTATTTATCTTCAGGTCAAATTAAATACGGACACGCGGGATGATCAATTTTTCTGAGCAAATGGGACAAAAGTAGCTAGGCTGCATGTATGAGAAATTGCATCGTGGCATAATTTTTTTGTTTTGGAGTTCTCTTGCACGGTATGTACGCATGAATTTTAAAAAAAAGATATTTAGGTCTCCTTGCTCCATACGTGTGTGGGCTTATAGATTGCACGGTACGTGTACAGGTTGGCTATAGATGTGTTACACGGAACTAAAGGCCTCAGGTCCAGCATTTATTTTTCTTCGAGTTATCACGTAGCTCTGGTACACGATCAGTTTAAATTTCCTATATCCGCTCCTACCCTTTGCCACCACAAGGTCCGGCAAGTTTTTTTTCTCTTGGATTTATCACGTTGCTAAGGTAGCTAATCTCGTACACATGTCGTTTTTTAAACGATGCGAAGTCCACATCCAAGCGACGTGACGTTCTGAACATAAATTGTTACAAACATCGTAACTATTATTCTCTTAACAAATCTCAGCCATACATTTTAGATCTAACTATTATAATTAATTTAGATGATGTGGATTAACGTGGTGTCTCGAAAAACTCGCTCATTTTGCTTTTAGTATATAATAGATAGATGGTAACCCAACAAATTAAAAACCGTCACGTTATCTATAGCCCTGCGCGATATTCTAAATATCGCACACGGTTTACCCCAAACAAATCATGCGCGATATTTCACACACGTTTTATTTATATTACCCCACTTCGAATTTTGAGGATAGCGTACATGTTTATTTAATTCAACCATGTGTGTAATGTTTTCGCGTAAACGTTTATTCATTCGGTGCGTGTTTTCGGCACGCCCTTGCAGAAGACAAGCATTATTATGGAACAGTTTTTCAACATTTTGTTTTCCGCCATTCTTTTCCCGATGTTTTGCTGCCTTCCGGCCTCCTGTGATCGTATAAATATTAGGAGTGCGCCGACGATTGCATCTAAGATTCAGAATAAGTTCAAAGTCTCAGAGAGATGTGATACTCTGTCACGAACAAGAGGAGGCGCAAGCGCCGAAAGCGCCTTGGGCGGGTACCCTCCATCGCCACCACGATGGAGGCAGCGGACCGAGCACCCCCCCCCCCCCCCCCCCCCCCCCCCACAACCACCTGGTCGAGCACGGGCCAGCGTGACCCCTGGCCCGTTCTCGTGTCGCTTCGTCACGGCAAGAGTGCCTCCGCCTCAGTTGTTCCCGCCACACCGGACTTGTCGTTCGATTTCATCCTCTCCACTGAGGTCGTGGTCGATCAAAGGTGACAGCAGATTCATTGTCGTCTCTCGATCTCAGTTATTTTGAGGTTTCGATCAAAGGTAAAGAATGAGCTCGATTAGAGGCAGGAGGACGACTCAGTTACTATGTCATGGTCCAGCAACACCATTGCCATCATGGTCACGACCACCACACCGCTTGCCACCACTTATCGTCGAGTGCTCGCCGCAGCAGATGGCCACCGCGGCTCCCACACCATAGCAGCCATGCGCCACCAAGAACTTTGGCTATCGTACATCACGTCATCGCCGACACCACCATGGCCCCAAGCCGAGGCCATGCCTGCCTGCCGCCATGGACCGGGCACAGTTGGCTCACCCAATTACATATCCTACGGGTCATTTTAAGCCCTAGGCCACTGCCAAGAGGGCAAAACCGCCAGGTTGAGTCTGCCTCTCCATCGTCTTGGACGCACCAAGCCGTAACTGGATCATCGGGACACTGCACGGCCTAAGTGTCGCTGGAATTCTTGGGAGTTGTTGTCTGGGAGAAGCCTCTGCACCAGCGGCATTTTTGGTGTTGCCTGACAGTAGCCCTTAGCGGTGGCAAGATGTAGGGGAGGGTGGTCAACGGCCAATGCCGGGGGATATATATAGGGTTCCATGTTATGGCTTGACAGAGGGACGTGGGGCCAGGTCAAGTTCTTGCAACCGAGAAATCCCGATCGGCAACACTAACCTCCTACCGATTACTTAACGTCTGTTACGGGGGATCTTGAATGGGCATGAGACGCCCAGCCGCTGGATCCTTAACGTCTCTCCCGTGGAGATAAATCGCCGCAACGTTAAGGCCTTGTTTAATTCTAATATATTTGGAGTGTATTTTAGGTGATTTGAGTGGATTATCCCAGATCCCCAAAAATCGCAAATAGTCCGTCTACTAATCCAGTTTTGGAAGGGATAATCCCCAAATATCCACTATCAACTACCTTATTTTTGGCTACATTGAAAACTCCAGCCCATGCTAGTGTATTGTGAGGGAAGATTATTTGTGGGAATTTGTAGGGATAGGGTGAAAACAAGAATTTCACGAAATCCCCTCCCATCCCCAAGCTTCTTAGGGATGAAAATACACTCAAAATAAACAAGACCTAAGGGACTTTCAGTCCACGCCAAGGACCTCGAGCATTCAAAAGTCAATAAAGCGCTGTTTTTTGTCAAATAAGAAAGAAAGAAGTGTAGTAGAGTCAGTGTGCGTGCTAGGGCAATATATTGATTGGCTAAGCCATTCTTTCTTTCATTCTTTCCTTGTGCACCATTGCTGCACCATTGTGAACATAATAGAAGAGAGTGCAGCAGCCTTCATTTCGCCAATATCATGGCTTGCATGAACGTGGTTCTTCTACTAGTCATACTGGAGATCATTCTGCTAATTTGCAACTCACAAATCGTTCTTGCAGCAAGAGAGGGACATGCTGATGAAGGAGGGAGGCCTTTCGTAGGTGGTTGTGTTCGTGCGCGTGGAGGTTGTTCCTGAGCTGCTGCCCGTCTCCGGAGGTGCTGGAACGTGAGAAGCGAGCAAGAAGGGAAAACAGGCGCCTACCCACTGAACAGCTCGCGAATGATCAGTGTCTTCAGCCTACCCAGCTTGTGTCATGTATCTCGTGTGTTCCCCTGTCTTCCTCTCCATTCAGAGACTTGTAGTTCGAATTCCCACACTTAAATCCGAATATGGGGCTATATAATCCGAATCGGGAGTGTGAGGCTAACACTTGGTATCTAGAGCCAAAACTTTCCCCGCCTTCCGCTCTAGAGATGAGATATCGCGTCTCGGCGGAGTGTGCTGTGCAGCGAATCATGGAGGATCTCTCCGGTCAGGGTCGTGCCATCGGTGACGAAGGAGACGGAGGGATGGTATAGACCGTCACCAACAGGTTCTGCAAGCGATGATCCTCCAGTTCGTCAACGACGCGCTGTGAAATCGGTCATGGAGAAAAAGTTCGATCCCTCCGTTCGACAGTACATCTCCAAGGCTCAAGCTGATATGCAAGTGTACACCGACGCGGCGTGGTAACAGCGCTGCAGCACAACCTCGACTCCATCCGTACACACTTGGCTCTCGTCGCCTCCGAGGAACCCGAGCAACTTCACCGGGCCACGGCGGGTGACGCGGAGACTGGCCCCCGATGTGCATTTGCGGTTTTAATACGGAGTAGAATTTTTCCAGGCGGCTCTCTTTTTGCATCCAGATAGAACCTTATTATTTCCAGGATTCTCTCAAAATAATATGTTTTGAAACCATAGTGGTTCGGAGTTCCTTGTTCTGCTGCTGGTCTTCATTTCAAAATAATATGTTTTGAAACCATGGTTAAGGTAGAAGAGGCACCAATTAGCTCAATTATCCTAGCAGGCTAGCACTACGACTGAGGTGAAAATTCTATGTGAGCTTGGAGCGGTTCCTTGAACTAGTTCCTGAGCAATCTCTCATGTAAACCCTAATCAACAAACAATTTCGTAGAGAGAAATCCTAGTGTTAACACACACTATGGATGGTGGTACTATGTGCGGTGGCAGCGGATGGCGATACTTGCCATCTTGGTCCACCTGGAGTGCTTCTCAGCCACCATGAGAAGATGCTTCATAAAAAGCACAACAAGATTTCATGATTATGATCAAATCCACGATACCATGTTAAGAAAGGTTACTGCAGAGATGGTCCTCCAGAAGACTAAGAAGTGTAGAAATTTACACATTAAGGAGAAGCTTTACAGATAAGATGTGGAAAATTGCTATAATTTGGATAAGGAAGTCGGTATGCTCGCCCATTATTGATGCCTTACATCAGAAAATAAATCAACATCAACATTAAAAAAACATGTTAGTAGACCACGGGTTGATGGCCAGTGATACGTTAAAGCACATACATAACTAGTTTAGTACCCAGGAGGATAGGTATTAGACGTACACAAATAGGGAATTCATCTATGTTAAGCTCTAAGACAGAACTAGCGAGGAAACCTGGAAGACAACATGAACTCCTTTTCCATACTATATCTTCTGGTCGATTCATCACTTCCATCTGCCGTTGATGAAAAATTTATTGCAATACCATCATATTTTGTATTGACCAAGGTAATACCTCGAACTTGTTGTTTGTTTGATTGAATGCTTCCAAGTGTTGACTCAACTTGTTTCATTGTTGGACGGTCCTCCCCTCTTAACCTTATGCATTCTACTGCAAGTGCAGCAACTGTTTCAACATTTTTGTCTCCCTCCTCGATGACTTGTGGATCTAGTATCTGTGACAAATTGCCTTGTGCATACAACGTAGCAAAATCCACAACAAGGCCCTCTCCTTCGGAAGACAAGTAAGAAAATGGCTTTTGCCTAGTCAATAATTCTACCAGCATAACTCCAAAGCTATAAACATCACTTTTCTCAGTGAGTCGGCCTGTGTAGAAGTACATAGGGTCCAAATATCCTCTTGTACCTTGCACAATTGTTGTTAAACCTGACCTATTCACTGGAACAAACCTTGAAGCACCGAAGTCTGCTATCTTTGATGTAAGAGAATCATCCAAAAGTATATTACCAGATTTGATATCTCTATGAATGATAGGTACAGAAGCTGTTGAGTGAAGATATGATAGAGATCCGGCTGTCTCAGTTGAAATCCGCAACCTATTGTCCCATGATAATGAACTTGGGCCTTGGACATGAAGATGCTCATAAAGGGTTCCATTGGATATGAACTCATAGACTAACATGGGTACTTCTGTCTCAAGGCAACAACCATAGAGTTTGACCACATTTCTGTGATTTATTTGTGATAGGATGGCAACCTCATTGAGAAACTCATCAATCTCCTTTTGTACCACCTTTTTGGGTTTCTTGATGGCCACGACATGAAGGTCTGATAAAATGCCTTTGTAGACTATACCATGCCCTCCACCACCAAGCTCACGGGATTTATCAAAATTACCTGTTGCTTTCTCTAGCTCATCCAAGGATATGATCATTCTTTCTGCAATATCAGCTCTTTGTGAAAACAACTGTTGCAATAGTCGCCCACGATTTTGCTCGAAGAACTTCCGCTTCAACATTTTTGCTCTTGTATTCTTAAGTTTGTTGGAAATGAGGATTACAATGAGAACCGGAAGTATGAGGCCTGCCCCAATAGCAACTCCAATAGCGATGTATATACCTAAAATGCATTATACACAATATCATTGATTTTTCAAGGATATATTGGTACCTGAAACGACCAAATTACTGAACACCCTCAATGTCCGTTAAATAACTGAATCAACAAAATGTACTCAAGTTGTTTATGTCTCAGGCCATTATAAATTATGCTTAGGAGTAGTACATTATATTAAGTTATCTTCTATAGTTATATTCCCCAAAGCTGAAGCATTATTGCTCACCTGTAGTTAAGTGTTTGCCGTGGCCACCTGGAGAGAAGTAAAATCACTTGATGAGATTTAATATATAGAACGAAAGCAAATCAATTGCAAAAATGAACCTGCATATATATACTAGCAAGCTAACCTTTGCACCCATCATCTTCGGCGCTATAGGGGTTGCCATCATAGCTATCATCACAATGGCATGTGTAGCCTCTGTTCCCTGGTCTGCAGTGGCTATGCGTGCTCCTGCATAGCCGTTTGGTTACCTCCTGAGTGCAATTGGGATGCGACTTGCGGTCAGGTCCGGGTAAGCCTGGCGGTGGCAAGACCTCCCACTGCAGAAGCATGGGGACGTCCTGCGACGCCACCGACCCGGACTTGCCTCTTGAGAAATTCCGGTGATTATCGAACCACCCCTTCTCCGCGATGAACACGTACGCGGGCATCGGGCTGCGCTTCTCGTCAATCTGATCGTAGCCAACTTTGCTGGGTAGCATGCCGTTAGTGGACATGGAGACGGGCGCCTGGCAGCAGCCCCTGCTGTAGCAGCTTCCTACCCTCCGGATGTACCTGTCGTCTACGACGTTGTCAGGGCAGAAGGAGGCGCAGCCGCTGATGATGTCATTGTCACTCTCTTCCTCGAACATGGCCGCCTTCGCGTTGCACCCCATGAGCGTGAGCTCGTTTCGAGTTGACACTGAGTAGGGAACCTCGCGGCGTGCAAGGATCCCCAGTCCATCTTCTCCTCCCCCGATGTAGAATGCCTCACTTTTTTCAGAGGTGATGTTCAGAATGGGGCCCGATTGGGCGACACGCACCACGGAGTTTGGGAGGTCGAAATCCGTGACCCGGAAGAAGCTGTGGTTGCCGATGAGCAGCCGCGGGGCGCCGTGGCTTGTGTCGCACGTGAGGTTGAACCCTGGCATATGACCGCTCACCGGCCCAATGCCCTGGATGCCGAACGGGTACGGCACACGAATGCTGCCACAGAACCTCTCGCATTTTCCTGCGTGAAAGTTTGGAAACTTCAAGTTTTCACCATTGTTTCAACATCTTGGTGTACTTAATTTTCCCACTGGACCAGTGGTGGAGCCTGAACAAAACACAAGAGGGGGCCAATTCCACAGAAAAAACAAACTAAGCATAAAAAATCAAGGAGGTCATAGAACAGATTTAACTATCCCAAACCAACAACAAACAAAGATATGATTAGATGGCAATGTCATGCTGATATATAGATATCTTGTTCACGCAAACACAACAGATATAACAGGTTTGAATATACATGGACATTGTGGACAAGTAATTTTGGATACTCCAAAATAAAAGAACGCAAATATAGTGACCAAAAGACAACTAAATATGATCGATAACTACCTACAGAAATGCTCTTTGGTTCTTATCAGCTTTGAAATCAGCAATTGCATCTTGATGCCCAATTTTATTGCATCAATTGACCAATCTATCTTTAGTCCAGTGGAGTAATGGACATCTAACATTCTAAATTAGCAGTACATCCAAGCAAAACCGAATGCAAGATTATCAAGTCTGAAGGAATTCAGAAAACAGAAATACATACTATATATAGCCTAGTAGGGTGGAATTCAGTAACCTGCCGTAATCGCAGTGAACAAGAATGAAAAAAAAAAAGAATTCAGAAACCAGAATGACACCGCCGCTCGGCGTTGGCCGGCCGCCGGTGGCATACATGCATCAGCATGTAGAGAAGGAGCAGAAGACCTAACGATTAAGAAGTTGAGATCGCCATGGTTGCTGGGCGATGGTTGCTGTTCAGTTCGTCCTGTCACCAGACTGGGAAAAAGGAAAGCTATATTGGACTAGTGGGGACTGTGGGGTAGATCTGCTAATTGTTTAGGGCCAGATTTTCGTTGCCATAGACATACTCACTCCCATCCGATTTTATCGTCGTCAGCCCCGTACACATTTATATTAGCTTAGATGAACTTTCACGTTTAATAATTCGGATTAGAGGTACTAGTAATTTAGCCTTTATAATTTGGAAAGACAGGTCGTGGCACAGTTTCATCTTACGATGCTCCGCCCTTGCATCAGACCAATGTAATACAAAGTACTCCCTCCGTTCACAAAAGGATGTCCCAACCTAAGTCAAATTTGCATGTATCTACACACTAAATGATGTCTAGATACATGTAAATATGATCTAGATTGAGACATTCTTTTTTGAACGGAGGGCGCATATATTAAAAAAAATATCATTATAAATTTCGTGGCGGCGACGCTGCGCCGCCTCGGGGGAATCCCACCGGCCGCCCTCCTACTACCCCCTCCCTTCCTCTCCCCTCTCTCCGCCGCCGTCAGAGGCATTGACGACAAAGGCCACGCGGCGTTCCCCTTAGAAAAAGGTCAGGGGCACCGAGGAAACATTGTACACGACGTCTTTTTCACCGGTGGCTAATAAACGTGGTGGAATTATTTTCGTGGCGCTTAGCTAGGTGGATATAAACCCCATGCCTCAAATAAATAAATAAATAAAGCTGTCATACTACTGACCTGTGAGAGTGGAAGAATTGACGCAGCCACCGGGCATTTCGTGGTCGCCCTGGGTTCCCGGCGGGCAGCCGCAGTGAAGCGACCCTTGTGTGTTATTACATTGACCGAAGCACCAATTTTTGTTCTGGATGCTCGCACTCGTTGATGTCTAGAGTAAATAATATACTAGTATATAAGTTTTTGCAAAAGAAAACGTAGATCAATCCGATCGACGGAGTGCAAATTAAAGAGAAAAAAATAAACCGATTAATTTACCTTGGCATCCGTCGGGGAGGTAGGGATTGCCTTGGTAACCACCCCTGCAGGTGCACGTGTAACCTCCTCTACGCCCTGCCTTGCACTCCCTTGTTGCGTCGCTGCTGTCAGGCGCGGCGCCATGCCCAACGACCTCCCAGTCCAGCCACACCGGGACCGGCATCCCTGCGACCCTCGGCGGCTGGTAGAAGAGCAAGTCGGAGCCGAAGTGCTCGTCGAACCATCCCTGCGCCGCCACGAGCACGCGCACGGGGACCTGCCGCAGGTCGGCGCTGCGGTTGAAGCCCAGCCATTGGATGTGCACCTCGTAGGAGTCGCCGTAGACGACCTTCCCCTCTTCCTCCTGGCCGCGGTTGGTGACGACGGGCGCGTGGCAGCACCCCATGCCGTTGCAACCGCTGTCGACCGGGTAGTCGGGGCCGCCGTACCCCGTGTCGCAGAAGGTGAAGCAGCCGCTCATGGTGACGTTGCCGTTCCTCAGCGTCGCCGCCGTGTTGCAGCTCAGCACCATGAGCTCGTTCTGTGCCGCCAGCCTGTAGGGCCCGCCGCCGCCGGCGAAGGAGAAGGTGCCGTGGCCCTCGAGGGCGTCTTCGGTCCAGCTGATCCCTATGTCGCCGCTGCGGACGACGTACATGGCAGCTTGGTCGAGGTAGATTCCCTTGACCTGCAGCAGGTCGCCGAGGAGCAGCCGTGGGCCTGTACCGTCGTCGTGGTGGTCGCAGGTGAGGTTGAACCCCGGCAGTGAGCAGTTGGCCGGGCCTATGCCGAACGGGAAGGGCACCTCCACGTCCCCGCACGACGTGACGCAGCCGGGCAGCCCTATGGGTATGGGTGGACTCGGAGCAGCGGCAGCAGATACCATCGGCAGCAGCGTCAGGACGACGAGTGCCAAAGCTCGCGCAGAGAGTGATGTAGTCGACATTGGTGGTGAATCACGGTGGGCATATTTCCCGATCCTGAATCCCGAATCCCGAATCCCGAAAATCCCGATCCCGATCCTAAAATACCCGAACCCGAGAATTCCGATCGTATTTCTGGGAACGCGATCTCATTTCCCGAATTAATCTTGGCTAATTCGGGAATGCATTCCTATTTCCCGAATATCCCGAATATCCCGAATAATAGAGCCCAGCAAGGGCGACAAGGCCCAGCCCAGAGCCCACAACCACTCCATAGCAGGAATTTGACAGACCGATCGATCCACTCTTAGCCAAACCCTAGCCAGACCGATCGATCCACTCCTCCTCCACTGATCCACTCCACAGCGACTCGACTCGAGGCGGCAGCCGCCAGCCGCCACAGCCCGTCGCCCGCCGCCGCTCGACCTCAGCCCCTCGAGCCTCCCAGCGAGGCAGCGACGTCGATCCGCCGGCCGCCGTCCGCCGGCCGCCGCCGCCCGTGCAAGTCCATCTTCGAAACCACGCCGTCCGTCCGCGCCATCGATCCGCCGGCCGCCGTCGCCCGTGCAAGTCCATCTTCCCCGAGTTCTTGACAAGTGAGTGAGCTCCACGACCTCTCTCTCCTCATAGTCTCATACTAATGCAGTATAGTCTCGTATGCTTGATCTGGATTAGGGCAATAGGCCACGATTTGGGTGCTAGTCTGTTCATGTGGATTAGGGCAATAGGCTACGAATTTGGTGGCTTGGTGCTAGTTGGTTCATGTGGATTAGGGCATTAGGCCACGAATTTGTTCATTTTGTTGATGTAAATTTGTTCCTGCCCATTGTAAATTAGTTCCTGATGTAAATTAGTAGCTGCTGTAATTTAGTCGTTGATGTAAATTTGTTGATCTGCCCATTGTTGATGTAAAGTAGTTGCTGCCCATTTTTGATGTAAATTGTTGCTGCCCATTATTGTGTTAATACTTGCTGACTTGTTGTCTCACTATTTGACAAGTTTTGTTGTGTACTTTCTTGTAGATGGAGGTGCTGGACAGTGATGGTACAAGTATGGAAGTAGATGCTAATTTGTCACAGCCATCACAAGGTTCACTGGAAGTAGATGCTCGTTTGGCACGTGATGTGCTTGCCATTCCCATCTCAACGGTAGCTTCGGAGTCAGCTTTTAGCACAAGTGGACGTATCTTAGATGATTTCCGTACCTCCCTTACTCCTTTCATGTTGGAAGCTCTAGTTTGTGGACAAGATTGGCTTAGAAGAGGTACTCCTATTGACATTCAGGAGAGTATGGAGGAACTAGCTGTGATTGAAAAGGGAAAAATATTTTCTCATTTATATGTGTTTGCATTGCACTTTTCTCTCAAGTAATGTCACTATGTTAACTTTACCATTGCTCATTTTCAATCATTACAGAACTGATTGAAGAATTTGGTGGCCTACACATTGCGAAGGGAAAAGCTGTTGCATCCACTTCCAAATCAGGTCCACAAAGCACAACAAACTCCTGCGCTGGAACATCTTCTTGAAGGTACAAAAAGAAGTGCAGCTTGTGTTGTTGATCTTGATGAATTGGTTTATCATGATGCCTTGATCTTGATGAGTTTCAACTTGTTTTTGTTGTGCAGGGACGGATCATGAGCTATAGCTGCTGCCTGCTTCCTGCTGCGTTGTAGGCTTGTAGCTCGTGAGCTGCAGCTGAACATGTAGCCCGTGAGCTGTAGCTGCTGCCTGCTGGCCTGCTGTGTTGTGCTTCTACAAAAACCTCTATGCATGTGTGATTGTGTTGTGCTTGTGCCTTGTGCGGCTGTGGTCTTGTGGAGTTGTGGTAGCTAGTGCTATGCGCCTATGCATGTGAAACTTTGCTGTTTAGTTTCTGAAACTGAAACTATGTGTCTGTGTTGTTGGATTAATCTTGCCTAATCAACATTTGAGTTAGCATACGTGAGTTGATCAGTTGTAATCAGCTCGCACAAGCACCGTGCGTCCGAGTACTAGTAGGATACTAGTGTTAGTTACGTCAGGTTAGCTCAGTTTGGTTAGGTGAACTAGATTAGGAAATATCTAGTCCTTTCCGTGTGGTACTAGGAGCTCGTATACGAGAGGGTTTCAGATGGTTTTAGGTCGGCAGCCGTGCATATATATGCACAGGTCGACGGTCGTGTAACAGAACTTGTACCGTGATATTACGAGATAAATAAAGAAAAACAAAGGGCACGATATGAGCCCTTGGCGATAATTTAGTCTGCGCGTGTTCATGATATTTTGATGTGATTCGATCCTGTGGGTGAAATCCAATAATTGGTATCAGAGCGAGGTCGAATATTTGAAGTCACGCTTGCCCCGGGGAGGCGACCCGTAATAGCGCCTCGGGGCGGGCGATCATGATATTTTGATGTGATTCGATCCTGTGGGTGAAATCCAACAATTGGTATCAGAGCGAGGTCGAATATTTGAAGTCACGCTTGCCCCGGGGAGGCGACCCGTAATAGCGCCTCGGGGCGGGCGATCGTCGTTCAGCGGAGCGACACGGAGGAGACGGCAGTGCTGTCGTCGGCAAGGCGTTGAAGGTGGTAGATGATCGTTGGTGAGAGCGGTGGTGCCGAAGCGCGGTATCGGTAAATCTCGTCAAGATCTCCGGGAGTATGAAGGAGGTCGTCAAGGTGTGGTGCATGAGTTCTTGCAAAGATGCGTCCAAGAGCTTGTGGTTGTGAGTCTTTCTGCGGCAGTTGTGTTACTGGCGGAGAAAGTTGTGTGCGGGAGGAAGGAAGCGGAAAAAGAAAACAGTGTCCTTGCGTTTCCGTTCGTGATCGAAGTTCCGGCAAGTTCGTATGCGGAAGTTGTGTTGCCCGTATACGGCAAGTTGTGTTGCTGCTGGACCAGTGGAGATGCCGCGAGATCGTGTGTTCGATCTTGGGCATAGGTACCAAGTTCCGGCGAATTCATGTACGTAAAGATGTGTTGCGCGTATATGAAGAGTTGTGTTGCCGTCGGATGTGAAGTGTTGTTCGGTTGCGTCACCGACAACAAGGATAAGATGTCAAGTTGTGTCCAAGTGCTGGTCTGCGGGAGCTCATTGCAGCGGAAGCGCGTCATGGTCTTGGCACTTCAGTGAGTTGTATCTCCAAGGGACGAAGACGTGAGACTTCACGGTCGAGGTACTCCAGTGAGTTGTATCTCAAAGGGGCGAAGACGTGAGACATTACGGTTGAGGTGTTCCAATGAAGGTGTACCTCCAAGGAGCGAAGACGTGCGCGTAGACAAGATGGCGGGTGGCTATCTGCGTGTCTCAACGAGAAGACGAAGAACAACGTGAAGATGGATGCGAACCGGTCAAGATGAGTTCCTGCATGAGTCTATGCGTTTAGTCTGCATGTGACACGCTTGCGGTAGCGTGGGCTGGTAATCCGGAGGATGCGTTGAGTGGAGTCGTCGAGTTGTGAAGCTGCTGCAAGTCAAGACCATGAAAAGCATAAGAATACGACGAGTCAAGATTAGGGGGAGATTGTTGGATTAATCTTGCCTAATCAACGTTTGAGTTAGCATACGTGACTACGTGAGTTGATCAGTTGTAATCAGCTCGCACAAGCACCGTGCGTCCGAGTACTAGTAGGATACTAGTGTTAGTTACGTCAGGTTAGCTCAGTTTGTTTAGGTGAACTAGATTAGGAAATATCTAGTCCTTTCCGTGTGGTACTAGGAGCTCGTATACGAGAGGGTTTCAGATGGTTTTAGGTCGGTAGCCGTGCATATATATGCACAGGTCGACGGTCGTGTAACAGAACTTGTACCGTGATATTACGAGATAAATAAAGAAAAACAAAGGGCACGATATGAGCCCTTGGCGATAATTTAGTCTGCGCGTGTTCGTGATATTTTGATGTGATTCGATTCTGTGGGTGAAATCCAACAATTGGTATCAATTCCCGTAATCAGTTTCGATTTTGGTCGACTCTAGAATGATAACTACTTTTTTTTTGCGAAACCTCCAGAAAAATATATATACGAAAAAAATCGCGCCGACGAGTAGGTTCCATTCCCGTAATCAGTTTCGATTTTGGTCGACTCTAGAATGATAACTACTTATGTACTAATGCAAACATAATTGAAGATTTTAATTCAGTGAATATTTTGAGAAAATCACTACTATATAAAATGGCCCCCCAAAAGGCAAAGGTCGTTGCGTTCTCCAGATATTACAAACTAATTTCAGTAACAGCACCACCACATAGTAATTTCAGTAACATCACCACCACATAACTTTTCCAAAACTAATTTTATTAACACTATTTTTATCAGCACATATATTTCATATTGCACTACAACATTATTTTCTCAATTTATTTCCCATGTAAACTAATTCACCAACGGAAAATAATAGTAATACCGCAGAATTTTACATTAATTTCCAAACAATTCATAACTAATTAATAGTCCTTGGAAAAAAAATTGAACATACCTAAATGCTCTCTAAAAAATAAATCCTACTTATTTATATTGAATTCACGATTGCTCGAAAAAATTAACCATGTTTATTTCACAAAACAAAAATAAACAACTCTTAAACATTCTTGAAATACCAAAACTTCCCCTTAATTCACAATGTATTTTTTTTTTGGATAATTCATACGTATATGAGTATATTTCCGCACTTCTACCAGCTACATAATATTCAAATGTATATAACTATTTCCCATACTTACACAAATTACAGAAAACTAATTCACCAACGAAAAATAATAGTACTGCCGCATAATTTTAGATTAATTTCCAACAATCTGTAGATATGCCAAACTTATTTTCCAAATAAACATAGTTGAATCAACAAACAAAATTTAAAATAGAACATGTTCCAAACAATTTGAAACACTTTATAAATATTGTTTTAGGGTATTTATACAATTTAGAAAATCTACTAAATGCTGCAAAATTAGTAACTTAAACTATAGCCATAAAAAAAAACTTATTCACCAACGAAAAATATATTGAATAAACACAAAAAAGGCTGACTATTTATGGCGTATGATTATATTTCAATTTTATATATTTCAAACTTTTAAATATCTTCCGAACCTGACCACTTCGCAAAAGTAAACAGAAATCAAATCTACAAAACACCCAACATGAACAATTTTCAAAATCTAGACAATTTCAAAACGCAAACTTTTCCAAACTTCAAAAATTTCCAAACCTACACAATTTCTAAATGCGCACGTTACCAAAATTTAAATTTTATTTAGCACACAGGCGCGGCATTGCCGCGCTAAGTTCCCTAGTGTTAGTTACGTCAGGTTAGCTCAGTTTGGTTAGGTGAACTAGATTAGGAAATATCTAGTCCTTTCCGTGTGGTACTAGGAGCTCGTATACGAAAGGGTTTCAGATGGTTTTAGGTCGGCAGCCGTGCATATATATGCACAGGTCGACGGTCGTGTAACAGAACTTGTACCGTGATATTACGAGATAAATAAAGAAAAACAAAGGGCACGATATGATCCCTTGGCGATAATTTAGTCTGCGTGTGTTCGTGATATTTTGATGTGATTCGATCCTGTGGGTGAAATCCAACATGTGTTGTCAAAAATATTGATGTTCTGCCATATTATTATTCTTGTTCACTTTGTTGTCTTGTTTTCTGTCGAAATGCTGTAGAAATGTTGTCGAAATGCTGCTGAAACTTGGAATTTTGCTATCATTTTTCTGCTCTGTTCTGAATTACGGGAATTACGGGATTTCCCGATCCCGATCCCGAATTGTCGGGATCCCGAATTGTCGGGATTCAAAATTCCTGAGGGAAATCCGGGAGTCAAGTTTCAGATCCCGAATTATTTTTTTCCCGAATTTCCCGTCCCGAAATTTCGGAAATTCCCGAACGCCTAGCGTGAGTGGTGAAGCACCATGCATGGTGGCGGCACTGTAGCATCGCCGTCCCAGTTATATGGAGGAGTATCGGTCCGGCCGGCGCTCCGATCTCACCTACCGTACTTCCTTCAATAAAAAAAATACTCCAATATTCTCTCTGCTTTAAATCAAGTTCTTTGTTTAGAGACGTCCCAGCTCAGCTGCTAGTGCAATGCATGTGATTGATTCCCATCGATCGGGGTAAACAACCCAGCATACACAGTGTGTGTGCGTTGTCGTTCAGTAAACAAAAACCGAAAGCTGCAGTTTTCACACCGTAATTAAACAGCTTATCCAGCCGCAGGACCTGAAAGCTTTGCCACACTCACGACGCGCAAACTCATCTATTCATTCATCGGCTACACCAGACCAACTTCTGGACAAATTATTTGGTTTTTGGTTTGAGTACTAGCTTACCATTCTTCAGAATATTCATCACAAACCTCCAAAAGAATAGGATATTAATTAGGATTTACTTTTTTAAATTACTTTTGAACTTTTAATTATTTTAGGGATTATGAAAGTTAACATTTAAAGGCTATACATTATTTTCTTGAATGGAAATTACTATTTCACAAAATAATTCCAAATATATTTTTAGGTTGTAGTCGTCACTACTGGAAAATTCATCGCCGCCGGGTGGTCTCGCCTTCGCCGAGTGCAAAAACGCGGGCCACCCGGCAAAGAGCCTCTGTGCCGAGAACCAGAAAATAACACTCCACAAACACGCGACCACTCGGCAAAGATAGACTTCGCCGAGTGACCAATGATTTAGCACTCAGCAAATTGTACTTTGTCGGCAAAGAGACAAAAAATGCACTCGGCTAACAGCTAGTCTCGGCAAAAAGGCTGGCCACGTGGCGCCTGACAACCGGTCGGCGATGTGACGGAGCGAGCTCTTCGCCGAGTGCCACACTCGGAAAAGAAGCCGCGTAAAAAATTTAGGGTTGCCCCCTTTTCTTCGTCGAGTGCCCCTCTCGGCAAAGAAGGCGCGGGAAAATTTTAGGGTTGCCGCTTTTTCCATTCCCTCTTTGCCAAGTGTGTCAGTGGGTGACACACGGCAAAGAACGCGCGCAAATTTTTTTTTGGCTTGCCACGCATTTTGTGGAATCTTCGCCGAGTGTGTCGGTGGAGAGACACTCGGCAAAGAGGGTGGGTGGGAAAATAATTTTCGTTACGCGCCAATTTTTCACCTGGTGGTGCTCTTCGCCGAGTGTCCTACTCGGCAAAGAGGGGATTTTCCCGCCTTTTCCGACTTCCTGGCATTTTGTTTTGCCGCCAGTTTCTCAACCCTAACTACGCCTATAAATATGCCACATCTCAGCCAGGTTCCTCACTCATTCGCGTGCAAACACAAAACATTCAGGTTCCCTATCTACGTCCCACGGTGAATGCAAAGGCATTCAACCATGAATCACCGTGGGGCTGTAGCTAGGGGAAACCGGGTGTTTTGTTTCAGTTTATTTCAGTTCGACCAACACAAATCATGCGGATTCCCGAACTCAGTCTCCCACACTGCATGTGATATCGCAGATATTTTCATATATGGGCAGTTCGGGCATCTTTGCCGAGTGGGGCACTCGGCGAAGACTCCTTTGCCGAGCCAGGCACTTGGTGAAGAGGTGCTCCAGGTGCGAAATGGTCACCTGGGAAATTCCTTCATCGAGAGATGGGAGCTTTGCCGAGAGGGTCACTCGGCGAATTGTGTTCCCAGGTGACCATTTGGCACCCGGTTGGCCGAGCCCGACACTCGGCGAAGGCCGCACACTCGGCGAACCTGGCACTGGGTCACGGAGCCAGCTAAACCGGCTCAAACTGGCCCACTCATGACCCTAAAACATATTTCTAGAACATGTTTTGCCCACCCCGCAAAGGCGTCGATTCCAGTAGTGCGTACATTCTAATTTGTAGTTAACTCAACATATATCTAGAGGTGGCGCAATGGGGCGAGCTCGCCTACAAAGGTGGCGGCTTTGGTGTGGGAAGAGGTGGCGCTGCGGGTCGTAGTTTAGCTTTACCTGTAGAGGAATTTTTCCTTTACGAACTTAACTAATAGGGAGCACGAAACGCATTGTTGTTAACCCAATATTCTCTCAACTTTACATCAAACTAGAAGGTTAAGGTCAGGCGTTGCCGCGCCCAATTGATATTGAACTATAACATATCTTTAGTATTCAATGCATGAGAATGTCTTCATTATATATAAACTTTTTTGTTTTTACTTTATCATCTTTATTGTCTAGCAATATATTTATTTTGTCACAAGCCAAATTTACTTCACACAAAACATTAGAGGTAAATGAAATAATTAAATATAGAAAGATTTGTCTAGATAGATTTTGAGATAAGAAAGTCACGACGCCACATGTGTATCATTTGTCACTCGTATTAAAAATGCGCGTACACACACATTCAACTATGTTATACATGAAAAAATGTCGCTTAATACAATTGAAAAGGCTGTTTCTATACCAAAAAGATTCGAAAAACAACAATTACTATGAGAAATTCTAATGTCATTCCCAAAACTAAGAAGAAAATACTGTCAGACTGTAAATATAATTGCCTTGATGGACCACTACCAAGCTGTGAAACAAAACAAAAAACTTCATGGTATTTCCTTGAGAAAGCTCGTTACGAAAATCATAATAGATTGAGAATTAGCAAAACCATTAACAAAGTGGACATGTGTCCGAAAATAATCGACTAAGAAACAGAAAAACCTTGTAGAAGACAATGTTTATGCAATGCTCGTTTTCTCACCCACGTTGTTACAGGAATACCCTAGATCTAGATTCACCCTAGATCTAGGTCTCCATATCGAACGATGGTGGTATGCAGCACCAGGAGGGAGAACTGCATCGAGACGCACATCGATAATAGCGAGTCTCAACAGTGTGGCACAACAGGGTCTCGGTAGCGGACCCGTGCTGATGGACGCGCGTAGGACGGTGGCGTCTCACATCGTGGCAGCGTCAACGGCATGTCTGGCAAGGTTAATGTGTTGACCTCTCCACAAAATTGGTCGGCAGAAAATTGGTCGGCAGATTATGCGCGCTGAGAGGTTAGTGAACCGGTTTATGTTCCTGGCTCGCCTTTGGTCAGTTTCGTGAGGCCTCCGATTTAGATGGCGTGCGTTGGTGTGAGGTCACAATAAGGAGAGCTCTAGTTCTAATGTGGGAGTAAGCATTCAATCATGCCATGCAATGCACTAATGAACTCCCTCCGTTTAGATGTATTAGTCCTCTAATGAATTGCATCGTGATCAAGATTGGTTTCTACTGGTTTCAATCAATTTTCTCTTTTTTTACATGCATTGATGGGACGTGAATCTTGCGTGCATGCACTAGTTGTTGCGTATGCACTAGTCACGGCCCACCAATTTATTAGCCTAATTAACTCATTCATACCTTATTCCTTGTTTATTTTAGAACAAATAGTTTTTTATAAGAGATCTAATACACCTAAACGGAGGGAGTAGTTGTTTTGAGCTTTCCTAAAATTATTTTGTTACGTTGGCCACACAGCTTACAATTTTGAACAAAACATAACACTGCTAGTGTACGTACACAGGAAAAATGCATAGTAAGTATAAAGTGTACACAAGAAAAAGGCAGTCCAACAAAAACACTACATTTAGAACTGATTGCAACAATATAAAATGATCTACAGCTCACCATGCATGCATATGTCGATTTGCGGTCTACAAGTCCGATTTGCAGACAGTTAAATATATACATGTCCGATTTGCTAGCTCGATTGACTGAGCAAGATGGCAATGCTTGGAAACCTAACCGCAAGTTCCGCTGCCAGCGTCCTAGGCCAGATGAGGCGCTCCGACGGCCCGGCGTCCGTGCTAGCCATCGGGACGGCGAACCCGGCCAACTACGTGCGGCAGGACGAGTACGCCGACTACTACTTCCGTGTCACTCGCTCAGAGCACCTCGCCAAGCTCAAATCCAAGCTCAACAGAATCTGTAAGATGCCACAGATCTCTTGCTTCCATGCATTCCATGTCGTAACGTTCTTCCGGCAGGCCACAGATCGGGCATCAAGAAGCGCTACTTCCACCACACCGAGGAGATGCTGCGAGACCACCCGGAGATCATCGACCGCACGTCGCCATCTCTCGACGCCCGGATGGACATCGCGGCCACCGCCGTTCCGGAGCTCGCCGCAGCCGCCGCACGCAAGGCCATGGCCGAGTGGGGCCGCCCAGCCGCCGACATCACCCACCTCGTCGTCTGCACCTTCTCCGGCGCCCACATGCCCGGGGCCGACCTCCGCCTGGCCTCCCTCCTCGGCCTCGACGCCTCCGTCCAACGCACCATGCTCTACCTCAACGGCTGCGCCAGCGGGTCCGCCGCGCTGCGCCTCGCCAAGGACATCGCCGAGAACAACCGCGGCGCCCGCGTCCTCGTCGCCTGCGCCGAGCTCACCCTCGTCCTGTTCCGCGCCCCTCACGAGGCTCACATCGACACCATCATCATGCAGGCCCTCTTCGGCGACGGGGCGGGCGCCGTCATCGTCGGCGCCGACCCCGATGGGCACCCCGTCGAGCGCCCCGTTTTCCAGATGATGGCCGCCTCGCAGAGCCTGATACCGGGGAGCAGCCACGCCGCGGTGGGGAGGCTCCGCCAGGACGGGCTCCTCTTCAACCCTTCCTTAGAGATGCCGGCGCTCGTGCGGGACAACATAGAGCGGACCATGGCCGACGTGCTCGGGCCGCTTGACCTGAGCGACCTTTTCTGGGCGTTGCATCCAGGCGGAGTGGCCATCTTGGACAGCGTTGAGGAGGGACTCCGGCTGGACCCCAAGAAGCTGGAGGCAAGCCGACACGTTCTGAGTGAGTTTGGGAACATGTCTGGGCCGACAGTCATCTTCGTGCTCGACGAGATCCGGCGCCGCCGCCACGAGCAAGCGATGGGGAGCCACGGTCTGGGTGTATTGCTTGGGCTTGGACCAGGGTTGACGGTTGAGACCATGGTGTTGCAGGCCACTGGTAGCTGCACTTAAACATTTTTATTTGCGAATCACTTAAACATGGTTTTTCGTATGGAAAATGAAGGGTTCCATCTCCGATGTATTATCTCTGTTCCAAAATATAAAATATTTTGGTGGTTTAAAATGGTCTGCCAAAACTTTTATTAATAAAGATGCATCTCTGCTAGACCAAGACATCGAATTAGATGCAACATACATGTGCCGTCTTCATGTTGTTTGCCACTTCATGTTACTTTCATCCGAGAGACAAAACTATGTTTTACCATCGTTGGCTTGCCACCCATGTTACTGCTTGAGACCGCAATGGTGTCCTCCCGAGCTAGCCGCCATGGCTTCCACCATAGCTCTTCTTTTTTTTCGAATTAAAGGGCTTCATGCCTCCGATTTCATTAAAAATGAAACCAAAGTTCAGTAATTTGTTACAGACTCCCAGCAAACCACACAGCATTACCACTACACCACAGAACAGCAAACCTACCAGAAACACTACCACAAACTTTTTTTGTAACTCCAAACTTAACAAATCAGACTCCATCTATGGAAGATAACACAACCAAAACAACCACAGGAAAAGAAAACTAAAAAGCTATTACAGCCCAAACTCCTTTAATTTAAGCTCCTCCTAGCACTCTTTTTTCTCTATTAACCTTCAGCCAACTCCAATGCATTTTGTCATCGGCCCCAGCCAGCTCCCCTGCTGAAGACCTCACTTGCCACCCCTGCCAGCCGTCGTGTCGCGCAGCGTAGGCCCTGCCGTGTGTTTGGTTTCTGTAAAAGTGCCCAATAATCAATCCAATTAGCTATACTATACATTATGACAGTAGGATCACGCGGGTAAACATGATCAAAGACAGCAGCATTTCGGGCATTCCAAATTGCCCAAATGACAGCTGAAACCTCCACCGAAATAACATTTCTATCTCTTGCAGTAAACTTCATCACCCACTCACTTAACTCTTGGAAGTGCACAGGAACGTCCATTATCCCTGTGGCGCATTTAACTACCCCTAGACATACCTTGCCAAGGGACATCCAAAAAACAAATGATCTAAAGTTTCTATATCATCACAGAAGCAACATTTTTTATCTTTCCCTTTCCAGCCTCTCCTAATGAGTACATATTTAGTTTAAATGCTATTATTGAAAGCTAGCCAAAGAAAAACTTTAATTTTTAAGGGAATCTTGACTGTCAATATATTCCTATGTTTCCATTTAACTGCACCTATTTTCAAAGCTAGGTACATGGATTTAACCGAAAAACAACCAGATTTAGTGAGAAGCCATTTACATCTGTCTTCTTCTTCTACTAGTATAGTATCCATACAAAGATCCAAGAGTTCCCTCCATAACATAGCAGCTTCACCAAACAAACTACGTCTAAACTTGATAACTGACCAGTTAGAAGAAAAAACTTCAGAAACCAAAACATTGCTACTAAACGTCAAACCATAGCTCTTCTATGGCATGCATTCACTCGACAAAGAACGATCAAGATGACGAGCCACAAAACAAGCCATCTATTAGTGTTAATGCCTCGACGACACCGGCAGTGTAACACGAGAAGTTGAACCTAGCGAACCGCCATCCCAGACCCTTGCGAGAATCTGAAAAACCGACATATTCACGAGTGAACTTACACTTTAGAAGACATGTTTTATTGACTCCTAATTGTGACAAGAAAATTCATTCTCTGCTTCTCTACAAAATCCGCCTTGCAAGATTATCCCTAGCAAGGATAACTCGTCTACAAACATAACAATTGAAGATCAAGATTTGTAGAGACATTTTTAATTTCAAAAGTTTCATATTATTCACATGAATATTGAAGTTTACCAGATCAAGATACAATGAGTTAACCAGGAATTTACCATTCTTGTGCAAGCTTCATTGGGCTCATATATGTGTGTATCTTGGACTACATGCACAGAAACTAATTGAGCAAGGCGCTAGTAATCTCGAACCTATTAGATCCCCGCGGAAGGAGATGTCAGGAGGATATTCTCCGAGAGCTTCCGCAACGTGGCATATTTAAGTCTCACAATGTAAAAGAAAAGGCTCGTATGTTGCTCATATAAAGGTACATTATCCAACTAGGTATACCCTCAATAACATTTTTGAACTGGAAGAAATGTATCTTAACCTTCATCCCTCGGGCCCAATAAAGTGAAACTCTAGGCTTCTGTTGAAGCTGTGAAAGCAATTTGCCACAATCTTTTGTAAAATGTTTATATAACCCTTTACTTTGATGCCCAATATTTTCTACTTCGAGATCTTGAATCCCTACACCCTGAGGTGGTTTAAATCAGATGCAGCGTGAACTCTATATAATATATGCATTAACTATAATTATATTGATCATGTCATTTAGAGCAAGTACAATAAGGTACAGTCAGCAGGCGATAAGGATTTAAATAATATATTTGTGTCTATATGGAGGAGAGAGAATAGCAGAGAGAGTGGAAACGGGCTCTCATGCAAGAGATAGCTGCAGCACGTGCTCCTAGGTACTTTGTGAGAGTGGAAGGTGGGCCAACTATTAATAAAGTAACCCATATTTGTAGCCAACTATTATACTTGTTGGCTATTAGGTTGGCTACAGATGACATGACACTATCTTATAGCCAACAGCTGGCTATACTATTATACTTACTCTTACGGAGTTGAACCTTGATTTTCGCAACAAAAAAAAGGGGTTGAACCTCGACGAACAGTTGTGGCCGAAAGCCACCCGGACAATGCTAAAGCAAGTTTTCTGCGCATAGCCGCAGTGCTACGGTAGAGGGGCAGAGGCGACGGCTCCTGGCATCTAAAATTTTCATCTCCCGGACATGCCCTTGGTTGTGCAGGATTTTTTACAATGTCTTTCTTTTTTACCTTTTGACTAGAAAATACTGCTCTTCTTGTCTCCTAATAGTGCTGATGGATGTCAGTCTTTGGATTAGCTAAAATGGGCGGTTCCTGTTGTCCAAATAACCGGTCCCTATCGTAAAGACCTTACTAGCTTTTTTCGCGTGGAAAAGAGATTATATTAATGGTTTTGCTAATTCTCATGCACCTGAGAATTAATTAAATCTCAGTCGTCTTCTTAGACTAGTCACAATGGAGAGTAACATAGAGTAGTAACATGGTGATGTTACTAGTCTATGTTACCACCTTCACAGTGGGGAGTAACATCATTGTGGTGTCATATAAGATCTTATTTATTGCACTATAGACTCATTTTGTCTTGATAAGTGTGATGTTACGGTAACTAGCTAAGTTATTCCAAACACCTCTCTACTCATTAACTACATGCCACATAAACAAAATAGTCTTGAGATGTGTGATGTTACTAGCTAAGTTACTCCCATTGTGACTAGTCTTAGCCTTTGAGTTTGTGTCGCCACTCATGTAATTTGTGAGTTGCAAGTGGTTTGTAGCTAACATTTGTTGCAACTGAGATCTTCCGGTTGCACATGGATCGTAACTGGGGAAAAGTTATCCAAACCGTTGGATTGCATGCATGGTGATTCATGTACATGGAGTTGCAAGTGACATGAAACTGACCTATTTAGTGAGATGTAGTCATGCCCTTATATCAATACAACATGTCTACATAATAGAGACGAAGACATCGGGGCAAGATCCCGACCCGACCATAGTTGGATCCTGACTCCTACCAAAAGCAGCTAAGCTCATGACTTGGCTTGTTTTTTTTTTTTTTTTTGAAAGAGAGGAGTACAAACCTGCTTACATCAAAGAGTACAGAAAGAACGAACAAAAGCAAGTTCATACAAGAAGAACTCGACAGAGAGCACTACAGCAGCGACGAACTGCTGAACCGCCAAAGCTCCTCGACGCCGACGAGCACCGGAGAAGAAGAGCCCATACCTCCTGCCGCCTGGGAAAGGGAGGACCTCCAACATTGAAGAAGACCGCAGAATCCACACGCCGCAAGCGACGCGATCTTGACGATGAACAGACACGGCCAAGCCGCCCCCACGCCCAGCACCAGCACCACCCGCCGCCGGGACGGCCAGGCCATGCCAGGACCACCACCACCGCACCACCGAGCCCAGCACCTGAGTCGAGCACCCCACCTCTCTGCTCTGGAACTCCCACTCCGAGTGGCTCCACCCCTCGCCTCCACGGCCGGCCAGAGGAACCACCAAGAACCGGAGCGCCCGAAGCAACCCCTTTATGAAGCACGTCGCTGCAGCACCACCCCACGCCACCACGGCCGGCCAGAGGAGCCACCAGGACACGCCCGCAACAAGAACTCCAGATCCACCCCCAGAAACCACGATGGGGCCGGAGCACACCACATCGCCGCGAAGCTGGAGACAGGGGACAAAATCCCAAACCGAGGTCGTCACCACCGCCGCCACGACCTCGGCTAGGGCACCAAAACTCGCCAGATCCGCAGATCGGCGAGCACCTAACGCCAGGCCCCACTCGCCGCAGCCGGCGAGGAAGAGGAAGGAGCCGAGCCTACCACTCCCAAACGACGACGAATCCCTCTCAGATTCGCCTCTGAGGGAACCTAACTCTACACTATCTACACACCGGAGCAGCAGGAGCAAGATCCCCACCCCCCCCCCCCCCCCCCCCCACCGCCGAAGCGGCGAGAGACGGCGGAGATCCGCTCCGGCTCTGGCGGGGAAGAAAGAGGACTTTTTCGCCGCCCTGGTCGCCTCGGGGAAGAGAGGGGAGGGGAGGGGACATGGCTTGTTTTGTAATCTTCCTATGTTTAGAATTCGAATCTCTCTATCACTATTAATCAATTCATGACAGTTAACTAAAGTAGAGTGCTCAGATAAGCATCGCTCACGACAAGTGAGCTGGTGGATGCATGCATGTTGCATGCGCTGGTATTCGGCATCTCATGAGAAAAACGAAAAAACCAGATGGTAATAATGCTATGCGCTCTGCTCTCCCGAGTCCCGTCCCTACAAATGCCAAGCGCCTTAATTTGCATCTCTCAATTAAGGCAAACAAGATATATAGAGCAGCATTCTCCATTGGCCAGTGCCACTCGCATCATATTGGCTATCTATTTCCCATTCGTTCTTGCCCTGTGAGACGATGGCAAGCAGTAGTAGCGTGCTCGAGATCCGGCGTTTGCAGCGCGCCGACGGGCCGGCGGCGGTGCTCGCCATCGGGACAGCAAACCCGCCAACCTGCTTGTCCCAGGAGGAGTACACGGAGTTCTACTTCCGCGCCACCAAAAGCCAGCACCTCACGGACCTCAAGCAAAAACTCAAGACATACTGTAAGTCCAAATCAATCTGAGTGAATCAGGGAGGCAGGCCGGCCGGAGACAATATGTTTGTTCATGTTTCTCGTCAATCAATCCATCATGCAGGTGACAAGACGGGCACGGAGAGACGATTCTTCCACCACACGCAGGAGCTGCTGGACGCCCACCCTCACCTCTTCCATGACGGACACGACCGTCTGGAGATCGCCGCGGCCGCCGCCCCGGAGCTGGCCGCGTCGGCCGCGGCCAAGGCCATAGCGGAGTGGGGCCGTCCAGCCACCGACATCACCCACCTCATCGTCAGCACCAACTCGTGCGCCCGCTCCCCAGGCGTCGACCTTCGCCTCGCCACCCTCCTGGGCCTCCGCCCGTCCGTGGTCCGCACGCTGCTCCAGCTCAACGGATGCCACGGCGGCTCCGCCTCGCTGCGCCTCGCCAAGGACATCGCCGAGAACAACCGTGGCGCGCGTGTCCTGGTAGTGTGCGTCGAGCTCACCGTCGTCGCCCTCCGTGGTCCCGAGGACAACTACCCCCACACCCTCATCAGCCAAGCATCCTTCGGCGACGGCGCCGGCGCGGTCATCGTCGGCGCCGACGCCGTGCACCCGCTCGAGCGCCCGCTCTTCGAGATGGTCTCCGCGTCGCAGACCGTGGTTCCCGGGACGGACCATGCCGTCACCATGAAGCTCGGGGAAGGCGGCCTCGACATGCACTTATTGATGCGGGATCTTGTCCCGATAGCGGGGCAGAACATCGAGCGATGCCTGTCGGAGGAGCTTAAGCAGCTTGGACTTGACGGCGTCGAGTGGAACGACCTCTTCTGGGCAGCGCACCCCGGCATCCGCGCAATCATGGACCACATCGACCTCGCTCTCCGGTTGGATCCAGGGAAGTTGGCGGCGAGCCGGACCGTGCTGCGAGAGTATGGGAATATGCTCAGCGCCACCGTGATCTTCGTGCTCGATGAGCAGAGGCGCCGAATGGAGGAGGACGGAGAGGGAGGTGTTTGGGGCGTGATGATGGGATTTGGACCCGGGTTCACTATTGAGACTATGGTGCTTCATGCCACCACCAATCTCAAGCAAAAGTAGCAACGCGATTTTTCTGGCGGCGCTGGTGATTACCGGTCATGGATCGACCGTTCACTGGGCGCTCGCGATTCGGTCTGTGGGGCCTGGTATTTTTCATTTCTATTGGGTATTTCCTTGCTGCGTGTAGCATACAGAACCAGGCCCACTCAATTCCATAATATCAAGGCGTTGCCCACCTACCCTCGTCTCTCTCAACAACACATTCCCCTCCTCATCTTGCATCTCGATCCAGAAAAAGCGGCGCCACTGCGGCCGGAGTGCCCGAGTTTGGGCGGCCATACGGCGCTGCGTTCCGGCCACGAGGCAGCGGGGGCGCTGCAGCGGAGGTACGACGAGCTGCTGTGTCGACAATCGAGGTGGCGTCTGGAACACGGTGAGGCTGCAGACCTGCGACCGGATCAACAGCTCGGCTGCGAGCATGCGGAAGGACGAGGCGAGACGGAGGCAGCGGCGCCGATACAGGCTAGGTTGGCGACCTGCTAAATAGGGAGTTTGCATGTAAATCTGTTCGTCTGCTTTTGGATCCCTCTCGCCTGAATCTATATTGTCTGCTTTTGAAGCTCTCATAGCCTGAATCAGTTCATCTGCTGTCGGAGCCCTCTCTGACCTTTGTTTTTCCTGACGTTATTGTGTGTGTAATGTTGTCCTGATACATGGATTTGTGGTCGGAGCCCTCTCTGACCTTTCTTCTTCCTAACGTTTTTGTGTGTGTAATGTTGTCATGATACATGGATTTGTGGTTTAGTGCTCGCTTCTGGTGCGTCTAATCGGTAGGTAGTAGCAATATAACGATTGCATTTGTTGGTAGTAGCAATTGTGGTTGGGTTGATTTAAATTAGCTAACATGGATATGCTTGTTATGCCATATATGAAACGACAAAAGGATTTTGCATATTTCAATATTATATGTCATAGTTTGTTGATATAATGCTGATATTAATAATAAAAATAATTGATTTCTAAAAAGGTAACCGGATCATATTTTATATGAAACAAATTTAGTAAACGTGTGTAATATATGTCATATTTCTGTGATACCAAGATGTTACGGAACCTATTTTTGATGAATATCTTGTTCGATTTGAGTAGCTCGCAATATTTTCCAACCTTTTCTGAAATTGAAATGAAACCATTTTATAAAAAAGGAGATATATATGTGAACCATATATATATCATACTTTATTGATATAATGGTGGTATCCATAACCAAAATTACTAAAAATGTAACTGGATCATATTTGCATGACACAAATTTTGTAAATGTATGCAATATATGTCATATTGTTTTGACACCAAGATGTTACGGGACCCATACTTGACAAAATCTTCGTTCTATGTGAGTGGTTCGCAATATTTTGATACATTACCTGAAACGAACTGAAACTATTTGGAAAAAATGAGATATATATATGTGAATAACACATATAAGTCCTAGTTTGTTGATATAATGCTGATACGCATAATCAAAATAATTGGTTCAGTTTTGGTATAACACAAATCTTGTAAATGTACTAGTTGAATGCCCGTGCGTTGCTACGGTCCGCCAGACATAGCATTCGAAAGATAATACAAATCTAAGCAAAACATAATACATAGTACGATAAACACTACAATTTAACATTATATACATAGAAAGCAACAATTCAACAATCATCTCTTATAGCTAAATATTTAAGACCTCTTTGGATTGAAAGAATTTCATGGAGTTCTGGATGATTTCAATTCATAGGATTTTCTCCTATGGTAATTCTTTCGATCATAGGATTGATCACATCGAATTCCTAAGAAGTCCATTCACATGCCCTAATGCCCTCTATTCTATAGGTATCTCAACATGACCTCAAATCATTAATTTTCTTTTGAGAACTTCAATGCACTCACACTTTATCTATCTCTACTCTCGCTCCTCATGCACACAGATTCCTGATCATAGAGGAAGAAAAAACTACAGTCTGGCTGCACAGCTCTCGTCAGCTTCAACATCTCTGCTAAAAAAGTGTGCTTTGTCATGGTACTATTAGCAACCATTTCTGATTGAAGGATACTGATTTCTTATAGTCGGTAAAATCATAAGTAATGATGTGGCATTTACCATACTGCTAAGGCCAGTTCTTACTGCAAATGATGATGTCAAACATCCCTCTTAGTTGTCAAATTTTGTGCTTCACAAATCAGTTCATAATAATTCATCAAACAGAGTAGCTGAATGTCTTCTATTGCTGGCAACTAATTACCATGGCCAAAAAGCAAGTTATTAGCGACTGTATTTCAATCAATGAACTGAAAATGGATATATTTCAAATAAAAAAAGGTGTGCTCGACTTCAAAAGGAATTACATGTACCAAACCAGTATGTACATATATAAGGGGTCAAGGCTTATTAGAGTAAGGCTGCTACAGAGAAATATGACACATCTTCAATGTTAGTACTTGCAATCTCTAGAACAAAGCAATAAGGCCTATTTCCGATAATTACTTGCATTTGCAAATATCCGACAAAATATTACTTGCATTTGTAGGGGTGTTTGTTACCCATCGATATCTCTTGTAAGCCCTATCCACTGCAGCCGATCACTACCGTCGGCTTCGGCATTTGTGCCATCATCAGCGCCAAGCTCATCACCTTGCCAGTATGCCCCTCCAGCCCTCCTTCCCTTCTTCTTGCTCTTCTACAGTTCTACTGCCCTTATCCTCTTCTCTGTTGCCAACATGACTTGCCCCTCTTCTTCTCTTGTGGCTGTGAATGTTCAATACATCTGATTTACACTATTTATAAAATAGTAAAGATACATACTGGCACACATTTAGACGTGTGTTAGAAAAAAGCAAAAAAATCTGAGAATTTGATTCAAGATCACGCCTTCGCCTCATATTTCCATTTTATGGCAAGCCTCTTAGTCTCAGCTTTCAATCATGCCTTCCAACCTAGTTAACTTCCACTACTATGCAAGAAACAGAGGTGTCTGATAGACAGCTGAACAATTAAACCCTAATGTATATCAGGCAAATAGAAACTAAATTTTATATTGCACATGCTTTGGATATCAGTGGACATGTCACGGGCTTGGGAGCTGGACCTGGAGACTGACTTGAAGATGCTAGTTGATGCGGTTGGGAGCTGGCCGTATTTCATGTAATCTATGTGGCCAATCTATAAAAAGTATACTTGTAGAAGCATAATCTCCTTCTCAATGTACTATAATACTCACTATCATCTATCAGATGTCTCATTATCATCATGGTCGTTGCGGCTTGCAAAAGAACAAGAGGAAAAGGGATGTTGAGTTAATTTGAATCTACAATCTAAAGAAGGATATATGAAACACAAAGGCTAGGGCAGATACAGTATTATTAATCCACCAAATAGAAGTGCTGCAGTCAGCTATTACGCATTAATATGACAACGGATCACATAAGCTTGTTAGCGCTTCTCATACAAATCAACATTATAATTTTGCATCATAATCCCACACCTCTCCTAGTCTGTCTGTACCACTACCTCTGTACATACCCTTTCCAAAATTTAACACATCAATGCCCAATTTTGCAGAATCTAATGTCCTGACAACCCTACTGATCGACTTCAAAAAATTCAGCCTAAGATCATTGGCGAGACATCCGTGATCACAAGCATGGAGCAATCACACGCAACGGAAATCTCTGGGTCCAAGGAAAATAGACCTTCATAACGAAATCTATAGATAAAGAAGCCTAAAGCAAGAAAACTCATGTTGTTTTACCTTGTGCTCCGGACTTTTTTTGGTTCTTGGGATCCTTAAAGACCTTGACAACATCTGGGACCTCTGTACGCCATTTCTCTTGTGCACGACGCCATCCCCATCTCCTTCAACGCAGCCATGTATAACTTTTGAGGTCCTAATACCATATCAAGAATGCCACCCATCTTTCACCCAATTCTGAGAGCCAGTAATCTTTCATATTTGAGGTGACAATACCACTGAAAGAACGAAACCCATATGAGATATAATGGAATTGCCAGAGCAATACGCTCTGTTATAGACAAATTTAATTAAATAAGCTAAAGTACATATACGGACAGGTGCCTGGAAGCAAATGGCAGGACCTCGCAGGACCTCATAGCCTTAAAAACAAAACAGAATTGAATTAACCAATCAAGGAGGAATTGAAATGTGGAGGAGACAGATTAGAGTGGGGGCGGTCAAAATGGCAGAAATAAGAAGAGGGGTGGCTACCGACTGAACATTACGTTGATGCTCTTGGGATGAAGCGGATGAGGAAGTCAATGTCCTTTCGCTGGTGCGGCTTGAGCCTTGAGGTCGGCTGTGACGGCAAGGTCCGCAGAGAGAGATTTGGGGTTACCCTGCGTGACGAAGACCCTGCTGGCCCGGCGCTCCACCTCCAGCGCCGCCGCCATGTCGGCCGCAGCTCTCCATCGCCATCATCCCAAGAGGCAAGACAGCACAACTGTAGGTGTCGAGGGACGGCCGTAGGAGACACCGACTACGAATTATGCTTCTCAACACGGTGGAAAAAAGCTTTTCATCAGACCAGTAGACACTGACTACAAACCTTTCCCTGCTTGGAGAAGACAAGAATGTCCAGAAGCTCTTCGATCTTCATCAGAAGATATTGTCATAGAATTTGCCAAAATCTATGCTGAACTACCGTAATATATGACATTGCGCAGAGCTGAAATCCCTAACAGTTGTTCATACACATATGCGAGAGAACAATATGAGTAAATTTAATCTACGAAAAGATTTGTACTGTCAGAAGTGAATTCAAATAGAGTTATCAGCCACAGAAAATTTTAGCGAGACATAAAAAAATTCCAAGCAATCAAACAGAGAAAATTTTAGCGAACATATACATCTGTCATAGTTCAACCAAAGTGACTATGAAGTATCGGAGAGGAGAGATCTCACCGTTCATCTCGTCAGCGACCGCCAGCCAGGATTTGGCGTTGTGCGGCACGGCGCCCAGCTGTCGCACCTGCACGCCGGCGGCCGGCCTTCTTCTCCTGCTCCTCCAGCCGGCCCACTTCTCCTGCAAACCACGACTGCAAGCTCACCGGCAATTTCCAGGACATCTGTGATTGGGAAAAAAAGGAGAAGAAGATGCAGATCGAGGGGCGGGTCTCACCTGCGTGGAGCCAAGTGAGGACGACCGGTGGCAGGTCTGGGTGGACGCCGGCAACAGCAGCCCATCAGGGCTTCAGATCCGGCGCGTGGGGCGCCCTCGCGAAGAGCTCGGCCGGCGAGGCGAGGCGAGGCGGCGGCGACTGCCACGACGCTGCCCTGCCCTACCTTGCTGCTGGCCTCCCATGCGTCGCCGCGGGGGTCGTGCTCGCCGCTGCGGCCGTCCACTCCTGCCGCCGTCTCCCGTGCCACCGGTGCCGTAACCTACGATGCCGCGGGCTCCAGAGCACAAGGACGCCGTGCGGGAAGCACTTTGGCGGCATGCAAGGCGGCGACGGGATTGAAGACCTTCCGTGGAAAATTTCTGTGGTTGGGGGGCCCACATGTCGGCGCGCTCGGGTGAGGAAAGGAGTGGAAAATTCTGGTGGAAAACGAGAGGACTACCAACGTAACTCCCAATTAATAGTAAAGATAATATATGTGATATTTCTTTGATACGAAGATGTTATTCTACCAGAGTTGACAAATATCTTGTTCGTTTGATTGGAATTACCTAAAAATTTCTTCCAAAAATTAAATGAAACTATGAAAAACATAATTTAAATATATGTCAAAAAATAAATGAACGGAGGAACTTGCTACTCCGTGCGTGGGCTGACCGACCTCGGTGACTTTGTGGCGACTGTAATACAACTGAAAGTGGGTCCAGACATAATCATACAACCACTCGTGGCTTAGTTTGATTGGTTGGACGGACACCGGTAGACACCGGCTCCGCCAGAAAGTAGTTTTCGGCAAAAGTAGGCTCTCTAGTCTGGATAGCAAAATCTAGTGTATTTTTTTTTAAAGTAAGGCCATGTAAAGCTTGTCCAAGTATGATAATCTTATGGGTCTCTCTACTCTAACGCTCAGTCAATCATGCTTGTTGTTTTGGGTCTGGTGACTTTTGCACCTAATCGTTGAACCTATGATGTTGGGCTTTGTTGTTCTTTTTTCTCCTTGTTGGTTGGGCTTAGGGCATCTCCACTCGTCTGACTCCTTTTTAGCGCCGGCGCGAAGGATTTTTTACCAGTTTGTGACGCCCCAAAATCGGTACTATGCTGATTTAAGCGATCCCGCCAAAATCCGCATAATAACGATCTTAGGTCGCCCACCAGACATAACGTGCACGCCGAAACATACGCGTTATGTGGGTGGAGTTGTGATAACATTACAACAGTTCACGAAAGAATCCGCAACAACAATAGAAGGAGAAATATATATACAAGAACAATTCAAACGAGTCAAGATACAACTGATACATTACAAAGATCCAAATCACAACGGAAGCAAAATAGTATCCGACTACGGACAAGATACAAAATTTGGACTAAGAGCCCTGAAGATAACGATGGCGTCCATATCCCTGCCCAGGCCGAGCCGGAGGGATACCCAAGCTAACATCGTCAGACTTCAAACCTGTTGACTACACAAAAGAGTACAGCCCAAAGATGGGTCAGGCACAACCGCCTGGCAAGCAATGCTCACAAGATACCAACACAAAGACTAACAAAATATGGGGAGGTGGACTGAGGCGGCAGCAGCAACACTAAACAACCTATAGAGACACTCTACAACTTCCGGCTAAAGGAGAGGGATAAGAGAGCGTTTCGGAACCAACTAACTTTTAACACCAAGCATAACACTTCCCTTCCCAGATTCACCCCCTCAACCAAGTATGAGGAAGCAATCGAGGGAAACTCACGCAGTTGTCAAGTTTTAGTTTCATCTTATGGTGTAAGTTGGTCTAACTTACTAGTCAAGTTAGTTAGAATCATTAGGTGTAAGTTGTCTATGATCTTGTTAGCCAGCACCTTCACCAAGTCGTCCATAACCGCGGACACGGCTTTTCGAAAAGATTTATCCTTGCAGGGGGGCACTACTGTTAACCCATACACGTTCGATCAACCCAGTAAAAAGGTAGGGTCTCACAACACTACTCTTCTTTCACCGCAACAAGTCCAAGGAGCCATGGGAGCTATGCTGGTCCCGGCCAGAAAGGTGAAACCACACCCCTCCGCACCAACGGGCCGCGCCCTATATGCATGTAACAAGGCATACCGCCAAAGTAAAAATACTACACTAGTATCAATGCATATGAGACTAATGGAAAGCCCGAACTAGGTGTGGCCCCTGGACAAGCTGAAGTTCCGGTCAAAGTCGAGGGGGATTCCATAAGATGTCCCACATGTGGGTAGCGCGCTCGTCTTGGATCCAGGGACAAGAACTGAGGTCCTAGTGCGACACTTAGCAGAACAAAACACCAAGCCTGGCCTTCCGCCGAGTGCCTTATCATTTAGTTAAGTCCCCAAAAAATCATCATCATTTTAAAGTAAGGTGAGCACAACAAACCTAAGCATGCAACTACGACTCGCAAGGCCAACAGTAAACAAACAACAAGGTAATAGGATGTGGGGATAAAGCTGTATGTGGCTGCATGGTAAACATGAATGGAATCGAGACACAAGCATCGTAATATAAGGATAGCATAGATCAACGGCAAGAATGGAAGACAATGTTATGGTAGCAAGTGAGCAAAGCTTGTCTGAAAACACGGTAGCGGTAGCAGAACTTGTCGTTGCTCACATCATCTCAACGTCTTATCCGCGAAGAAGCAACAAACACTGGAAAGCGCAAAAGATGCATCTTACAACTATGGCAAAAGATCCAGCATGTTGGAGATGATGCATGACATGGCAAGATGCAACTTAAGCAAAATTAATCGGAACCGGGGTTCCGACAATTAATTAGAAGGTTCAAGTTATTTATCTAACCACAAAATTAAATGTTGATTAACAAGACAAAACAGGTTATGGGTGAGCTACACCAAGTTAAATGGAATAGGGACAAACTTTATATTATTATCCCACACTTTCCATCTTTATTTATTTAGGTCATTATGCAAAATACCACTAAGAAACAAGCTAGATAATGCAAACATGAATATGGATGACATATTAATATTGCTTGCATTTTTCTGATCAAAATAGATATTTAATTTGCATTATTTGGATTTAAGATGAGCAAGTTATAGCATTTACAAAATAGAGACACTTTCTGGAAAAAAAAAAGGCAAAGAATGTGCATACACTGGAATTCGAACTCAAGGTATCAGGAACAGAAAAGCAGCACGCTAGCCACTGGGCTTGGCTGGTGTTTGTGATTGGATTAAGACGCAATCCTATAAGAACAGTACAGGCATCGTTAACTGAACTTTGGACAGAAAAAGCTTCAGGCTTGCACGAGCAGTTTCAGAGCGACGACGACGACGTGCGGATTCCCAGCGGGTTCTTGAGTTTGTGGGTGCTAGGTAGAAGCTGGTTGTACGCCAGGGTGTGTGTGTATGCAGGGGTGGTCGCACGTTGCAGAGAACAGCGAAGCAAGCAGCGGCTGACAAGCGAGCTCGCAGCGGCGACCATGGCGGACACGAGCTCGGATTCGAGTGGGACGGTGGGTGCAGCGTCGGAACAAGAAGGAGGAGAGCTGGGATCGGGGGAGGAGCTCACGTTGGGGGTTTCTGTGTAGTCGTACAGCTCGAGGACGAAGTAGACGAAGCAGCCGGAAGTAGACGACGGCGGCCTTGGCGTTCCCGCGGACGGACGGCGTTGAGGAAGACGAGTTCGAAGGCGACGATTCTTGGCGTTCCAGCTCCATCCCATCCGGCTCCGGACGTAGTCGACGACGGCGCATCTCTTGGACATCTTGATAGGGCTTGGGTGGCGTATAACGGATGGAACAGCGATGCTTGCCAGCCTCGGTACGACAGAGCGCGCCCGGGGCGAGCTCGTTACTGAGGAGAAGAGGACGGCCGAAGGTACTCCGAGGTGGTGATTCGGAAGAGGAGGCCTCCGGCGACCTCCAGGACAAGGCTTCTGGGATAGAGGTCGAGCCAGGCGACGGCGCGACGAGGATGCCGGGGCGATGGACGTTGGGCTTCATGGATCAGAGGAGAAAAAGGTGCAGAGGAGAGGGAGCAAGATGGTGGCGGCGCTGTGGGGGAGAAGAGAGCAGGCGAGCTAGGGTTTCCAAGAGGCGGCAGGGTGGAGGATTTAAGGAGCTGGAGGAGGCGTTTCCCCGGCCGTCCCATCCAGCTACAGGTCGACGTGGAGGTGCTGGATGGACTGCCGTACAGGTTGAAGACGATAGGAGGGAGGAGTTGGGCTGCTGCTGCGCTGAAGAAGATGGGCCACAAAGGGGAGGCTGCGGCCCTTCAAGTATTTCAGGATTTTCTCAATATCCGAAATAGGAAAAGGAGAGAAGGAGAGATAAAAGATAGACAAGGGGAAAAAGAAATTAGGCAAGAGAGGAAAAAAGAGAGAAAAAGCTTTCACAAAATAAAATAGGTTTGCACAAAATAATATTTTTGAGATTTTATAAAACATGCAAGGTGAAAAGGATGCATGATTATGTCATGATGATGCCAAAAGGGAACGCAAACAGATCTAAGTTGGGGAAAACTCCGGGGCATTACAATCGACACCACTAACAAGGGATCGCGCCCCCGCGATCCAAGCCGACGCAAAAGGAAGAGAGGAGTAAACTACCGAACCTTCAAGCTCCATGTCGATCTTCTCGACACCACTAACAAGATGTTGTAACTCCATCTTCAACTTATCGACACCACTAACAAGGGATTGTTGCTCATCTCGAAGGCGACTTCCAAAGGTCGAACCTAATAGGTTAAAAGGCAAGAGATCGTCCACCCACGTTGGATCCTATAACTTTGAAAGATGGATAAGAGAGGAGACTCCAAAATAAATAAGATAAGAGGAGGAGTAGAATAGAGGTAAGGAGTAAACAAGAATCCTATTGAGATCTTTCCAAAAATAGTTTCAGTCAAATAGTTTTGACACTCTACAAACAACGATCGTTAGCGAGGTTATCCTACAGGCTTTGCGGACCCGCTACTTCGATAACCAATTGTATCGAAACAACCTCGAGTTTCGGAACCAAAGCTCTGATACCACTTTGTGACGCCCCAAAATCGGTACTATGCAGATTTAAGCGATCCCGCCAAAATCCGCATAATAACGATCTTAGGTCGCCCACCAGACATAACGTGCACGCCGAAACATGCGCGTTATGTGTGTGGAATTGTGATAACATTACAACAGTTCACGAAAGAATCCGCAACAACAACAGAAGGAGAAATATATATACAAGAACAACTCAAACGAGTCAAGATACAACTGATACATTACAAAGATCCAAATCACAACGGAAGCAAAATAGTATCCGACTACGGACAAGATACAAAATTTGGACTAAGAGCCCTGAAGATAACGATGGCGTCCATATCCCTGCCCAGGCCGAGCCGGAGGGATACCCAAGCTAACGTCGTCAGACTTCAAACCTGTTGACTGCACAAAAGAGTACAACCCAAAGATGGGTCAGGCACAACCGCCTGGTAAGCAATGCTCACAAGATACCAACACAAAGACTACCAAAATATGGGGAGGTGGACTAAGGCGGCAGCAGCAGCACTAAACAACCTATAGAGACACTCTACAACTTCCGGCTAAAGGAGAGGGATAAGAGAGCGTTTTGGAACCAACTAACTTCTAACACCAAGCATAACACTTCCCAGATTCACCCCTCAACCAAGTATGAGGAAGCAATCGAGGGAAACTCACGCAGTTGTCAAGTTTTAGTTTCATCTTATGGTGTAAGTAGGTCTAACTTACTAGTCAAGTTAGTTAGAATCATTAGGTGTAAGTTGTCTATGATCTTGTTAGCCAGCACCTTCACCAAATCGTCCATAACCACGGACACGGCTTTTCGAAAAGATTTATCCCTACAGGGGGGCACTACTGTTAACCCATACACGTTCGATCAACCCAGTAAAAAGGTAGGGTCTCACAACACTACTCTTTCCTTCACCGCAACAAGTCCAAGGAGCCACGGGAGCTATGCTGGGCCCGGCCAGAAAGGTGAAACCATACCCCTCTGCACCAACAGGCCACGCCCTATATGCATGTAACAAGGCATACCGCCAAAGTAAAAATACTACACTAGTATCAATGCATATGAGACGAATGGAAAGCCCGAACTAGGTGTGGCCCCTAGACAAGCTGAAGTTCCGGTCAAAGTCGAGGGGATTCCATAAGATCTCCCACATGTGGGTAGCGCGCTCGTCTTGGATCCAGGGACAAGAACTGAGGTCCTAGTGCGACACTTAGCAGAACAAAACACCAAGCATGTCCTTCCGCCGAGTCCCTTATCATTTAGTTAAGTCCCCACAACATCATCATCATTTGAAAGTAAGGTGAGCCAAACCTATCATACTAAGCATGTGAAGACCCCGAGAACCAGACTCGAGCACAACAAACCTAAGCATGCAACTACGACTCGCAAGGTCAATAGTAAACAAACAACAAGGTAATAGGATGTGGGGATAAAGCTGTATGTGGCTGCATGGTAAACATTAATGGGATCGAGACACAAGCATCGTAATATAAGGATAGCATAGATCAACGGCAAGAATGGAATACAATGTTATGGTAGCAAGTGAGCAAAGCTTGTCTGAAAACACGGTAGAGGTAGCAGAACTTGTCGTTGCTCACATCATCTCAACCTCTTATCCTCGAAGAAGCAACAAACACTGGAAAGCGCAAAAGATGCATCTTACAACTATGGCAAAAGATCCAGCATGTTGGAGATGATGCATGATGCAACTTAAGCAAAATTAATCGGAACCGGGGTTCCGACAATTAATTAGAAGGTCCAAGTTATTTATCTAACCACAAAATTAAATGTTGATTAACAAGACAAAACAGGTTATGGGTGAGCTACACCAAGTTAAATGGAATAGGGACAAACTTTATATTATTATCCCACACATTCCATCTTTATTTATTTAGGTGATTATGCAAAATACCACTAAGAAACAAGCTAGATGCTGCAAACATGAATATGGATGACATATTAATATTGCTTGCATTTTCTGATCAAAATAGATATTTAATTTGCATTATTTGGATTTAAGATGAGCAAGTTATAGCATTTACAAAATAGAGACACTTTCTGGAAAAAAAAGAAAAGGCAAAGAATGTGGATACACTGGAATTCGAACTCAAGGTATCAGGAACAGAAAAGCAGCACGCTAGCCACTGGGCTTGGCTGGTGTTTGTGATTGGATTCAGACGCAATCGTATAAGAACAGTACAGGCATCGTTAACTGAACTTTGGACAGAAAAAGCTTCAGGCTTGCAGAGCAGTTTCAGAGCGACGACGACGACGTGCAGATTCCCAGCGGGTTCTTGAGTTTGTGGGTGCTAGGTAGAAGCTAGTTTGTACGCCAGGGTGTGTGTGTATGCAGGGTGGTCGCACGTTGCAGAGAAGAGCAAAGCTAGCAGTGGCTGACGAGCGAGCTCGCAGCGGCGACCATGGCAGACACGCGCTCGGATTCGAGTGGGACGGTGGGTGCAGCGTCGGAACAAGAAGGAGGAGAGCTGGGATCGGGGGAGGAGCTCACGTTGGGGGTTTCTGTGTAGTCGTATAGCTCGAGGACGAAGTAGACGAAGCAGACGGAAGTCGATGACGGCGGCCTTGGCGTTCCCGTGGACGGACGGCATTGAGGAAGACGAGTTCGAAGGCGACGATTCTTGGCGTTCCAGCTCCATCCCATCCGGCTCCGGACGTAGTCGACGACGGCGCATCTCTTGGACATCTTGATAGGGCTCGGGTGGCGTAGAACGGATGGAACAGCGATGCTTGCCAGCCTCGGTACGACAGAGCGCGCCCGGGCGAGCTCGTTACTGAGGAGAAGAGGACGGCCGAAGGTACTCATAGGTGGTGATTCGGAAGAGGATGCCTCGCTGCCCTATTTTAGGGCAGCGCGGCCGCACCCTGATACGTCTCCAACGTATCTATAATTTCTTAAGTTCCATGCTTATATTATGTCAATTGCTACATGTTTTATTCACACTTTATGGCATTTTTATGCATTTTCTGGGACTAACCTATTAACAAGATGCCACAGTGCCAGTTCCTGTTTTCTGCTATTTTTTATTCCAGAAAAGCTGTTCTGGAAATATTCTCGGAATTGGACGAAAAAAAAGCCAAGGTCCTATTTTTCTGTCACGTACACGGAGTCCGAAGGAGAGACGAAGGGGGGCACCGAGCCCCTCACCATTGGTGGCGCGGGTCCCACCCCTGGCGTGCCGCCACGTGGTGAGGAGCCCTCGGGCCTCCACCGACATCGCCCCTTCGCCTATAAATTGCCTTTCTCGGGAAAACCCTAAACACCGAGCCTCCATCCACGAAAAGTTCCAGAGCCGCCGCCGTCGTCAACCCTAGCTCGGGAGGGTTCTGAAGCTCTTCCCGGCACCCTGCCGGAGAGGGGAATCATCACCGGAGGGCTCTACATCGCCATGCCTTCCTCCGGAGTGATGTGTGAGTAGTCCACCCCTGGACTATGGGTCCATAGCAGTAGCTAGATGGTTGTCTTCTCCTCTTGTGCCATCATGTTTAGATCTTGTGAGCTGCCTATCATGATCAAGATCATCTTATTGTAATGCTACATGTTGTGTTTGCTGGGATCCGATGAATATTGAATACTATGTCAAGTTGATTATTGATTTATCATGCCTATGTTGTTTATGATCTTGCATGCTCTCCGTTATTAGTGTAGGCTTTGGCCAAGTTTATGCTTGTAACTCCAAGAGGGAGTATTTATGCTAGATAGTGGGTTCATGCCTCCATTTAATCTGGGACAGTGACAGAAAGTTCTAAGGTTGTGGATGTGCTGTTGCTACTAGGGGTAAAACAGCAATGCTTTGTCTAAGGATATTTGTATTGTTTACATTATGCACCATACTTAATGCAATTGTCTGTTGCTTGCAACTTAATACTGGAAGGGGTGCGGATGCTAACCTGAAGGTGGACTATTTAGGCACAGATGCATGCTGGATAGCGGTCTGTGTACTTTGTCGTAATGCCCAAGTAAATCTCATAGTGATCATCATGACTTGTATATGCATTGTTATGCACTCTCTATTTTGTCAATTGCCCAGCTGTAATTTGTTTACCCAGCATGTTAGTATTTTATTATGGAGAGACACCACTAGTGAACTGTGGACCCCGGTCCATTCTTTTACATCTGAAATACAACCAACTGCAATCATTGTTCTCTTTAATTCTCTGCAAGCAAACATCATTTTCCACACCACACTTTTAATCCTTTGTTTTCAGCAAGCCGGTGAGATTGACAACCTCACTGTTTCGTTGGGGCAAAGTAGTTTGATTGTCTTGTGTGCAGGTTCCACGTTGCTGCTGATTCCCTGGTGTTGCGCCGTGCCACATTCAGCCACCAACAACCTTCAGAAGACCCTTGACTTCCTACTGGTTCGATTAAACCTTGGTTTCTTACTGAGGGAAAACTTGCTGCTGCACTCATCATACCTTCCTCTTGGGGTTCCCAACGGACGTGTAACTTAACACGCATCAAGCCAGTTTTCTGGCGCCGTTGCCGGGGAAGTCAAACCTTCTGCAAGGGGAGTCTCTCACTTCCAATCTCTTTACTTTGTTTTTGTCTTGCTTATTTTATTTTTTATTTTGTCTTGTTTGCTTCTTTATATCAAAAACACAAAAAAAATTAGTTACTTGCATTTAGTTTATTTCCATCATGTCTAGTCCTATGCCTGTTGCTATGTCACCTGAGGAATTGATCTTCACCTTTAAACAAGGGAATGAGGAGAGCTTTAAAGAAGCATGGTTTAGAATTTTTGACTCTTATGGTAAAACTGAACCTAAAATGACTATGAGCTTGCTTCTTAGTAGCTTCTACTTTGGTCTTGTCCTTTGTTATAGATATGCTTTGGATGCTGTTGTAGGAGGAGATTTCCTTCATTGTGATGGGGACCAAGCTTTTAATGCCATAAAAAAGTTGATTGCAACTTCTAGCTCAACTAATAAACTTGATTCGGCCCTTGTAAGCATCCAGGCTAGATTAAACACTCTTGAGACAAATATATCTTGTTTAAAAGAAGGTTATAATCAGATTCGTGAATATTATGACTATGTTCCAATGAGTTTTGAACCTTCAATGTGGGTCCCTACGGTAAAGGTTGCTATTTGTGGTGAAATTTTTTATGCCCGTTGTGATATTATGTCTGAATTTTGCCTTATGCCTAAAGACATTTATGAATCCTTAAATCTTTGGGGACTTTCTGAAGGTGGAGAAGGGATAACTCTTACTGATAACTCTGTTGTGTTACCCATTGGGGTAGCTGAAGGAGTGTTTACAACATTCCTAGGAAGAACGGTATCCATTGATTATCTTGTCATTGAATGTGTAGGGACAGGACAAATTACACTTGGAAGATCCCTGCTGAAACTCTTGGGAGCAACAATAGATGTGGGGAAAGGCACTCTGAATTTTACCTCCTCACCAGGATGCGGTCATGTATTCCCTAAACCAAAGAGTAAGACTAAAGGTAAGAGAGGTAGGCGTAAAGCTCTCGGTAATAATTTGGATGCTTTATCTTTTGGAAACACTTGATTTTCACTTTCTGCGCCTAGCTGAAAGGCGTTAAAGAAAAGCGCTTATGGGAGACAACCCATCATTTTATTTCCTGTTATTTTTATTTTATTTGAGTCAAGGAGTGTGCTTACTTCTGTAACAACTCCTTTGTATCTTTATTTTCTTGCAATGTTGTGCCAAGTAAAGTCTCTAGTAGAAAGTTGATGCTAGATTTGGATTTCTGCACAGGGACAGATTTTTGCTGTCCACGGTTTTGAGCTTTATTCACTCCAGAAAAATTGAAAAATTCTGAAAAAATTCGTGCGTGATCCTCAGATATGTACGCAACTTTCATTAGTTTTGAGTTTCTCAATCTGAGCAACTTAAGTGCCTCGAAAAAATTCGTCTTTACGGACTGTTCTGTTTTGACAGATTCTGCCATTTATTTTGCATTGCCTCTTTTACTATGTTTGATTGGATTTCTTTGCTCCATAAAACATCAGTGGCTGTAGCTAATGTCCAGAAGTATTGGTGATGATTGTGTCACTGTAGAATATGAGAATTTTTGATTATGCACTAACCCTCTAATGAGAATTACTTTGAGTTTGGTGTGGCGGAAGTTTTCAAGGATCAAGCGAGAAGGATGATATGATGTGATCAAGAAGAGTGAAAAGCCTAAGCTTGGGGATGCCCCCGTGGGTCACCCAAGCATATTTCAAGAAGACTCAAGCGTCTAAGCTTGGGGATGCCCAAGGCATCCCCTTCTTCATCAACAACTTATCAGGTCATCTCTAGTGAAACTATATTTTAATTCTTCCACATCTTATGTACTTTACTTGGAGCGTCTGTGTGCTTTTATTTTCGCATTGTTATTTTTATTTTCTGAATAAATTGGATCCTAGCATTCTTGTGTGGGAGAGAGACACGCTCCGCTTTTTCATGTGAATACTCATATTCTTCACTTATATCTGTTGAGTATTCTTATCTAGCTACTGCTATGCTTTTAGCTCCTGTTTTTCATGCATCTCTTATTCAGAGCTGTTAGTTCTTGTAGAGTAATACTCTCTTGTTTCATTTGTAAATTATTTGGAGAGTTTTTGTTGAAATAAGTTGATTGGTGTTTGGTTGGAAACAGAAAATGCAACATGTGGTAGATGGTATATCGAAAAGACACACATATAGATCATTGTCTTGGATAATTTGATACTTGGCAATTGTTTTGAGCTCTCAAGTATTTCATGTTTAAGCTCTTGCATCATGTAGTTAAAAACCTATTAGTAAAGAACTACCGTAGAGCTTGTTGAAATTTGGTTTGCATGTTTGCTATCTCTAAGGTCTAGATATTTTCTGGTAAAAGTGTTTGAGCAACAAGGAAGACAGTGTAGAGTCTTATAATGCTTGCAATATGTTTTCATGTAAGTCTTGCTGTACCGGTTGATATCTTGTGTTTGCTTCAAACAACCTTGCTAGCCTAAACTCTGTACTGAGAGGGAATGCTTCTCGTGCATCCAAATCCTTGAGCCAAAACCCATGCCATTTGTGTCCACCATAACTACCTATTATGTGGTATTTTCTGCCATTCCAAGTAAATACTTCATGTGCTACCTTTAAACTATTCAAAAGCTATTATCCCTTATTTGTGTCAATGTTTTATAGCTCATGAGGAAGTATGTGGTGTTTTATCTTTCAACCTTGTCATTTACTCCTGACAGACTTTCACCAATGGACTAGTGGCATATACATCCGCTTATCCAATAATTTTGCAAAAAGAGCTGGCAAATGGGGTGCCCAAATTACAACTTTCACCTTTAATTCTCTTCACATGTTTTGCCCTGATTTATCAGTAAGCAATTTAAAAAGTTGATCATTTAAAATAGACACTCCTCCATGGTATGTGATTGTTGGAAGGCACCCGAGGATTCGGTTAGCCATGGCTTGTGTAAGCAAAGGTTGGGAGGAGTGTCACCCAAATTAAAGTACATGTGTAAACAAAAGAGAAGAGGGATGATCTGCCTTTGGGTAGAAATAACGTCCTTCATGGGAGCCGCTCTTGAAAGTCTGGTTGACAAGGGGGTTAGAGTGCCCACTACCATTCGTTGACAACAACAAACACCTCTCAAAACTTTATTTTTATGCTCTCTATATGATTTCAAAACTTAAAAAGCTCTAGCACATGATTTAATCCCTGCTTCCCTCTGCGAAGGGCCTTTCTTTTACTTTAGGTTGAGTCAGTTTACCTACTCCTTTCTATCTCAGAAGCAAACACTTGTGTCAACTTTGTGTGCAACAATTTTTATATGCTTACTTATTGCACTTATTATATTGCTTTGTGTTGACAATTATCCATGAGATATACAAGTTGAAAGTTGAAAGCAATTGCTGAAACTTAAATCTTCCTTTGTGTTGCTTCAATGCCTTTTACTTAGAATCTATTGCTTTATGAGTTAACTCTTATGCAAAACTTTTTGATGCTTGTCTTGAAAGTACTATTTATGAAAAGTTTTTGCTTATATGATTCAGTTGTTTACTCATTATCTATTTGTTAGCAAACTATAGACCATTGCCTTGAGTCACTTCATTCATAACATATGCTTTACAATATTATTTGATCATGATTATGTGGTAGCATGTCACCTAAGAAATTATTTGTTGTTATCGTTTTACCTACTCGAGGACGAGTAGAACTAAGCTTGGGGATGCTTGATACGTCTCCAACGTATCTATAATTTCTTATGTTCCATGCTTATATTATGTCAATTGCTACATGTTTTATTCACACTTTATAGCATTTTTATGCATTTTCTGGGACTAACCTATTAACAAGATGCCACAGTGCCAGTTCCTGTTTTCTGCTGTTTTTTATTCCAGAAAAGCTGTTCTGGAAATATTCTCGGAATTGGACGAAACAAAAAGCCAAGGTCCTATTTTTCTGTCACGTACACGGAGTCCGAAGGAGAGACGAAGGGGGGCACCGAGGCGCCCTCACCATGTGGTGGCGGGGTCCCACCCCTGGCGCGCCGCCACGTGGTGAGGAGCCCTCGGGCCTCCACCGACATCGCCCCTTCGCCTATAAATTGCCTTTCTCGGGAAAACCCTAAACACCCGAGCCTCCATCCACGAAAAGTTCCAGAGCCGCCGCCGTCGTCAACCCTAGCTCGGGAGGGTTCTGAAGCTCTTCCCGGCACCCTGCCGGAGAGGGGAATCATCACCGGAGGGCTCTACATCGCCATGCCTTCCTCCGGAGTGATGTGTGAGTAGTCCACCCTGGACTATGGGTCCATAGCAGTAGCTAGATGGTTGTCTTCTCCTCTTGTGCCATCATGTTTAGATCTTGTGAGCTGCCTATCATGATCAAGATCATCTTATTGTAATGCTACATGTTGTGTTTGCTGGGATCCGATGAATATTGAATACTATGTCAAGTTGATTATTGATTTATCATGCCTATGTTGTTTATGATCTTGCATGCTCTCCGTTATTAGTGTAGGCTTTGGCCAAGTTTATGCTTGTAACTCCAAGAGGGAGTATTTATGCTAGATAGTGGGTTCATGCCTCCATTTAATCTGGGACAGTGACAGAAAGTTCTAAGGTTGTGGATGTGCTGTTGCTACTAGGGGTAAAACAGCAATGCTTTGTCTAAGGATATTTGTATTGTTTACATTATGCACCATACTTAATGCAATTGTCTGTTGCTTGCAACTTAATACTGGAAGGGGTGCGGATGCTAACCTGAAGGTGGACTATTTAGGCACAGATGCATGCTGGATAGCGGTCTGTGTACTTTGTCGTAATGCCCAAGTAAATCTCATAGTGATCATCATGACTTGTATATGCATTGTTATGCACTCTCTATTTTGTCAATTGCCCAGCTGTAATTTGTTTACCCAGCATGTTAGTATTTTATTATGGAGAGACACCACTAGTGAACTGTGGACCCGGTCCATTCTTTTACATCTGAAATACAACCAACTGCAATCATTGTTCTCTTTAATTCTCTGCAAGCAAACATCATTTTCCACACCACACTTTTAATCCTTTGTTTTCAGCAAGCCGGTGAGATTGACAACCTCACTGTTTCGTTGGGGCAAAGTAGTTTGATTGTCTTGTGTGCAGGTTCCACGTTGCTGCTGATTCCCTGGTGTTGCGCCGTGCCACATTCAGCCACCAACAACCTTCAGAAGACCCTTGACTTCCTACTGGTTCGATTAAACTTGGTTTCTTACTGAGGGAAAACTTGCTGCTGCACTCATCATACCTTCCTCTTGGGGTTCCCAACGGACGTGTAACTTAACACGCATCACACCCCTTCTTCCATCTTTTTACCCATTTGCACATACATATCAAACAAATAATATGATAAATGAGCTAAAATAAATTCAAACAAATAAAACTTAAATAGTAGTTACTTATTACAACACAATACAAATAGTTTATCAAATGGGTTATCAAATAGTTCATCAAGCAACACACAAATGTTCATACAACAACACCGAATCAAGTACATGGTCTTGATCTTTGCCTTCCATTCCATGCCCACCACTCCTCAATGAGATCCTTTTGAAGATCTTCATGCACATCGGAGTCTCGAATGTTGTGGTAGGAGTCAACGAAGCGGGCAACACGGTCTCCACCTCACCTCGGCCGAACCGGCCGGCCCATCAACTCATACGTGCCGTAGACAACATTTTGGCCACGCTCGTTCTCTATGATCATGTTATGCATGATCACACATGCATTCATGATATACCAAAGGATCTCTTGATCCCAAAACCTAGCCGGTCCTCTCACAATTGCAAATTGGGCTTGCAAAATCCCAAATGCTCTCTCCACATCTTTCCTAGCCGCCGCTTGAGCATTATGAAAATCAAGTTCCTTCTTACCTTCGGGGGCTTGCACCGGCTTGACAAATGTCGCCCACTTGGGATAAATCCCATCCGCAAGGTAGTACCCCATCTTGTATGTCTTGCCGTTGGCTTGGAACTCCACCGGTGGTGACTCTCCATTGGCTAGCTTGGCAAATAGAGGAGACCGTTGGAGGACATTGATATCATTGCAAGAACCGGGCATGCCAAAAAATGCATGCCATATCCAAGTCTCATAGTCGGCCACGGCCTCAAGAATAATGGTGGAATCCTTCTTGTGCCCTCTGAACTGTCCATGCCACGCTGCAGGACAGTTCTTCCACCTCCAATGCATACAATCAATGGAACCGAGCATACCTGGAAAGCCACGGGCCTTGTTCATCTCCAGTAGCCGAGCCGTGTCTTGAGCATTAGGTGCTCTCAAGTACTCGGGCCCGAACACCTCAACCATCGCCACCGCAAACCGCTTCACACACTTGATGCTCTGACTTTCACTCATTGCCAAGTGATCGTCGATCATATCTGCAGGAATGCCGTAAGCCAACTGCCGCAATGCACTAGTCACCTTTTGGTAGGTGCTATGCCCAAGATCTCCAGCACAATTCCTCTTCTGCTCGAAGAATTTGTCGTGCAGCTTCACACTCTCGGCAATGTGCTTGAACAAATCAATACTCACGCGAAACCGGCAGCGAAAGTACCTCTCGGGAAACACCGGCCTATCAACAAATAGTTGGCCATGAGCTTGGCATGTGCTTCTTCTCGATACCTCCGAAAGTATTCTCGCCCCATTTGAGAACCTCCATGCTTCGGCCTCTTGTTCATCCTATGGTGCACCGTCAAGAGCATCTCAATGTCCTCCTCCTCTTGCGCATCGAACTCCTCATCGGACGTGGTGTAGTCAAACAACACCATCTACGAATGCACAACCTAAATTACAATCTAAATTACAAACAACAACATATACAAATAATTGTGAAATGAAACCTCACCTTGAACTAGCCGGAGCGGTAGGAGGTAGTCGCGCCCACGGCGTCGGCGGCTGACTGGAGGCGCGGTGGACACGGAACAGCTCCGGAGCGACGGGGAGACCCAGGAGAGCCCGCGGTCGTCGACGACGCAGCCGAGCTCGACGGCGACCGAAACAGCGTGGCGGCAGAGCTTCGGTCATGCGACCAGCTCGCCAAGCCGCATGCGGCGGCGCGGTTACGGCAGGTCGGTGAGGTGGCTCCGGATCCGTCCACCCTGACCCACGGCGGCGACGGAGAAGGCCGAATCGAGGCCGGCGGCGGTGGAGCTTCAGTCAAGATTCACGACGGCGCCGGCGCGTTCGAGGCCATCCCGACCGATTTGGTGGCGGGGGAATGATTGCGGAGGGGGCGGCGGACCGTTTCCGCGGTGGAGGACGGCCGGCGGTGGTCGAATCGAGGCCGGTGGCGGCCAAATCGCGGCGGGGCGGAAGCGGCCCGGGGGCGGGAGGGGATTTCAGCGTGATAGTTGGTGCTCGCGCGGGGGAAATGAAGGGAAAGGGCACGGGGCACGCGCGGTCCTCTCTGCCCCATATTTGGGGCAGAGAGGACCAAATTTTAGGGCTGCCCTATAATAGGGCACGTGATAGGGTAGCTGTTGGAGGCTGTTTTTTTGCCCTCTGGTGCCCTGAAAAACGGTTTATTCGACACCATGCTTAATATAGGGTTGCTCTTACGTCTCTGAGGCATTGTTTGGATACGGAGTTTTGGCCAAACTAGTTTTCCGTAAACTCTAACAACCGTCTAACTAACTAAAATCCTGTTTGGTTGCACCAACTAAAACGGGAATAGGCAAAACTAGGTTTCCACAAAACCAGGAAAGTGTGTGTTGGCAAAAACGACTATTACTCGTTTTTTGTGAAAACGCGATTAGGCAAAACTCGAACACGACCTTGGGCGATGACTGCCGGCCGCCACATGCCAGCGTTTGGATCGTGGCCCGCAACAATTTTCAAGCCCTATGGGCCGTGGTGGTGCGCTCGTCGCTGGAGACGACGCTGCTCTAGATTCACGAGGCCGCGCAGCAATGGCGCTGCGGCTGCCTCTCAGAGCTCTTCGGAGCCGCCCGGCTCGCCAGCTATGAGCACATCAGCCACGCCGAGGTGCACGCGCTCCTCCATGCATGCACGCAGCGGCGACATCCTAAGCGGCGGCGATGTGATGCTGGTTAAGGAGCACCTCTTCATGGCGGCGCTCGCGCGTGATCTCGTAGAAGGCGAACAAGGTACGGCACAGAACGGCGAGGGCATGATCTCTGCGGTGGCCGTGGCGAGGGCGGCAAGGAGGAGGCCGAAGAAGGCGCTGGCGAGGAGGATAGCGAGGTCGTGCCCATGTGAGTATGTGACCCTGCCAAGCGAGGAGGCCGTGGGGCTGTGCGAGGTACAGGACGTGGCGAGGAGGACGGGGGCCAGCACGGCGGAGGTTTGGACCAGCGGTGCCTGGCAGCGGCAGGCCGTCGCCTTCATCAACTGCCGCGCGGCGGGACCGTCGGGAGCGTGATTCCCTGCCATCTCCGGTTGCACGTACACGTCCGCGGCGCTGCATGTAGGAGATGCCGGCGAACAGGTTCAGACTTCAGAGCACTTTGCCGGCCTCGTCCAGTAGCCGAATATTTTTTTAGTCAAGGTAGCCAAACGTGGTTCTCCATCCACTCGTTCCTAACGGAATTAAGAGCAAAACGTGTTTTACCAAAAATCCTCCTAAAACGTGGTTTGGTAAAACTCGTCGCTAAATCTGTCTATCCAAACAACCACTGAAGCTGGGAGAGGAGGTTGGAATGTGATCGCTAGAGATCCTGAAAACCAGATGGTATTCACGGCTGCTGGTTTCGTCCCAAATTTTGTTGAACGTGTTCATTCTGAAGCTGAGACCTTGCTACATGCAATTAAACTCTTTGAGCAAATGGGCATGGGACGCCTTATCTTTAGCATGGACAGTTGGGTACTTGTAATAAAACCAGCGCATGTGCTGGCCGGGTTAGGTGCAGGTGGGGGTCAGAATTATAACAAGGTTTGGCTGAACACCCCCCGATGCTGTAACTCATGTTCTATCCGGCGATTCTGCCGTCGATGTAGCGTTCTAGGTCAATGTTTTTTTAACAAACCGATAACTAAACAATCCTTTTATTAAATAAAGTCAAACAGTTAAATCCTATAATCACAACATTTTTTTGCTTTAATTTTGGTGCAAAGCTGCCGGAAAAGCATAGAAGCATTCCTTTTTTGGGGGGAAAGCCATCATGGAGATTTATGTTAAATTGGGAAACACGGATACATCGCTCGAAATTATATCAACTAGAAAATCTAGGGATTCCAAGAATATCAGTGAACCCCATTCTTGCAATTGCTCAGGATACCCTCTTTTAGCTGTTTCTGTTTCTATAGAGGTACTGGAAACGGTTGGGGGCAATAAAGTAGCTCCCGAGAGCCTTCCCCTTGAGAGAACATGCCCGTATCGGTACCAAAGATTCCAATTACAAGAACTGTTTTTTATGGGGTACACTTTCTCAGATAGTATTGCTCTCAAGCTAGGAAGAAAAGGTAATTTTTTTTCTAGGCCCTCTTACTGTCTACCCAAACATTCAGAAAAGGTCTATCCGCTCTACTAGCTAAAAAATCAGCCGCCATATTGGCCTCCCTAGGACAGTGCTAAGAAATCACCTCAGTGAACTCCCGACAGAATAAAATGCAATCTTCAAAGATAGCTCCAGCTGGGCTGAATGTATTACCTCCATTCCTCATCATTGATGACCTCTAAACAGTGAGAGTACACGATCAGCTTGTTGCACCCCATGGCCTCAGCCAAAGACATATACCATATCTCAGTGCACATGCTTCGACAGTATACACATCTTCGACAAAAGGAAGGATGCAGTTGCGGCCAGCCACAAAGAAGCCTTGCTCATCTCTGATAATTGAGCATGTCGCCCCTGTACCTTTGTCCGGATCAAAAGATTGATGACGTGAACACACACCTTTGTTGGGAGACCGAAAGAGGAAGGTATGATGTAATCTAGCAGAAGTTTTCCCTTAATTTCAAAATCAAGGTTATCGAACCAGTATGAATTGGACGAGATTCAACACAGTGTCAACAAGGCGCCAGCAAGTTGACTTGGACCTGCAAACAACACAATCAAACTATTTTGCCCCAACGAAACAGGAAGGTTGTCAATCTCCCTGCCTTGCTGAATACAAAGGATTAAACATATGGTGTGGAAATAAATGTAAATGCAAAATTGAACATCGAGCAAATAAGTGTAGAGCATGGTAGAAGCGGTGTTTTTATCAGTGTATGAGAAAGGACCGGGGTCCACAGTTCAGTAGCGATGTCTCTCCAGAAACATATAGATAACATGCTGGGTAAACAAATTACAGCTGGGCAATTGACAAATAGCAGTGACATGACAATGCAATATATGACAAGATAATGTTCGTTGTAGTATTTATTGGACATTACAACAAGATATATAGACCGCTCGCTAGCTGCATCTATGACTAATAATCCGCATACGAAATAACTTCCGTGTCTCCCGCATGTATTTAGTTGCAAGCAATAGATTATCGCAATAAGCAAAGTGTGTAATGTAAACAATACAAATGACACGTAGACATAGCAAAGTTGTTTTGTACCTAGTGGCAACAGCACATTCACAACCTTAGTCATTTCTGTCATCTCGAGCCCAGGCTACTGGAGATATGAACCCGCTATCTAGCATAAATACCCCCTCTTGGAGACACTAGCATCTACTTGGCCAAATAATCTACTAGCATCGGAGAGCATGCAAGACATAAATAACACATATGTATAAAGATAGATGAACAAACTTGATCATAACTTCACAATTCATCGGATCCCAACAAACACAACACGTAGCATTACATAAAGATGATCTTGATCATGTTAGGCAGCTCACAAGATCTAAACATGATAACCCAAAGTGGAGAGACTACCAACTAGCTACTGCTATGGACCCGTAGTCCAATGGAGAACTACTCACGCATCAGTCTGGAGGCGGGCATGGTGGTGTAGAGCCCTCCAGTGATGATCTCCCCCTCAGGCAGGGTGCCGGGAAGAGCTGCAGAACCGTCCCGAACTAGGGTTGACGGTGATGGAAGTTTTAGTGAAATTGTGTTCGGGTACTTAGGGTTTTCTAGATGAGGGGAATATATAGGCGAAGAGGCAGCACTTGGGGCCACCCGAGGCGGCTAGACCACCCCTCCGTGCGGCCCCACCTTCTGCCGCGCCGAGGTGGCGTCTGGGCCCCCTCGGTCGCCTCCTCGGCTGCGCTTTGGACTCCGTCTTCGTATCTTGGTAAAACTTATCCCCGTGAAGTTTCGTCCAATTCCGAGAATATTTCCCGACTAGCTTTTCTGAAACAAAACGACAACAGAAAACATGAACTGGCACTGTGGCATCTTATTAATAGGTTAGTTCCAGAATATGCATAAAATGATATGTAATGTAAATAAAACATGTAACATTTGGTATAAAACAAGCATGGAACATCAAAAATTATAGATACGGTTGAGACGTATAAAAGATGCATCAACGTTTAACTTCACATGGCCCTCCTTTGGCTTTACCCACCCATGGAGAGCAATACCCCGATGCTCCATGTTTCTTGCTCTTGCATAGTTAGTGACTAAACCTGAAATAGATTGAGCAGTTCAACCCGGTTGTCGAATCGACTCACTCCAGGTTACCTGACGACGTTCGCACCACACGTACCATATAGTGGTAGATATCAGCTCCGCTCGGGAAACCTCTAGTAACAACAGTGATGTCGTCGTCCTATCGAGGAGCGGGCTCCCAAGTACGGAGGAGCCCTCTCTGACACTAGAGCATGCATCATTGATAATCATGGCCATTCCGAGATGTTCCCGCACCTCCTTCACCCACAAACACTGAAATTATGCATGGCATATACTCTCACAATCCAGTGTGCACAAAGAGCACTCAGCATTGTTCATTATGTGTCTATTCGCTAGAACCGCCAGGCAAGGTATATCACCCTGCAATGATCGCCAACAGTGAATTTTTATCTTAGCTGGCACTCTCATTGGCCAGATTGTCTTCCAAACCGGTGAAGTATTTGAGGACCCAAATAAATTTGTTCTCCTAAGCTTGCGTCCATGTTGGTGATCTCACTCTATGCGATAGGCTGATTTAACCGTGAAGATGTCATTATTATTATAATGCCGTGAAACAAAGTCTTCAACAATGTTAATTGAGAGTGGAATGTCGAGAATAATTTGCACATCCAACCCGCAATGATCGCCAACCGTGAATTTTGATCTTAGCTGGCACTCTCATTGACCAGATTGTCTTCCAAACCGGTGAAGTATTTGAGGACCCAAATAAATTTGTTCTCCTAAGCTTGCGTCCATGTTGGTGATCCCACCCTATGCGATAGGCTGATTTAACCGTGAAGATGTCATTATTATTATAATGCCTTGAAACAAAGTCTTCAACAATGTTAATTGAGAGTGGAATGTTGAGAATAATTTGCACATCCACTAGCCAGAACAGATCAATAAGCATCTTCTTGTCCCAAGTTCTAGTTTCTATATCAGTAAGGTCAAAAACTTTTGTTATGATAATAAGCATAGAACCACTCCTTATTTTTTAAATACACAAAAATCCTAATTTTTTCACAATGTACTCCCTCCGTTTTTTAATATAAGATGGTTTACCATTTGTTCACATGCACATGTATACAAATGTATCTAGACATATTTTAGTGTGCATGTTACCCATTTTAGTATGCATGTAGACAATATGTAGAACACCTAAAACATCTTATATTAAAAAACGGAGGGAGTAGTTCTAATGTTTTGTTATAATAATAATAAAAAAGGGCCACGTCTAGGCAGCAATCGGGGGCTGGTTAGTACTTCGCAGCAATCGACGTATATGGAAAGTTCGAGCCACCCCCCACCGACCGAAAAAAGGAGGAAAAGAAGACCAGGTGGAAACGGACAAAAACATGACCAGGTGTCGCGCGTGCGATACCACATGAATCCGTACGAGCACGAACCACGTAGCTGGTTTGCCCCCCAGTTTCCCCCACCAGCCGCCATTGTTGCTGCTCTTCTCTCTCCAGCAGCACAGACGCCATTTGTTGCTGCTCTTCTCTCTCCAGCAACATGACGCCATTTGTTGTTGCCCCGATCTTCTCCATCTGGAGTGGAGATACGGCAGACAACCCATCTGTTCCTGTCCTGATCTTCTCCAAAAAGCACACATGTCATGCCCTTCTTCTTCTTGTGGACATAGAACAGTCTATCCCATTTGTTGTTGCTCCTTCTGTCGCTAGTTGCTTTCACGTAGCTGAAGGTGGAAGAAAGGCCAAGGAGACCATAGCCACCAGAGTGGGGGGAAAACATACCAGGTTCGTTCAAGATCTTGCTCTCCCTGTTGATTTCAGCAACCCCTACTGCTGACATGGATCTGCAACATGTACTTGATGCAAACACAACTTGTTAGCTCCCAAAAAAGGCAACTTTAGTACCATTTATATCTACTACTTAATATGCCTGCCTGCAATTTGAAGAAAGCTCAAAAAATGGTGGAACTAGATAGGTACTAAGCATCAGGAAGCAACTTTAGTAGCATTTCCTCTACAACTTGCTGTTACCTCAGAACCATATCCTGAGCAATTGTAACTGTTGTGCAATCAACCTAGTACCATGCTGCAACAACTTAGTACAGTGTTTGGATACAACTTGATGGTAGGCTACAATAACCAACTTACAAACGGAAACTCATAGTTGCAGAGACATCAAAGATACTAAATACCTCTCCATGCATAAGTAGTAAGCAAGAAGTCGGTACTGATATCTACATAGCTCAATACAGATGATATATGCAACCTAGTAGTTCATTCAAATGGAATTTTTTTCCTCGCTGAGATTCCAAAATAGCGTAATGCTATCTTCGCAACCCTTACTGCTTTTCCCAAGATTCATCTATGTCAAAAACCTGCATGTGGGGATGAGAGCAACCATCATTATTCGTGTAGGAGAAAAGCACATTAATAAAGACACATAAAAAAATGCAAGAACCTTAATCCAAAACAATCTATATGTTCATATGTATGATAATTGCTTGCTCTTATTAAGTTGGTTCATGTTATTCGTTTGCAGGTGGCGGATCTAGACCTGAACAAGCACGCTGATGACCTGGATGATCATGTGGAGCCACAATTCTGCACACAGCCAGCACCAGCAGTGCTGGATACATGGAAAAATCACCGAGCCTCATTGGTGTCGGGCACGAAGACTTGGATGACGAAGGTAGTGGAAGGGGGGCGCAACACAATGTAGCCCCTCCGCATCTGCCTAACCCCAACATACCAACCACTACTGTGCCTACAACATCCACTACTAAACCTTGCCTGGCTGTAGCGGACCTAGACTTAAAAATTGGCAAGATCCCTGTGTATAGTGCAAACCCCTGGATCGAATCATTTGCACACACAGTCTAAGATGAATATCATGCAAATGCGTCAAATTTTATTACATCGCATGATCCAGACTTACAATATTCATTACAAATTGCATAGCTCAAGGCTAGCAATTTACAAAGTTTAGCACAGCGGAATAAAAAGTAGCAGTGAGTCTCCATCATCTTCATGTGCCACAGGCGAAACATGTTGGTTGCAGACTCGAAACCCTTATACGAAACCTCACTCATCGTCGGAACAACCTGCAACATGAAAAATGTTGCAACAAGGTGGGTCAGAACCATTAAAATGGAACTGGCAAGTGACACTCTGCGGACACTTAATGGAATAACTCTAATATACTATATGCATATTTGGCTGGTGGAGTTCAAGGCTATTTTGCATAAAGCCAATTTTTCCTAACTCTTTTGAAAACACTTTTCTTCTTATCGAGACATCCATGGCATGAAAACCACTGTCTCATCTACCCTTGTTCACCCATCACAATTTTACTTGAGAAGTTAAAATGTTGGGATCCTCCGTTGAAGTCCTTGATCAGCTGCTCAGAATTGTCCGTAACCGGGGACACGGCTAAGTACTTAGTTTTGACACTCTCGAGAGGTTGTGCACGTTCAACATTCGACTCAATCAGCCCAAACTATCCTCTACACTCCAGTAGTGATAAGGAAAAGGAGAAGATCGAGACTTTTCAGAAGTTGTGTCCCCATGATCATACCAGGAGACCACCGCCCACCTATCAACCCTACATCTGTCGATCTCCTGACCCAGGTTCACACCAACTTACTTCGTCAAGACAGAGCCCATATGACAAATGGCTGCCCTGGAAGCAATCTTCACTTGGAGTAACTTCAAATCCCTTTGATCCCTAGGTGGCCATCCACAAGTGCACATACTCAGGTTCACACCATGAAAATGGGCCTGAGTAGCCACTCAACTTCGCCTCCGTCAACAAACCAATCCACCCAGGAGTTTCTTTAACTTAGTAGAATTTAGCTTTTTATAAAATAACTTTTGTATAGCATCAATATTTCTACTAAGTTATTATATAGGTACCTAGACACATAGGAATAGGGAAATTCTAAACATGTCTTGCATAGCAATACTACTAACACCTACACATGCTTAAGGAAAATAAACTAAGTCATGCATAGACAAAAATACTTAGGAATTTTATGAATGTGCCACTTGCCTTTGAAGTTGGTGAAGAATCACACTCTTCACAAGATGGAACGTTGCTCTCCGTACAATCTATACATTGAAAACACAACAATAATATAAACAAGCATGCTAACAAACATACAAACAAAAAGAAGAAAACATTCAAAGAACAAACATAGCAAACGAGTTTTAAACAAGTTAGTTAGAAACTGGTCAATGTTCAACTCTCAAAAGAGTTATGGAAAAAGGGTTTATGGTTAGCTACTTGGGCATGGGTTGGTCAAGGTTTAAGTTTGAAAATAAATTAAACTCTAGTGGATCCCTATTTGTTGTGCTTCACCTTGGTCTTCTTGAGGTTCCTCTTGTTTTCTTCTAAGTGCTTCCACTTCTTGGAGATGGCTAATTCACTTCTTGGAGATGGCTAAGTCATTCCTTGGTCCTCCTTGTAGTAGCATCGTGTTAAAAATCCCAAGTTGACAAATGGGGCACCTTCATTGCATTTCATGGTTTTTCACAAGTCCTAACTTGGTGGTTTTTCAACTGGGAGAGTCAACTAGGCAAAACATACATGGACTTGGTTTCATGGTGTCCAATGGCTTAGGCCTTGGTCTCTCTGGTCTAAAGTTAGTACTTAGAACAATTTTGCTAAAGGAAACATATTGAAAACATTGTCAGAAATTAAACTAAGTCAAAATTACACTATGCCAATTATTCAAATATAGTTTCTGATTTTAAATCATCAAAATAATGCTTAAACATATTTTATAACAGAGAAATAAAAATATACATCTTCTAAGGTTTCTAAAAATATTTTATATGAAATTTTTGGACTTATAGATTTAAAGATATGTCACAATTACTCAAATAGCTCATTTGCAATTTGAATAAATTTAAACTACTCAAAAATGAAAAATATCAGAACTAAAATAATATACAAGGCAGGGGCTTTCCAAGGATATTTTATTTACAAATTTTAGACATACATAATTATATCTATTGTCAAAATTTACTCAAATTATCCATTTTTGCAAATTGAATAAATATGAAATATCCCAAAATTGAGCCTCTGTTTTTTAATACAGTTTAAAAATATCCAAAAATTATTTCTAGCAGTGGCTAACTATTCTACAGATCCAAAGGTTTCCAAAAATATTTTATTTGCAAAATTTGGATTTATAGATTTAAAGTTATGCCAAAAATCATCAAACAAGCATATTTGAATTTGAACCAATTTTATAATGTCAAATTTAAATTTGGACAGTGCTAAAAGATTCTACAAGTCCAGAGCTTTTCAAAAAGTCCAAGTTTGCTAAATTTGGAGTTGTGGTTAAAAAGTTATGAAGGTTTGAATTTCCAGGGGCTTTTCTGCAAAACTGCCTATTAAAAGAAATTAGGAAAAATTGCATAATTTCCCAGGCCACGTGGACCTGACGTGGCGCTGACTGGCTGCTGACTGGACAAGCCACGTAGGCGCTGACGTGGTTAAGTGGTTTGATCTAGTCCGTTGGATCTAGATCTAACGGATCTGGTTGCATCGAACCTATTCGTTAAATGAATCTAATCGTGTGCGTCGAAAACAGATCGGACGGCTACGAGCGAAAGGGTCACCTCGGGGCAGCGCTAGGTCACCGGAGATGTCGAGGACGGCAGCGTTGGCTCGGGTGGTGGATGGTGCCGACGCTACGGAGGTGCTTGGGCTCGGGCGAGGCCACGACGATGTACGGCGCGTCGCGGCGGAGTCGATGGAGGTGACGGCGTCGACTCGGGCGTCCTGGAACGGCGTGGTGTCGCGAACGGAGCTTCCGCGATTCCGGCGAACTTCGGTTAATCAAGCTCTGCTTGATTCTCTGCGCAACAAAAATCGAACTCGGGGTCAGGGAGACGCGCGCAAGCACGGCGAGTAAGATGGAGGTGGTCTCGGCCTCTGGGGTTCGATTACCTCGCCGGAATCGAGAAGAACACGGCGGCGGACACTGCGGCTACGGTGAGAAAATTAGACGGCCTGGCGGCGCGATTGGAAGGGAGGCTAGGGGGGAAATGGAGAGGAGGGTGAGGGGATTTAAAGGAGAGGCTCGGGACAGGATTTGATGGCCCTAATGGCTCGCAATCAAGCGGCGAAAATCTCGGCCGAAACTGCCGTGGTCAATGGCTGGAGGTTGATGACGACCGCGCCCTGACGAGTGGGCCCTGCATGTCAGTGAGAGAGGGAGGGGAGAGAGGCCGGGGTGGGCTGCTGGGCTGCCGCTGGCTGTGCGCGCGCGAGGGAGAGATGGGCTCGGCCCAGTTAAGCTCGGGCAGTGTTTTTTTTTGTTCTTTTTCTTTTTCCTTTTCTGAAATGTTTTATAACTTTGGATTTGAACCTCCAATTGAATTTAAACCAAATTGTAAATTTTTGTAAAATGAACCTTTATCAATATATACTATTTGATACTACTTTTGCAAAACAAAACAAAATAATAATTTTCACATATTGTATAATTTCTAAATTGAAACTTTATGTCAATTTTGAACTAGGGTTTTAATAAATCATTTTGTGGCTTATTAAAAAATCAATTAAAATACCCCAAATGTGAATATGAAAGTTAGCCATTTTAAACTTAATTTGTAAATGAATATAATTGAATAAAAATCAATTTTAAAATAAGGACAAGCTTTCAATCAAAAACTTTAAATCATTTTTTTTTAAATATTGTTTTAGAGTTTAGTAAACTACTAATTTTAAATCCTATAGGTTAACAAAACCATGTTAGAAATAGGCATTCTTTAAATAACTTTAACACTTTGCAAATGTGGTTTTGGGTTTATAAATAACCAAAAGCTAAATATTTAAAATCAAATAATTGGAATATCACATTTTATGAGATGAATGTTTATTTGAAATACCTTGGATAAAAGAATTTTAAAACAAATTCAAATTTTCAAAATAAAGATTACTTGTATATTTAAACAATTAAAGTTTTTGAAAATGCAAAAATGTCTTCTATTATTTGGTTTCCATTTTAATTCTAATGTTTTCTTTTTAACAAAACAAAATTTTCAATTTTTAGTGATTTTTAAACATTCCAAAATATTGGGATGTTACAGACTACCACCCTTAAAAAGAATCTCGTCCCCGAGATTCGGGCAAGCTAGGAACAAAATGCAAGTGCTGGGAATGATTCTGATAACTAGGGACGGTGAAGTAATGCAGCTGCCCTTACAGAAATGCAAAACCAGCAGAGAATAATTCCACTGATTGAGAAGGTTGGAAAGAAAGATGGGTTTGGGCAACTGGGTTTAGATCATATGGGTGGCTACCACCCTTAAAAGAAACTTTTGCTGGTAGTCTAGGAATCTTGTCTTCGTCTCTTGAGTATTGTTGTATCGTCCTGAAATTTCTGGTATAGGAAGTACCAGCACCATGTTGGGATTTGAGGTCTTGAATCCTTGAGTAGAAATTTCCCTCACAGTAGAGTTGTAGAAAAGAATCCATTGAACTACTTTTGATATTGAAGGGTATCTCTTTGAGTCAATAAAAAGACCAAGATGAGAGGATTTCACAACAACCCATTATCACAATTTACATGGTGTCTTAGAATAGAGATGTCATGGAACAAGGATGTGATTGTTCCTTCACACAAAGGAATTAACTAGAGTTGGGAAAGTATTCCTGAGATAATTGTTGTCAAAAGAATAAGGCATCTAGTTTGGTTTAGCATGGATGTGTGGAGATAGAAGGATATTAAGGAAGAATCCTACTCAAACACAGCAGAGCAAGGCAATTCATCTTTCAAACAATATCCAACAAACATCAAACCACATGGTTCAAACAAAATCATTAAATTCCAAACATCTTTTGAGAAAAACTGAAATAATCGTTTTAGAAAGAAACACACCAAGGTCATGGAAAAACAAATTCGATAGTACTTCCATACCACAATTTGATAGGTCAATACATCATTTGGAAACTCGTTAATCAAATAAATAGGTGGTCTGGTCTATCTTCTTCTTGAGTGCATCGAGTTCCTCCTCTATTTCTTTGAGTTCATCAAGGTGTTTCTGGGTGTTGTGAAGTCTAAAGCGAAGTCTTTCTCCAAGGTACTCAATGGCCTCCCATGCTGCACTTCTTGCTGAATCAAAGAATGATGTGTGGAGTGTTGGGTTGGTGAACATGCAGTAGCCTTTGGTCTTGTGGTCATCTTCTTTGTTCTTGTGTATGTGGAGTTGCACCCACCTGTATTCTTGGCCTTCATCGATGAAAGGAAATCCCTTGTAGACTGCTGCTCCTTCAAGTCCCATGCTCAACATGAGGTTCTTCAAAGCTTTTGGAAACCCAGTCTCACATTCCAAGGTCATGGTCATTTCTGGACCCTTCTTGAGTGATTCAATGAGGCGGGTCATCTACAAACAAGAAAGATACTTAGAAGGCAAATAGTTAAGATAATTACAAGAATGATATTTGATAAGTTTTGTTTTTAGTAAACTGAATAAAAATAGATTTTCAATCCTATGGTCAAAACCTATCTGTATCTAAACCAAGGGTTTCGAACCTACAGGCAACACAGTGCTCTGATACCATCTGTAGCGGACCTGCACTTAAAAATTGGCAAGATCCCTGTGTATAGTGCAAACCCCTGGATCGATTCATTTGCACACACAGTCTAAGATGAATATCATGCAAATTCGTCTAATTTTATTACATCGCATGATCCAGACTTACAATATTCATTACAAATTGCATGGCTCAAGGCTAGCATTTTACAAAGTTTAGCACAGCGGAATAAAAAGTAGCAGTGAGTCTCCATCATCTTCATGTGCCACAGGCGAAACATGTTGGTTGCAGACTCGAAACCCTTATACGAAACCTCACTCATCATCGGAACAACCTGCAACATGAAAAATATTGCAACAAGGTGGGTCAGAACCATTAAAATGGAACTGGCAAGTGACACTCTGTGGACACTTAATGGAATAACTCTAATATACTATATGCATATTTGGCTGGTGGAGTTCAAGGCTATTTTGCATAAAGCCATTTTTTCCTAACTCTTTTGAAAACACTTTTCTTCTTATCGAGACATCCATGGCATGAAAACCACTGTCTCATCTACCCTTGTTCACCCATCACAATTTTACTTGAGAAGTTGAAATGTTGGGATCCTCCGTTGACGTCCTTGATCAGCTGCTCAGAATTGTCCGTAACCGGGGACACGGCTAAGTACTTAGTTTTGACACTCTCGAGAGGTTGTGCACGTTCACCATTTGACTCAATCAGCCCAAACTATCCTCTACACTCCAGGAGTGATAAGGAAAAGGAGAAGATCGAGACGAGACTTTTCAGAAGTTGTGTCCCCATGATCATACCAGGAGACCACCGCCCACCTATCAACCCTACATCTGTCGATCTCCTGACCCAGGTTCACACCAACTTACTCCGTCAAGACAGAGCCCATATGACAAATGGCTGCACTTGAAGCAATCTTCACTTGGAGTAACTTCAAATCCCTTTGATCCCGGGGTGGCCATCCACAAGTGCACATACTCAGGTTCACACCATGAAAATGGGCCTGAGTAGCCACTCAACTTCGCCTCCGTCAACAAACCAATTCACCCAGGAGTTTCTTTAACTTTGTAGAATTTAGCTTTTTATAAAATAACTTTTGCATAGCATCAATATTTCTACTAAGTTATTATATAGGTACCTAGACACATAGGAATAGGGAAATTCTAAACATGTCTTGCATAGCAATACTACTAACACCTACACATGCTTAAGGAAAATAAACTAAGTCATGCATAGACAAAAATACTTAGGAATTTTATGAATGTGCCACTTGCCTTTGAAGTTGGTGAAGAATCACACTCTTCACAAGATGGAACGTTGCTCTCCGTACAATCTATACATTGAAAACACAACAATAATATAAACAAGCATGCTAACAAACATACAAACAAAAAGAAGAAAACATTCAAAGAACAAACATAGCAAACGAGTTTTAAACAAGTTAGTTAGAAACTGGTCAATGTTCAACTCTCAAAAGAGTTATGGAAAAAGGGTTTATGGTTAGCTACTAGGGCATGGGTTGTTCAAGGTTTAAGTTTGAAAATAAATCAAACTCTAGTGGATCCCTATTTGTTGTGCTTCACCTTGGTCTTCTTGAGGTTCCTCTTGTTTTCTTCTAAGTGCTTCCACTTCTTGGAGATGGCTAATTCACTTCTTGGAGATGGCTAAGTCATTCCTTGGTCCTCCTTGTAGTAGCATCGTGTTAAAAATCCCAAGTTGACAAATGGGGCACCTTCATTGCATTTCATGGTTTTTCACAAGTCCTAACTTGGTGGTTTTTCAACTGGGAGAGTCAACTAGGCAAAACATACATGGACTTGGTTTCATGGTGTCCAATGGCTTAGGCCTTGGTCTCTCTGGTCTAAAGTTAGTACTTAGAACAATTTTGCTAAAGGAAACATATTGAAAACATTGTCAGAAATTAAACTAAGTCAAAATTACACTATGCCAATTATTCAAATATAGTTTCTGATTTTAAATCATCAAAATAATGCTTAAACATATTTTATAACAGAGAAATAAAAATATACATCTTCTAAGGTTTCTAAAAATATTTTATATGAAATTTTTGGACTTATAGATTTAAAGATATGTCACAATTACTCAAATAGCTCATTTGCAATTTGAATAAATTTAAACTACTCAAAAATGAAAAATATCAGAACTAAAATAATATACAAGGCAGGGGCTTTCCAAGGATATTTTATTTACAAATTTTAGACATACATAATTATATCTATTGTCAAAATTTACTCAAATTATCCATTTTTGCAAATTGAATAAATATGAAATATCCCAAAATTGAGCCTCTGTTTTTTAATACAGTTTAAAAATATCCAAAAATTATTTCTAGCAGTGGCTAACTATTCTACAGATCCAAAGGTTTCCAAAAATATTTTATTTGCAAAATTTGGATTTATAGATTTAAAGTTATGCCAAAAATCATCAAACAAGCATATTTGAATTTGAACCAATTTTATAATGTCAAATATAAATTTGGACAGTGCTAAAAGATTCTACAAGTCCGGAGCTTTTCAAAAAGTCCAAGTTTGCTAAATTTGGAGTTGTGGTTAAAAAGTTATGAAGGTTTGAATTTCCAGGGGCTTTTCTGCAAAACTGCCTATTAAAAGAAATTAGGAAAAATCGCAGAATTTCCCAGGCCACGTGGACCTGACGTGGCGCTGACTGGCTACTGACTGGACAAGCCACGTAGGCACTGACGTGGTTAAGTGGTTTGATCTAGGCCGTTGGATCTAGATCTAACGGATCTGGTTGCATCGTACCTATTCGTTAAATGAATCTAATCGTGTGCGTCGAAAACAGATCGGACGGCTACGAGCGAAAGGGTCACCTCGGGCGGCGCTAGGTCGCCGGAGATGTCGAGGACGGCGGCGTTGGCTCGGGTGGTGGATGTTCCCGACGCTACGGAGGTGCTTGGGCTCGGGCGAGGCCACGACGATGTACGGCGCGTCGCGGCGGAGTCGATGGAGGTGACGGCGTCGACTCGGGCGTCCTGGAACGGCGTGGTGTCGCGAACGGAGCTTCCGCGACTCCGGCGAACTTCGGTTGATCAAGCTCTGCTTGATTCTCTGCGCAACAAAAATCGAACTCGGGGTCAGGGAGACGCGCGCAAGCACGGCGAGTAAGATGGAGGTGGTCTCGGCCTCTGGGGTTCGATTACCTCGCCGGAATCGAGAAGAACACGGCGGCGGACACTGCGGCTACGGTGAGAAAATTAGACGGCCTGGCGGCGCGATTGGAAGGGAGGCTAGGGGGGAAATGGAGAGGAGGGTGAGGGGATTTAAAGGAGAGGCTCGGGACAGGATTTGATGGCCCTAATGGCTCGCAATCAAGCGGCGAAAATCTTGGCCGAAACTGCCGTGGTCAATGGCTGGAGGTTGATGACGACCGCGCCCTGATGAGTGGGCCCCGCATGTCAGTGAGAGAGGGAGGGGAGAGAGGCCGGGGTGGGCTGCTGGGCTGCCGCTGGCTGTGAGCGCGCGAGGGAGAGATGGGCTCGGCCCAGTGAAGCTCGGGCAGTGTGATACGTCCAAAACGTATCTATAATTTTTGATTGTTTCATGTCATTTTTATGCTTTTAGCACTTGTTTTTATATTAAGTTTATTATTTATTTGGACTAACCTACTAATAGTTGCAAAAGTGCACAATGTTCTTGTTTTACTCTTTAATGTGTAGAAATTATCAAGAATACAAGAGGAAACCTTGTTGGAGTCGAATTGGGACTTTCCTGAAATCTGTCTGAGAACTTTTTACGAAGTTTGCCAGTTTGACCCTCGAAGATGACGTCAATTGGAGGTCTCCCCGAAAATAAAGTTGTCACAATTTTCCATACGAAGATTTTAAGCCCGAGATCAGCCCAATCGGAGTTCGGACGCGGCCTGGAGGCCCGTTTTGGTGGAACCCTAAAAGGGGGTGACGGAAATCCGAGAAGATATATAAAGGGAGGAAACCTAACTCGTGGAGGACTCCTCCACCCACGAATTTCAGCCACCAAAAGCCACGTTTTTGCCTCCCCCATGGATCCCATCTCCATGGGGGAGGGCTCCCAAGAAGCCATGAAGGAAGGGGGCTAAGGGGCGGTGCTCCCCCATGGAACCGGCGGCGCAGGAGGAGCCCCCTGCGCCACCGCCGGTGCCGGCGCCGCCCTGCGCCTCTCGCTGCCCTCTCCGCCGTCTTCACCGCCATCTCCATCACCAACTCCTCCTTGTATTCAGTGGTTCATCCTCCCACAAACCTCTGTACCGTCCTATGTAAACATGGTGTTTGATGCTATAATATTTATCCTATGATCTATGTCATGTTTATGTAGTTTATTTGTCTTTCGATTGCTTTGTTGAATGTCTATGGTTCATTAGAGTTGTATGTTGATATGGTACTGTCCTTTGGTGTCCATTATACTTGTGCGCGCATGGATCAACACCATAGGGTTAGTAGTATGTGCAAAGGAAGGGGCGTAGTTCTGCCGGAGTGACAGAAACCTAAGGACTCAAACCGGTTAGTTGCACGTATGGGAGTAAGAGGACCATAAACTTAAGGCTATGGTTGGGGAAACCTTAATGCATTGTTAGTATTTACGGATGTTTGCTAACAATCCAATCATATAGTACTTGTAATCCCAAGTAGTGGAGTGCATGTATATTTAGCCTCTCCCACATTGAAAACTGCATCAAAGACAATGAACTAGATGTCTTCACTAATTAATCTTGGACAAAGCCACCACAATTACCACCACTTTTCCACACTCATGGTACTGTTAGTATATGGTTACTTAGTGTATTTTATTGCTGCAGCACTAACATTTACTTTCTTGTATTTATTATCTTGCAAAACTACTCTCATACCCGTATTGCTACCGTAGTTTTATTTCCTAGATAATGCAAACGTTTAGTGTGCGTAGAGTTGTATCAGTGGTTGATAGAACTTGAGAGAATACTTATCCTACCTTTAGCTCCTCGTTGGGTTCGACACTCTTACTTATCGAAAAGGCTACACGCGATCCCCTATACTTGTGGGTTATCAAGACCTTTTCTGGCGCCGTTGCCGGGGAGCCATAGCGTAGGTTAATGTTCTTGTGTGCACTTGTTTGCTTTATCTCTAAGTAGTTTTTATTTTCAGTATTAAGTTGTTCTTTATCTTACTATGGATAGGGAATGCGAATTACAAAAAAAATTAGGTGTAGTTGTTATCTAAAAACGTTTTCAAAAAGAAAAGTGATTGGAAAGATGAGTAATGGTTAAATGGGGGTCGACCTTGAACACTTGTGTTCATGCCTATGAAACCAAAACAAATCTTTCCATGGAAGCTTTTCATTAAAAACATGTAAATATTGTAAATATTGTGTATATACCTCTGTACATAAAAATAAAATGCTAATTATAGTCTTTAGTTAATTGAAAGTTGATAGTTTTACTTTGCTGTCCAGAAACAGATTTTCTGTGCTCCACCGTATTAAATGTTTAAAATCACCAGAACGTGATCTTGATCTGAAATTTCTTGAGTGCAAAGTGATGCTTATTAGCTTTCTTTCATTAGACTAACTTTTTCTGATTTAAGGTACGTAGATAGGTCGAAAAATTCGATCTTTACTGACTGTTCTGTTTAGACAGATTTTGTGCTTCTCTGTAAATAAAATCGTGATAAATCTCAGAATAGTATTTTGACTTGAAAATTTTTGTGCATAAACCTGAGATTATTATCTTTCTTTCATTAGACTAAAGTTTTTCGATTTGAGCTACTTAACTATCTCGTTGAATGCCATCTTTACGGACTGTTCAGTTTTGACAGATTTCTTTGTTTATTCAATATTGTACTTGGATTAGTTTCATTAGTTTTTCGACGGACAACGGAAATCATGAAACCTTAGTATTACAGTGGCTAATGTTTAATAAATATTATAAAATTTGTCAATGCTTGAACATGAGTGGATTTTATTTAATGAGTACTAACCCTACTAATGAGTTTTGTGAAGTTTTATGTGGATGTAGCTTATAAGATCTAATCAATATGGTGATATGAGATGAATAAGAAGACGCAAGAGCTCAAGCTTGGGGATGTGTAGGTGCATCCCAAGAACATATTCAAGAAGATACAATCATCTAAGCTTGGGGATGCCCGAGTCATCCCCCTATTCATCAACTAACATGAGGTTGTCTCGTTCATACTCTATATTACCCGTCCACATGATATGTATTGTCTTAACTTGTATTATAATTGTTTTATATGTCTTGGTTTTACCTTCTTTAGTTTTATTAGGCTCCTTATTTGGTTTCGATTGCTTCTTTACTTTCACTTATAAATTCAAAATAACAAAAATATTTTCTTTTGTTTTGCTTCTTTGTTTGGTTCTTTATTTTAATTTTATTTGGGTTTTACTTTTGATTTTTATTTAGAGTTTTCCTTGCTGTAGCTAGCATGTTTAGGTCTTGCTTAGCCTCTGGTTTTTAGTTTATCAAAAATAAAGTACCAAGTTTTATCCATTTAGCTTAGTTGATACATATGTAAAAAGTGATTTTCTGTTTTCGGTATCTACTGCTTATTGCGCGATTTTTCATATTTTACTGGAAGCTCTAAAAATCACGAAAAAATTACTGATGTTGTAGCACCTAATCCTCTGCATGTACAAAAATTGGCTAAAATTTCGGGCATGTTTAAGTGCACCTAAAAATTGCGTTTTCCAGCTGCTGTTTTTCTGGACAGATTCTGACTTTTGTTGCAAGAGTGGCCTCTTTTCGTTTTCATTTGATTTTTAATGGTTCTTACCTTTCATTTATAAGTTGGCCATTTAAGCAACCTTTCTGTAACTTAAAAACAAAATTTTATTTGGTTTAATAGTAGCACTTGGGAAATATTATCTATTGTACTAATGTCTAACCGCAGAAAAGAATGGGAAAGTTTTTGTGTTGAAGTTTTTTCACAGAGAATGAAGGAACACCAAACTATGGAATATTGAAGAACGGCCAAAGTCCTAAGCTTGGGGATGTCCCCGCATCCCTCTTCATCAATAACCCCTCGGTTTGCAAACCTTTAAACTTTGTTTTTTGAGCAACATATGAACTTGACTAAACTTGAAGCGGCTGTATTTTATTATCTATTTATCTTAGCATCAAACACCGGTTACATTAATAAGTGGATCATCACATATTTTATTTATCCTCTGTTTTCAATGTTTACTTGGTTAATGGATTACTTGTTGAAACTTAAAATTGATGTGTGAATAATACTGTTTAGTAGTTTATGTTTTCTTATGGTTAGTCTCAACTAGCTAATAGTGCATATTATGTTATTTTGATATCAACATGCATTGTCCTGTTCATAAGATGGTATGGTATTGTGGTATCCTCCTCTGAATGTTTTACTTGAATCGACTTGGCACATGCTCACACATGTTTATGACCCAAAACAAAAGTCAAGCCTTGAAGATCTATTGTGACTCAGAGTTTCTGTATCACTTTTATGCCATTGCTAATTTTATTCTGTCGCAAGTATGATTATGACAGTTGTGCTCTCTTTTTGTCGCTTCCCAGTCTATTGCTAGCCTTCACCTGTACTGAGCGGGAATGCTGCTCGTGCATCCAAAATCCTAAAAACCAAGTTATTCCAAAGAGTCCATCATAACTACCTATTATGTGGTGTTCTCACCATTCCAAGTAAATTTCTTCATGTGCTATCTACTAACTACTCAAAACTGTTACATTTCCTTTTTGTGTCACTACTTGAAAAGCTCATAAGGACGTAGATAGGTGGTCTTTATTTCCTGGTTGATCAAATTTTACATACCTGGACTAGTGGCATATACATCCGCTTATCCAATAATTTTGCAAAAAGAGCTGGCAACGGGGTGCCCAGCCCCAATTAATTACAACTTTCATTAATAATTCTCTTCACATGTTTTGCCCTGATTTATCAGTAAGCAACTTAAATTGCAAATAGACACTCCTCCATGGTATGTGAATGTTGGAAGGCACCCGAGGATTCGGTTAGCCACGGCTTGTGTAAGCAAAAGGTTGGGAGGAGTGTCATCTATAAAGAAACTAAAATACATGTGTAAACAAAAGAGAAGAGGGATGATCTACCTTGCTGGTAGAAATAACGTCCTTCATGGGAGCCGCTCTTGTAAAGTTTGATCAACTAGTGAAGTAGAGTATTGCTTATTTGCTGATTTGTTGACACCTGTATACACCATTACCTTACAAAACAATATTTTATGCTCTCTATATGCCTTCGGGAACTACAGCTCTAGCACATGATGTTAATCCCTGCTTCCCTCTGCGAATGGCCTATCTTTTTATTTTTATGTTGAGTCACCATCCTTTCTTTGAGCACTTCTTTGAGAGCATGACTGTCATTCTTAGTGAAATGTACTTGTCCCAGAATACGGTTAGTCGTGACATAACTTGATGCTTTTATCTTTGATAAACTTTATTTCTAGTCTTCCTGTAAACTTCAGAGGTGCCCGGGCATTTATGTTTTGCTGCACAATTCAGGCAAGCGAGATACCATTCTACCATGCTTTATTATGGTCATTACAATCTTGTTGATGTTTATAAATTTCATGTTGTAAGCTCTTAGTTCGTTGATACTTTTCATTAGGAAACATGATTGCTAAGTTTTATTATCCATACATCATGCAATTGTTAAAGACCTGATCATAGCATTTACAATCAAAAATTATTTTGTTATCATTTACCTACTCGAGCACGAGCAGGAATTAAGCTTGGGGATGTTGATACGTCCAAAACGTATCTATAATTTTTGATTGTTTCATGCCATTTTTATGCTTTTAGCACTTGTTTTTATATTAAGTTTATTATTTATTTGGACTAACCTACTAATAGTTGCAAAAGTGCACAATGTTCTTGTTTTACTCTTTAATGTGTAGAAATTATCAAGAATACAAGAGGAAACCTTGTTGGAGTCGAATTGGGACTTTCCTGAAATCTGTCTGAGAACTTTTTACGAAGTTTGCCAGTTTGACCCTCGAAGATGACGTCAATTGGAGGTCTCCCCGAAAACAAAGTTGTCACAATTTTCCATACGAAGATTTTAAGCCCGAGATCAGCCCAATCGGAGTTCGTACGCGGCCTGGAGGCCCGTTTTGGTGGAACCCTAAAAGGGGGTGACGGAAATCCGAGAAGATATATAAATGGAGGAAACCTAACTCGTGGAGGACTCCTCCACCCACGAATTTCAGCCACCAAAAGCCACGTTTTTGCCTCCCCCATGGATCCCATCTCCATGGGGGAGGGCTCCCAAGAAGCCATGAAGGAAGGGGGCTAAGGGGGTGCTCCCCCATGGAACCGGCGGCGCAGGAGGAGCCCCCTGCGCCACCGCCGGTGCCGGCGCCGCCCTGCGCCTCTCGCTGCCCTCTCCGCCGTCTTCACCGCCATCTCCATCACCAACTCCTCCTTGTATTCAGTGGTTCATCCTCCCACAAACCTCTGTACCGTCCTATGTAAACATGGTGTTTGATGCTATAATATTTATCCTATGATCTATGTCATGTTTATGTAGTTTATTTGTCTTTCGATTGCTTTGTTGAGTGTCTATGGTTCATTAGAGTTGTATGTTGATATGGTACTGTCCTTTGGTGTCCGTTATACTTGTGCGCGCATGGATCAACACCATAGGGTTAGTAGTATGTGCAAAGGAAGGGGCGTAGTTCTGCCGGAGTGACAGAAACCTAAGGACTCAAACCGGTTAGTTGCACGTATGGGAGTAAGAGGACCATAAACTTAAGGCTATGGTTGGGGAAACCTTAATGCATTGTTAGTATTTACGGATGTTTGCTAACAATCCAATCATATAGTACTTGTAATCCCAAGTAGTGGAGTGCATGTATATTTAGACTCTCCCACATTGAAAACTGCATCAAAGACAATGAACTAGATGTCTTCACTAATTAATCTTGGACAAAGCCACCACAATTACCACCACTTTTCCACACTCATGGTACTGTTATTTTAAGGTTACTTAGTGTATTTTATTGCTGCAGCACTAACATTTACTTTCTTGTATTTATTATCTTGCAAAACTAGCTCTCATACCCGTATTGCTACCGTAGTTTTATTTCCTAGATAATGCAAACGTTTAGTGTGCGTAGAGTTGTATCAGTGGTTGATAGAACTTGAGAGATTACTTATCCTACCTTTAGCTTCTCGTTGGGTTCGACACTCTTACTTATCGAAAAGGCTACACGCGATCCCCTATACTTGTGGGTTATCACAGTGTTTTTTTTTTGTTCTTTTTCTTTTTCCTTTTCTGTAATGTTTTATAACTTTGGATTTGAACCTCCAATTGAATTTAAACCAAATTGTAAATTTTTGTAAATGAACCTTTATCAATATATACTATTTGATGCTACTTTTGCAAAACAAAACAAAATAATAATTTTCACATATTGTATAATTTCTAAATTGAAACTTTATGTCAATTTTGAACTAGGGTTTTAATAAATCATTTTGTGGCTTATTAAAAAATCAATTAAAATACCCCAAATGTGAATATGAAAGTTAGCCATTTTAAACTTAATTTGTAAATGAATATAATTGAATAAAAATCAATTTTAAAATAAGGACAAGCTTTCAATCAAAAACTTTAAATCATTTTTTTTAAATATTGTTTTAGAGTTTAGTAAACTACTAATTTTAAATCCTATAGGTTAACAAAACCATGTTAGAAATAGGCATTCTTTAAATAACTTTAACACTTTGCAAATGTGGTTTTGGGTTTATAAATAACCAAAAGCTAAATATTTAAAATCAAATAATTGGAATATCACATTTTATGAGATGAATGTTTATTTGAAATACCTTGGATAAAAGAATTTTAAAACAAATTCAAATTTTCAAAATAAAGATTACTTGGATATTTAAACAATTAAAGTTTTTGAAAATGCAAAAATGTCTTCTATTATTTGGTTTCCATTTTAATTCTAATGTTTTCTTTTTGACAAAACAAAAGTTTCAATTTTTAGTGATTTTTAAACATTCCAAAATATTGGGATGTTACAGACTACCACCCTTAAAAAGAATCTCGTCCCCGAGATTCGGGCAAGCTAGGAACAAAATGCAAGTGCTGGGAATGATTCTGATAACTAGGGACGGTGAAGTAATGCAGCTGCCCTTACAGAAATGCAAAACCAGCAGAGAATAATTCCACTGATTGAGAAGGTTGGAAAGAAAGATGGGTTTGGGCAACTGGGTTTAGATCATATGGGTGGCTATCACCCTTAAAAGAAACTTTTGCTGGTAGTCTAGGAATCTTGTCTTCGTCTCTTGAGTATTGTTGTATCGTCCTGAAATTTCTGGTATAGGAAGTACCAGCACCATGTTGGGATTTGAGGTCTTGAATCCTTGAGTAGAACTTTCCCTCACAGTAGAGTTGTAGAAAAGAATCCATTGAACTACTTTTGATATTGAAGGGTATCTCTTTGAGTCAATAAAAAGACCAAGATGAGAGGATTTCACAACAACCCATTATCACAATTTACATGGTGTCTTAGAATAGAGATGTCATGGAACAAGGATGTGATTGTTCCTTCACACAAAGGAATTAACTAGAGTTGGGAAAGTATTCCTGAGATAATTGTTGTCAAAAGAATAAGGCATCTAGTTTGGTTTAGCATGGATGTGTGGAGATAGAAGGATATTAAGGAAGAATCCTACTAAAACACAGCAGAGCAAGGCAATTCATCTTTCAAACAATATCCAACAAACATCAAACCACATGGTTCAAACAAAATCATTAAATTCCAAACATCTTTTGAGAAAAACTGAAATAATCGTTTTAGAAAGAAACACACCAAGGTCATGGAAAAACAAATTCGATAGTACTTCCATACCACAATTTGATAGGTCAATACATCATTTGGAAACTCGTTAATCAAATAAATAGGTGGTCTGGTCTATCTTCTTCTTGAGTGCATCGAGTTCCTCCTCTATTTCTTTCAGTTCATCAAGGTGTTTCTGGGTGTTGTGAAGTCTAAAGCGAAGTCTTTCTCCAAGGTACTCAATGGCCTCCCATGCTGCACTTCTTGCTGAATCAAAGAATGATGTGTGGAGTGTTGGGTTGGTGAACATGCAGTAGCCTTTGGTCTTGTGGTCATCTTCTTTGTTCTTGTGTATGTGGAGTTGCACCCACCTGTATTCTTGGCCTTCATCGATGAAAGGAAATCCCTTGTAGACTGCTGCTCCTTCAAGTCCCATGCTCAACATGAGGTTCTTCAAAGCTTTTGGAAACCCAGTCTCACATTCCAAGGTCATGGTCATTTCTGGACCCTTCTTGAGTGATTCAATGAGGCGGGTCATCTACAAACAAGAAAGATACTTAGAAGGCAAATAGTTAAGATAATTACAAGAATGATATTTGATAAGTTTTGTTTTTAGTAAACTGAATAAAAATAGATTTTCAATCCTATGGTCAAAACCTATCTGTATCTAAACCAAGGGTTTCGAACCTACAGGCAACACAGTGCTCTGATACCATCTGTAGCGGACCTGCACTTAAAAATTGGCAAGATCCCTGTGTATAGTGCAAACCCCTGGATCGATTCATTTGCACACACAGTCTAAGATGAATATCATGCAAATTCTTCAAATTTTATTACATCGCATGATCCAGACTTACAATATTCATTACAAATTGCATGGCTCAAGGCTAGCATTTTACAAAGTTTAGCACAGCGGAATAAAAAGTAGCAGTGAGTCTCCATCATCTTCATGTGCCACAGGCGAAACATGTTGGTTGCAGACTCGAAACCCTTATACGAAACCTCACTCATCATCGGAACAACCTGCAACATGAAAAATGTTGCAACAAGGTGGGTCAGAACCATTAAAATGGAACTGGCAAGTGACACTCTGTGGACACTTAATGGAATAACTCTAATATACTATATGCATATTTGGCTGGTGGAGTTCAAGGCTATTTTGCATAAAGCCATTTTTTCCTAACTCTTTTGAAAACACTTTTCTTCTTATCGAGACATCCATGGCATGAAAACCACTGTCTCATCTACCCTTGTTCACCCATCACAATTTTACTTGAGAAGTTGAAATGTTGGGATCCTCCGTTGACGTCCTTGATCAGCTGCTCAGAATTGTCCGTAACCGGGGACACGGCTAAGTACTTAGTTTTGACACTCTCGAGAGGTTGTGCACGTTCACCATTTGACTCAATCAGCCCAAACTATCCTCTACACTCCAGTAGTGATAAGGAAAAGGAGAAGATCGAGACGAGACTTTTCAGAAGTTGTGTCCCCATGATCATACCAGGAGACCACCGCCCACCTATCAACCCTACATCTGTCGATCTCCTGACCCAGGTTCACACCAACTTACTCCGTCAAGACAGAGCCCATATGACAAATGGCTGCACTGGAAGCAATCTTCACTTGGAGTAATTTCAAATCCCTTTGATCCCTGGGTGGCCATCCACAAGTGCACATACTCAGGTTCACACCATGAAAATGGGCCTGAGTAGCCACTCAACTTCGCCTCCGTCAACAAACCAATTCACCCAGGAGTTTCTTTAACTTTGTAGAATTTAGCTTTTTATAAAATAACTTTTGCATAGCATCAATATTTCTACTAAGTTATTATATAGGTACCTAGACACATAGGAATAGGGAAATTCTAAACATGTCTTGCATAGCAATACTACTAACACCTACACATGCTTAAGGAAAATAAACTAAGTCATGCATAGACAAAAATACTTAGGAATTTTATGAATGTGCCACTTGCCTTTGAAGTTGGTGAAGAATCACACTCTTCACAAGATGGAACGTTGCTCTCCGTACAATCTATACATTGAAAACACAACAATAATATAAACAAGCATGCTAACAAACATACAAACAAAAAGAAGAAAACATTCAAAGAACAAACATAGCAAACGAGTTTTAAACAAGTTAGTTAGAAACTGGTCAATGTTCAACTCTCAAAAGAGTTATGGAAAAAGGGTTTATGGTTAGCTACTAGGGCATGGGTTGGTCAAGGTTTAAGTTTGAAAATAAATCAAACTCTAGTGGATCCCTATTTGTTGTGCTTCACCTTGGTCTTCTTGAGGTTCCTCTTGTTTTCTTCTAAGTGCTTCCACTTCTTGGAGATGGCTAATTCACTTCTTGGAGATGGCTAAGTCATTCCTTGGTCCTCCTTGTAGTATCATCGTGCTAAAAATCCCAAGTTGACAAATGGGGCACCTTCATTGCATTTCATGGTTTTTCACAAGTCCTAACTTGGTGGTTTTTCAACTGGGATAGTCAACTAGGCAAAACATACATGGACTTGGTTTCATGGTGTCCAATGGCTTAGGCCTTGGTCTCTCTGGTCAAAAGTTAGTACTTAGAACAATTTTGCTAAAGGAAACATATTGAAAACATTGTCAGAAATTAAACTAAGTCAAAATTACACTATGCCAATTATTCAAATATAGTTTCTGATTTTAAATCATCAAAATAATGCTTAAACATATTTTATAACAGAGAAATAAAAATATACATCTTCTAAGGTTTCTAAAAATATTTTATATGAAATTTTTGGACTTATAGATTTAAAGATATGTCACAATTACTCAAATAGCTCATTTGCAATTTGAATAAATTTAAACTACTCAAAAATGAAAAATATCAGAACTAAAATAATATACAAGGCAGCGGCTTTCCAAGGATATTTTATTTACAAATTTTAGACATACATAATTATATCTATTGTCAAAATTCACTCAAATTATCCATTTTTGCAAATTGAATAAATATGAAATATCCCAAAATTGAGCCTCTGATTTTTAATACAGTTTAAAAATATCCAAAAATTATTTCTAGCAGTGGCTAACTATTCTACAGATCCAAAGGTTTCCAAAAATATTTTATTTGCAAAATTTGGATTTATAGATTTAAAGTTATGCCAAAAATCATCAAACAAGCATATTTGAATTAGAACCAATTTGATAATGACAAATTTAAATTTGGACAGTGCTAAAATATTCTACAAGTCCGGAGCTTTTCAAAAAGTCCAAGTTTGCTAAATTTGGAGTTGTGGTTAAAAAGTTATGAAGGTTTGAATTTCCAGGGGCTTTTCTGCAAAACTGCCAATTAAAAGAAATTAGGAAAAATCGCAGAATTTCCTAGGCCACGTGGACCTGACGTGGCACTGACTGGCTGCTGACTGGACAAGACACGTAGGCGCTGACGTGGTTAAGTGGTTTGATCTAGGCTGTTGGATCTAGATCTAACGGATCTGGTTGCATCGTACCTATTCGTTAAATGAATCTAATCGTGTGTGTCGAAAACAGATCGGACGGCTACGAGCGAAAGGGTCATCTCGAGGCGGCGCTAGGTCACCGGAGATGTCGAGGACGGTGGCGTTGGCTCGGGTGGTGGATGTTCCCGACGCTATGGAGGTGCTTGGGCTCGGGCGAGGCCACGACGATGTACGGCGCATCGCGGCGGAGTCGATGGAGGTGACGGCGTCGACTCAGGCGTCCTGGAACGGCGTGGTGTCGCGGACGGAGCTTCCGTGACTCCGGCGAACTTCGGTTGATCAAGCTCTGCTTGATTCTCTGTGCAACAAAAATCAAACTCGGGGTCAGGGAGACGCGCGCAAGCACGGCGAGTAAGATGGAGGTGGTCTCGGCCTCTGGGGTTCGATTACCTCGCCGGAATCGAGAAGAACACGGCGGCGGACACTGCGGCTACGGTGAGAAAATTAGACGGCCTGGCGGCGCGATTGGAAGGGAGGCTAGGGGGAAATGGAGAGGAGGGTGAGGGGATTTAAAGGAGAGGCTCGTGACAGGATTTGATGGCCCTAATGGCTCGCAATCAAGCGGCAAAAATCTCGGCCGAAACTGCCGTGGTCAACGGCTGGAGGTTGATGTCGACCGCGCCCTGACAAGTGGGCCCCGCATGTCAGTGAGAGAGGGAGGGGAGAGAGGCCGGGGTGGGCTGCTGTGCTGCCGCTGGCTGTGCGCGCGCGAGGGAGAGATGGGCTCGGCCCAATTAAGCTCGGGTAGTCTTTTTTTTGTTCTTTTTCTTTTTCCTTTTCTGAAATGTTTTATAACTTTGGATTTGAACCTCCAATTGAATTTAAACCAAATTGTAATTTTTTGTAAAATGAACCTTTATCAATATATACTATTTGATACTACTTTTGCAAAACAAAACAAAATAATAATTTTCACATATTGTATAATTTCTAAATTGAAACTTTATGTCAATTTTGAACTAGGGTTTTAATAAATCATTTTGTGGCTTATTAAAAAATCAATTAAAATACCCCAAATGTGAATATGAAAGTTAGCCATTTTAAACTTAATTTGTAAATGAATATAATTGAATAAAAAACAATTTTTAAATAAGGACAAGCTTTAAATCAAAAACTTTAAATCTTTTTTTTAATATTGTTTTAGAGTTTAGTAAACTACTAATTTTAAATCATATAGGTTAACAAAACCATGTTAGAAATAGGCATTCTTTAAATAACTTTAGCACTTTGCAAATGTGATTTTGGGTTTAATAAATAACCAAAAGCTAAATATTTAAAATCAAATAATTGGAATATCACATTTTATGAGATGAATGTTTCTTTGAAATACCTTGGATAAAAGAATTTTAAAACAAATTCAAATTTTCAAAAAAAAGATTACTTGGATATTTAAACAATTAAAGTTTTTGAAAATGCAAAAATGTCTTCTATTATTTGGTTTCCATTTAATTTTAATGTTTTCTTTTTAACAAACCAAAAGTTTCAATTTTTAGTGATTTTTAAACATTCCAAAATATTGGGATGTTACACTGGCAGAAGACGATGGTGCTGGGGTCAATGAAGAAAGTTGCCTCCAGTCCACAGGAGCCTTTCTTAGGAATGAGGTTCGATACAACTGCTGGTGTCAGAGCGTATTACACAGTTTGAGTTTAGGGTTCTCAAAAAATTGAACACATCAAAGAGGGCAACTTACACCAATGTGTTGGAGAAGCAGCAATTTGTTGGCAACAAAACACAAGGCCCCCTAAGACTGAAGAAGAAATTCAGAAGGAGAGACTGAAACGGAAAAGGACTTGATCTGGCAAACGAAGTGCCCTGCTAAGATGATTGTGAAGTTGATCAACAATAAATTGGAAGTTACTTACTTCATCTCTGAACACAACCATCCCATGGTTGAAAAACCTTCTGTGCCAAAATACTTGGGATCACACAGGGGTATCCCCAAGTAAGAAAGAGAGTTTCTGAAAGTTCTACATAATTGCAACATAGAAATAGGTGTGTGGACCAAGGGGAAAGCATAATCTTGTTGTCTCATTTGTTATGTTTTTTGATGCATATTTTTCTGTTTGGGCTACCCCAGTTCAGCAGGTACAGATATCTTTGCATGGATCTCCTAACAATACTGCCAATTTCCTTTTCTTTTGCAATTAACGAAAGGGCAAAAAAATGGTTGGGAACGTTGCTGGCAACTTCGATGAAACAAATTCTGCCAAATGAAGGTAGCGGTACATTTGGGGATTGCGTGGATGCGGAGGGCAAGTAACATACCTCATTTGGGAATGTTGCTAGCAACTTCGATGAAACAAATTCTTCAGTTTGCGTCATGCCAACGAACAAACCATCCCATATAGTGGTTGATACGTCTCAAACGTATCTATAATTTTTGATGTTACATGCTTGTTTTATACATATTGCTACATGTTTTACATACACTTCACACCATTATTATGCATTTTCTGGAACTAACCTATTAACAAGATGGCACAGTGCCAGTTTCTGTTTATTATGTCTGTGCATTGCAGAAAAGGTCCAAAAACCAAAGTGCTCAGAAAAATCCCGAAAAATGCCATAAATTCTATTTCGCCAGAATACTCCATGAGCCAGAAGGACAAGTCCGGGGAGGCCCACAGCCTCCTCGCCAGGGCTCGGCGCGGCCTGGAGGGGGGTGGCGCCGAGGGGTGGCGTGGTCGACTCGTGCACCCCTCCCGCGTTGCCCTTTGGCCTATTTATTGCCTCCACGGAGAAAACCCTAGGACGTTCGACGATTTTCCTAAATACGACTCCGTGCTCCGCCGCCATCCGAAACCCTAATTCGGGGGACAGAAGTCTCTGTTCTGGCACCCTTCCGGGACGGGGAAGTGCCCCTGGAGCCATCTTCATCGCCATTGCTGCTTCCCATGATGAGGAGGGAGTAGTTCTCCATCGAGGCTGAGGGCTCTACCGGTAGCTATGTGGTTTATCTCTCTCTCCCATGGTGTGATCTATATGTGATCATGAGCTTTGTAATCTAGTTGAATCCATAGATGTTACTCTTCATAATCTTATGAATATGCTACTCAAGTGGTTTTATTAATGTAAACTCCGGAGTCACCTTTGTCCCACGGTGCGAAGTTGACAGTGTGCGCACCGTGTATGACTCTTTGGATTAAAGATTATGCGAATACTTGCCATGAGTTGTTCTTGTGTTGGATGTCTCTATGAAATTGTGGCGTTTGTTTAGTACTATTTTGGGGCGCTCATAGTGACAGCGTGGGGTGCCCTAGAGGTGGAATACAGACTTAAGGCGTGCTTTATAGCCCTACACAGTGGATTGGTGTTCGTTATCCATCGGGAGAATAGTTCGGAGTAGCAGAGTGAAGGGGAAGTATTTATGTATTCAATTATATTATTATTGTTGAGAGTGTCCACTAGTGAAAGTATGATCCCTACGCCTTATTTCCAAGCATTGAAACACCGTTTACAACCAGTTCTGCTACATATTTGCTTGCTGCCATTTTTATTTCAGATTGCAATTACCACTTATAATCATCCATATCACTTGTATTTTAACATCTCTTCGCCGAACTAGTGCACCTATACACCTGACAAGTGTATTGGGTGTGTTGGGGACACAAGAGACTTCTTGTATCTTAATTGCAGGGTTGCTTGAGAGGGATATCTTTGACCTCTTCCTCCCTGAGTTCGATAAACCTTGGGTTATTCACTTAAGGGAAACTTGCTGCTGTTCTACAAACCTCTGCACTTGGAGGCCCAACACTGTCTACAAGAATAGAAGCATGCGTAGACATCAAGCTCTTTTCTGGCGCCGTTTCCGGGGAGGTAAGGTAAAAGGTACTCACATCCTCTGTCTACTAAGCTATTTTCTAGCACTGTTGCCGGCGTGTGAGTGCTCGAAGCTATCTCCTTTAGATCCTGCAGTTATATCTTTTTGTTTCTTGTTTTTAATTTCACTAGTTAGGATTAATGGAAAACAACAAAAAAATTAGAGATCTCTATGAAATTTATCTTGAGTTAGGACATGATGTGTTTGAAGAGAAAATTAAAAAACCTATGGAATTTTTTTGCATGATGGTAGCAATGTTATTACTATAAATTCTTTGAACACCATTATTGCTAATGCTATGAAAAAAGTCTAAGCTTGGGGAAGCTGGTTTTGATGAATGTGATATTTTTAGTCCCCCAAGTTTTGAGGAGAAAATTTTCTTTGATGATACTTTGCCTCCAATTTATGATGATTATAATGATAGTGGTATTTTGGTGCCACCTACTATGGAGGATAAAGTTTATTATGATTATACTATGCCTGCAATTTATGATGATTACAATGATGGTTGTGATAGTTTTACTCCCACTATTACTAATATAATTAATTATGCTTATGTGGAGAGTAATGATACTTTTATGCATGTGGATCATGATAAGAATGCTTTATGTGATAACTATATTGTTAATTTTGTTCATGATGCTACTGAAAATTATTATGAGAGAGGAAAATATGGTTGTAGAAATTTTCATGTTACTAAAACACCTCTCTTTATGACGAAGGTTTTGAGCTTTCTCTTGATTTGCTTTTATTTGATGGTTACTTTAAAACCTACTGGTCATTATGAGAGAGGAAGACATGGCTTCACATATCACAATAATATTAAGTCTCCTCTCTTTATGTTGAAAGATTTGAAGTTGCACTTGCTTTGCCTTCCTATGCCATTGGCTTTGTGCTTCATTGATTTATTTTCTTACAAGATTCCTTTGCATAGGAAGTGGGTTAGACTTAAATGAGATTTATATTTGCTTCTTGATGCACTCTTATATGTTCAACTCTTATTCTATGAGACCATCATTGAAATCATCATGCCTAGCTAAAAGGTTTTAAAGAAACGCGCTTGTGGGAGACAACCCATTGTTTAATTTCTGCAATTTTCTTTTATTGAGTCAAGGAGCTTGTCTACTTATGTAAAAACTTCTTTGTATCTTTTATTTATCGTTTTGTTGTGACAAGAAAAGTCTCTTATGATAAGATGGTGCTTAAATTTGGATTACTGCACAGAAACAGATTTCTGTTGTTCACTGTACGAAATTCATAAAATCAACGGAACGTGATTTTGATCTGCAATTTTTTGTGCGTACTCCTGATATATGTGGCTATCTTTGGTTAGTTCAACGTTTGTCTATTTGAGCAACGTAAGTGCCTCTAAAAAAATCATCTTTACGGGCTGTTTTGTTTTTGGCAGATTCTGTCTTTATTTTGCATTGCTTCTTATACGAATTTTCTTTGTGGTTTCTTTTTGTGGAAAGGTGCTACAAAGACCTGGTATACATTAGCTAATGTTAGAATGAGTTCTAGCAATGTGTCTTTACAGAACCAAAGTGGATTAATTTTTTGAGTTCTAACCCTCTAATGAGATTTATGTTGAGTTTTGTATGGAGGAAGTTTTCAAGTGTTAAGCTTGGGGAGGCTCCCCTGGATCTCCCCAACATATTTCAAGAAGACTCAATCATCTAAACTTGGGGATGCCCAAGGCACCCCTTTCTTCATCGACAAATTATCAGGTCATCTCTAGTGATACTATATTTTAATTTCTTCACATATTATGTGCTATTCTTGGAGCGTCTTGTGTGTTTTATTTTCAGTTTTGTATTTATTTTGTTCTCTAGTCATTACAATTCTTGATCACTGATGGCGTGTAGTTCACACGCTCGTTGGGATACCCCAAGAGGAAGGTATGATGTAGAGCAGCAGCAGTTTTCCCCTGAAATATGACCAAGGTTTATCAAACCAGGAGGACACGGAGGTTCTTCAGAAGGTTGTTGATGGGCGCCGTTACTCGATCACCAACGTGGAACCTGCACAGAACACAACCAAACTACTTTACCCCAACGAAACAAAGAGGTTGTCAATCTCTCTGGCTTGCTGAAAACAAAAAATTAAATGCACAGTGTGGAAAACAGTAGTGATTGCAGAAAGTAACAAGGAACAGATGATTGGAGTAGGTGGTTTTATCAGTATGAGGGAAAATGGACCGGGTCCACAGTTCACTAGTGGTGTCTCTCCATAAAAGATAACTAACATGCTGGGTGAACAAATTACAGCTGGGCAATTGACAAATAGAGAGTGCATGACAATGCAATATATGGCAAGATGTTCATTATGAGATTTAATTGGGCATTACAACAAAGTACATAGACTTGCTATCCAACTCATCTATGCCTAAATAATCCACCTTCAGGTCAGCATCCTCATCACTTCCAGTATTAAGTTGCAAACAACAGATTATTGCATGAAGTAAAGTGTGTAATGTAAACAATGCAAATGACACGTAGACAATGCATCATTGTTTTATCCCTAGCGGCAACAGCACATCCACAACCTTAGTCGTTTCTGTCAACTCGAGCCCAGATTTTTGAAGGCATGAACCCACTATCTAGCATAAATACTCCCTCTTGGAGTTACATGCATCTACTTGGCCAAAGCATCTACTAGCAGCGGAGAGCATGCAAGATCATAAACAACATAAACATATAGATTGATAAACAACTTGCTCATAGTATCAATATTCATCGGATCCCAGCAAACACAACATGTAGCATTACAATAAGATGATCTTGATCATGTTAGGCAGCTCACAAGATCTAAACATTGAGGTACAAGGTGGAGAGACAACCATCTAGCTACTGCTATGGACCCGTAGTCTAAGGATGAACTACTCACGCATCACTCCGGAGGCAGGCATGGCGATGTAGAGCCCTCCGGTGATGATCTCCCCTCCGGCAGGGTGTCGGGAAGAGCTTCAGAACCCTCCTGATCTAGGGTTGGCGACGACGGCGGCAGCGGAATTTTTCGTGGAATATGATCGGTGTTTTTAGGGTACGCGGAACATCGGGAATATATAGGCGAAAGGGCGGCGTCAGAAGGTTCGCGAGGCGCCCTCGCCAGGCCCCGGTGTGTGCCCACCCTTGTCCGTGCCCTAGGGTGGCGAGACGGCCTCGTGGCTCATCTCCGTCTCCCCTTCTGGCTTCAGATCGTGTCGGTGAAAATATGAGCGTCCGTTTTTGTTTCGTCCAATTCCGAGAATATTTTGCGACTAGCTTTTCTGAAAGAGAAAAACAGCAGAAAACAGGAACTGTCACTTCGGCATCTTGTTAATAGGTTAGTCCCAGAAAATGCATAAAAATGCTCTGAAATGTAAACAAAACATGTAGCAATTGATATAATAACAGCATGAAACATCAAAAATTATAGATACGTTTGAGACGTATCAAGCATCCCCAAGCTTAGTTCCTGCACGTCCTCGAGTAGGTAAACGATAAAAACAACATAATTTTTGAAGTGACATGCTACCAACATAATCTTGATCAAATAGTAATGTAATGCACATGAACTGAATGAAGTGATCCAAGTCAACGGTCTATAGTTTGCTAACAAGTAAACAAAGAGTAAACAAAATGAATCATACAAGTGCAAACTTTCATGAATAATACCTTAGAGTCAATGGAGCTATAAGAGTTTGTATAAGAGTTAGCTCACAAAGCAATAAATTCTAAATGAAAGTGTTTGACTTAACACAAAGGAAGATTTAGTTTCAGCACTGGCTTCAACTTCAACATATTTATCTCATGGATATTGTCAAGGCAAAGAATATAATAAGTCAAACACATAATTCATATAAAAACTGTTGTACCAAAGTTGACACTAGTGTTTGCTTGTGGAGACAGAAAGAAATAGGAAAACTGACTCAACAATAAAGTAAAAGAAAGGCCCTTTGTAGAGGGAAGCAGGGATTAAATTATGTGCTAGAGCTTTTTAAGTTTTTGAAAGCATATAGAGAGTATAGAAATATATTTTGAGAGGTGTATGCTAATTGTCAACGAATCAGTAATAGACAATACAGTACAACCCAAGTTAATCAGACTTTACAAGAGCGGCTCCCATGAAGGACGTTATTTCTATCAGCGGGTAGATCATCCCTCGTTCTCTTTTGTTTACACACTTATGAACATTGCTTGAATGATTTCTCAGGGGCAAAAAGATGTGAAGAGAATTATTGGTTAAAGTTGTAATTAATTGGGACTGGGCACCCCGTTGCCAGCTCTTTTTGCAAAATTATTGGATAAGTGGATGTATATGCCACTAGTCCAGGTGTGTGAAGTCTGATCAACAAGTGAAATAAAGTAAAACTACACCTCCTCATGAGCTAGTAAACAGTGACACAAAAAAGAGTTGTACAGTTTTGAATAGTTTAAAGGTATGTAACATTCCAAGTTTTTCAAAATTTCGAAAAATCAGAAAAATCAAAAACTTTTTAAAAACTATATGTATTTTGTTTTGAAAACGTAAAATCATGAATACATGCATCATCTTCTTGTCTTGTTGCATTTGAATTTTCAAAAGTTGGAAATATAATTCCACTTGAAAACATATTTAAGAAAATATATTAAAAAGGGCAAATTATGTCCTATATTTTGTTTTTTGATTTCTTTGGTTTTACTTGTTATGTCTTAATTTTGGTTGTGATTTGTTTATACCTATTTGGAAAATAAATTATTTTCAAATGTTTACAATTGTGTTATTTTAAATAATTTTATTTAAGCCACAAATAATTTGTTTAAAACATATTTTTAAAAATTGACCTTAAGTGTCAAATTTGCAATTTAACATATTTTTGGAATTTCAAATTTTAAATTGTTATGGAAAATCTTATTTGAAGGTTTTAAAACAAAGAGTTTGATTTTGCAAAATTTTACAAATCGGTTTGAGCTCATTTGGAGTTCAAAACCAAAGTTATAAAAAAAATTCAGAAAAAGGAAAAAGAAAAGGTTTTGAACTAAAAAAACAGAAGCGCAGCCCAGCCCAGAAACAGCCCACAGCCCCCTCTCTCTCTTCTCTCTCACTGCCAAGCGGGACCCACTCGTCAGCCCAAGCTCACCTTCAACCTCCAGCCCAAAAATCCGCCCCGATCCTTATCTCGATCTAGGATCAAATCTGTTGCGATTTGCTCGCGATTCTCCCGAGCCCTCTGCCCCATATAAACCCCACGACCTCCTCTCACTTTCCCTAAAAAACCCTAGCAAAAGCACCACCAGGCTGCCCACAAGCTGCGCCGCCGTCCGCCATTACCGCCACCGTTCTTCTTCGATTTTCGGCAACAGAGAAGGTTCCTCCGCCCCGCTTTGGTCTGTTTCGAGTCCCCTTGACCAGGCGCATCTCCCTGACCCCTTCTTCGTTTTTTTAAATGCAGCAGAACCATGCGCCCATGCTCGACCAAGTTCGCCGGCGTCGGCCCAGCTCCATCCGCGTCGCGTCGCCACCCCCGCGAGCAGAGCACGTTTCCGTGGCCGTCATCGTGCTCGCCACGACCTCCCGATCCTCGTGGTATGACCCGACCTTCTCCTCTCTCTCTCGTCCGTCGCTTGCGTGAACGCCGGCAATGGCGCCGCCACGGAATTAGGTCACCGTAGTAACTCCGGCCGGCCGCGCTGCTCAGCTTAGGTTTGGTAGATCTGGGCCGTTAGATCCATCTTGTACGGTTGAGATTAGATGACTTAAGCGAAGGGGTACGGGCGAATCAGGAGATGCCACGTCAACGCCGATTCAGCACCCACGTCAAGCCCCGGCAGCGCTTCGTCAGCAGTCAAAGCCTCGTCAGCGCCAGCGTGGAAAAGATTTTCTTCTTTTTATTTTTATTCGGCAGTTTTGCAGAAAAGCCCCTAGAACTTAGTTTTATCATTACTTTTTCTCTGTTTGTCCAATTGCATTGGATTTGTTTAGTTGCCCTCTGTCCTGAAAGACTTCCATATTTTTGTTAGTATTTTTGTACGACAGTTGCTACGAAATTAGTGTTTATTCCCTTTTTAGGAGTTATTTTAATTATATTTAATATTAATTTTTTTTTATTACATGTTCGACTTAGTGTTTTTAGAAGAGTTGAGATGGACTTAGAAACACTTAGAATTTTTTTGGCATCTCTTGATTGTCATCTTTCTCTTAGAAAATTCTTGCATCTCATAATTGTCATATTTTCCTTAGAATATTTTGACATATCATGCATGTCATATTTTCCTTAGAAATTTTGGAATGCTTGTATGTTTATTTGTGGTGTTTCTATGTGTTAGAATTTTCGGAGGGAAACGAAGGCTTTTGCAACTGCTACTCCTGCTCTCCTTGTTGCCAAGGCAAGTGGCACACCCCATAAATTTTTCCTAAGTATTTTTGTGTATGCATGACTTAGAATATTTTCTATAAGCATGTGTTGGATAGTATTGCTATGCTAAGACTAGACTATCTCCCTTACTAGTTGTCTAGAATCCTATTATAACTTAGTAGAAATATTGATGCTATGCAAAAGTTGTTTTATTGAAAAGCTAAATTTACTAAGTTAATGAATCACCTGGGTGGAATTGGTATTGCTTGGTTTATGTTGAGTGGCTACTCAGGACCATGTTCATGGGGGTTTTCACCTAAGGTAGTTTCCACTATACTTAGGACCATGGTATGTGGGGGTTTTTACCTGAGAGTGCACTTGTGGATGGCCACCCAGGAACAAAGGGACCAAAGTTTTCTCCAAGTGAAGATTGCTTCCAGTGCAGCCATTGGTCATATGGGCTCTGTCTTGATGGATTAAGTTGCGTGGACTCATCCCGGCTTGACAGGTGTGGTAGAGGTTTGTAGGTGGAGCGCGTCAGGCCAATATGGGGTGGGAAAATGCTTCTGAAAAGTCTCGTCTCAATCGTCTCCTTTTCCTTAGCACTTAATGAGTGCATAGGATAGTTTGGGCTGATTGGGTCTAATGGTGAACGTGCACAACCTCTCGAGAGTGTAAAACTAAGTATACTTAGCCGTGTCCCCGGTTACGGACAATTCTGAGCAGCTGATCAAGGACGTCAACGGAGGATCCCAACATTCCAACTTCTCAAGTAAAATTTTGATGGGTGAACAAGGGTAGACGAGACAGTGGTTTTCATGCCATGGATGTCTCGATTAGAAGAAAAGTGTTTTCAAAAGAGTTAGGAAAAATTGGCTTTCTGCAAATTAGCCTTTGAACTCCACCAACCAAATATGCATATAGGTTATTAGAGTTATCCCTCTAAGTGTCCACATAGTGTCACTTGCCAGTTCCATTTTTAATGGTTCTGACCCACTCTGTTGCAAAATTTTATTTGTTGCAAATTGTTCTGACAACGAGTGAGTTTTCGTTAAGGGTTTCGAGTCTGCAACCAACATGTCCGCCTGTGGCACATGAAGATGATGGAGACTGCATGAAGAATAAATTTCCGCTGCTTTACTCTTTTTAGCTAGCCTTGAGCTATGCAAGTTGTAATGAATATTTTCATAAGTGTTGGATCAAATCGTGTAATAATTGATACTTTGTTGTGATATTTCATCTTAGACTGTGTGTGCAAACGAATCGATCCAGGGATTTGCACTATACACAGGGACTTGCCATTTTCTAAGTGCAGGTCCGCTACAGATGGTATCAGAGCACTGTGTTGCCTGTAGGTTCGAAACCCTAAGTTTGGATAGAAATAGGATTGACCATAGTATTAAAAATCTATTTTTATTCAATTTGCTAAAAACAAAACTTTCATTTTATGTTTCCCATATACTCTCATCTGACACTCATTTTCTAAATGTCTTCTCTTATTTTTAGATGACCAGCCTCATCGAATCCATCAAGAAAGGACCAGTGATGACCATGACTCTACAATGTGAGACTGATTTTCCAAAAGCACTTAAGGATAACATGAAGATCTTGGGATTTGAAGGAGAAGCATTATACAAAGGATTTCCTTTCATGGATGAAGGTCAAGAGTACTGGTGGGTTCAACTCCATATATGCAAGAGCAAAGACGATGACCACAAGACCAAGGTTGCTGCATGTTCACAAACCCAATACTCCACACATCATTCTTTGATTCCGCAAGAAGTGCAGCATGGGAGGCCATCAAGTACCTTGGAGAAAGACTTCGATTTAGGCTTCACAACACCCAGAAGTACCTTGATGAACTCAAGAAAATAGAGGAGGAACTCGATGCACTCAAGAAGGAGATAGACTAGACCACCTTCTATTAGAATAACGAGATGTTGATGATGTATTGACCTATCAAATTGTGGTATGGCAGTACTATCGTATTTATTTCCCATAACCTTGGGGTGCTTCAACCCAAAACGATTAGTTCGGTTTTCTCAAAAGATGTATTGGAGTTTAACGAATTTGGTTGATTGTGCTAATTGCTTGTATGGGTAGGAAATATTTCTCCTAGATCTGTCTATCTTTTACTCATCCATGCTTAAACCACAGATGCCTCCCCGACGTGCTCCTGAGAACAACAACAACAACACCGATGCAATGCTTCAACAGATGATTGCAGCGCAGACTCAGCTGATGACTATGATGGCCCAGTTCATGGCCAATCAGAATGGACCGCCACCTCCACCACCGCTAGCACCTCCTCCCCAAGTGGACAGACTTGCAAGATTTTGAGGCTTAGGCCTAACAAGTTCTCCAATGCAACTGAGCCAATTGTGGCAGATGACTGGTTGCGTTCTGTGCACAAGGATCTGGTGACTTGTGAGTGTACTGATCCTGAAATGGTAAGGTTTACCGCTCATCTGTTGGAAGGACCAGCTGCTCAATGGTGGGAAACTTATGAAATCACCCACCCTCTCGACACTTTGACTTGGGATACCTTCAAGGAAGGCTTTCGTAATGCTCATATCTCCTCGAGCATTATGAACTTGAAGCAAGAAGAGTTCCGAAACCTGAGGCAAGGGAACAAGACACTTAAGGAGTATATGGATGACTTTCATTCATTGTCTCGTTATGCTCCTGAAGACATTGACACTGATGGCAAGAGAAAGGCAAAATTTCTCAAAGGGCTAAGTGATGAGCTGAAGATTCCTTTGTCAGTCGCTTATGCTCCAAATTATCAGGCCCTCCTAGACCAAGCAATCATATTGGACGATAACATCAAGAAGGCTGAAAACAGGAAGAAGAAGCTGGGTATCAACAAACATCATTCTGAGCCTTCATTCAAGAAGCACTTCACTCATGATGTGAATCATGGTCATAAACATGGGAACCACCATAGTGGAGGAAGCAACCACAAGCATCATGATCATGGTGGATTCAAGGGAAGCAATGGATACCACAAGGGAAATGGACATGTTGGCCATAATCATAACAATGGACAACACCGCCCAAATCCCGAGCACAAGGGGATATCAGCCAAGTGCTTTGCTACAAGTGCAAGAACAAGGGCCATTATGCCAATGAGTGCCCAGCAAAGAAGGCCGAAGAAGCTGCCAAGCCAAATCCTTTCGATAAAGGATATGTGAACCATATCCATGTGGAAGGAAACTATAATGAGCCCAGTATGGTGAACGGTACGCTCTCAATCAAGTATCCCCTCGAAATTTTCACTACCCACAAAAATCCTTTTAAGGGTGGTAGCCATACTGTCACAACCTTTTGCTAACCTTCTCGAATCTCGGGGACGAGATTCCTTTTAAGGGTGGTAGTCTGTAACATTCCAAGTTTTTCAAAATTTCGAAAAATCGAAAAAATAAAAAACTTTTTAAAAACTATATGTATTTTGTTTTGAAAACATAAAATCATGCATACATGGATCATCTTCTTGTCTTGTTGCATTTGAATATTCAAAAGTTGGAAATATAATTCCACTTGAAAACATATTTAAGAAAATATATTAAAAAGGCTAAATTATGTCCTATATTTTGTTTTTTTATTTCTTTGGTTTTACTTGTTATGTCTAAATTTTGGTTTGTTTATACCTATTTGGAAAATAAATTATTTTCAAATGTTTACAATTGTGTTATTTTAAATAATTTTATTTAAGCCACAAATAATTTGTTTAAAACATATTTTTAAAAATTGAACTTAAGTGTCAAATTTGTAATTTAACATATTTTGGAATTTCAAATTTCAAATTGTTATGGAAAATCTTATTTGAAGGTTTTAAAACAAAGAGTTTGATTTTGCAGAATTTTACAAATCGGTTTGAGCTCATTTGGAGTTCAAAACCAAAGTTACAAAGACTTCTTGTATCTTAATTGTAGGGTTGCTTGAGAGGGATATCTTTGACCTTGTCGCAGCAGTGGAACATGGGGTTCCCCTAGTACTGCCAAAGTGGGTCCACCCCATGTGGGCCCAAGATGAAGATGGACAAGACCAAGACTCAAGTCAAGCTGGCGGGTTCACCGTCAAGACACGCATGGCCTACGTCGACTAAGGGCTCCGGTCCTGGGGACCTTCCGGGTCCCCGAACCAAGCAAGAAGGCCAGGAAGGACCCGAGAGCCCGAGTTCCCGGCAGGAGGCCAGGCTCCCTCTCGGGTACTTCCCCACGTCCCTGTGGATAAGCACTCCACCTCACCGCGGAAGACTTGGGAAGCAAGGCGAAGGCAGCGCGGGCGGGAAGCACGTCCCGTGGTGGTGTCAGCTCCTGTCCACCCCAAGGCGGACGCTCCCACCTAACCCAAAGGAGACGCTAGGCTGAGGAGAGGCCACGTCTCCTCCTAAACTAGATGAGGAGGGTCCTTCACCCCGAAGGTCCCTCATGCCCCTCACGTGACCCTGTGGCAACCCCTTAGCCTATAAAAGGAGGACCAAGGCACGGAGGAGGGGGAGGCGAAGCAAGGACGAACACAAGCTAGAACCAGAGCAAGACTAGACTAGGGCTGCGAAGGTAGAGAGGAAGGTGATCTCCTCCGGGTCAGGATCTGTCCTTCTTCTACCTCCAGCCAAAACCCTTCCGGGTACCCATCCGGGAGGTTCCATTGTAAGCCACACTATGAAGAACCCATCAATCCAGACATGCAGGAGTAGGGCTTTTAGCCTCCGGGCGGCCTGAACCTGGGTAGCTCCTTGTGTCCCTTTGGTTGCATGCTTTGATCGTGGAGAGGAGAGCTTGATCTAGACTCCGCCCAAGAAGACGATTCTCAGCCTCCTTCGCGCCCCGTGCCGAACCTAAAAGGGGGTATCCTATACTCCCGGTGTCCGTGCAACGAGACACGACATCTGGCGCGCCAGGTAGGGGGCGCAAGCGCTGGTTTCATCTTCATCAAGTTCATCGGCAAGTTCTTCGTCAAGCATGCCTCCGAGGAAGAAGGGAGATCCTGCGGCGTCCAAGCCGGTCTCTCCCTCACGCACTCAAGCTTCAGCTGAACGTCGTGCTGCTGGCGCACGGCGGAGCGTCTCTCCGTCCCCGCCTCCCATGGAGAGGGTGGCGCCGGACGAAGTGGACGGTCACGACAAGGACAACGGCCCTGGCGGAGCGGCGGCTCCAAAGGGCGCCACCATGCCTCCTCCTCGCTCGGGGGAGAAGAGCGTCTGCAACGGCACTGGCAAGGAGCCCACCGCTGGAGGAGGGAACCACGGCGTTCGCCCCAGCGGGGATCCACGAGCATCCAAGAGCAAGACCTCCGCGCACTCGCCTTCGGACGTGCAAGCTCGCCATGATGCTCTAGTCGCTGCCAAGGCCCTGATGCAGTTCCCTCCAAGCAGCGGCGATCCCAAGGTCTACCAAGAATGGAGGACTCGCGTCGAGAGGCTCCTCGACTTCGCCGATGGTGGTCCGTGGGTCGAACCCACTCAAGCTCCCACCGTCGACGATCCCGGAGCAGCACAAGACAAGACACGTGATCCGCGAGGCCAGCCTCGTGGTGAACGTCAAGCCAAGACGGCGCCTCCTCGCACCGCGCCACCGATGGCTGATCGGCTAAACCGCGATCACGGCGAGGCCATCTCCATCGGGTCGTCTACCTCGCGCAACCCAGATCTTCGTGACGAGCTCAACAGCCGTCAGAACGAGGATATGCGCACCCGCATCGAGCGTCGCCGAGAACGTCACCGCCGGGAAGATCGGGGCATCGACCTCGCCGAAGGCTGCCTCGCCCTCGCCCCGAGTTCCGCCACTTCAACTGGCCCAAGAAATTCAAGATCGACGTTCTCCGCTACGACGGCACCACGAACCCCCGGGACTTTCTGCAGATCTACTCTCTTGCTGCGATGGTTGCCGGGGCCGACGAGGTCATGATGGCCAACTGGTTCCCTTGGCCCTGAAGGGAGACGCCCAGACTTGGCTTCTCAACCTTCCCAAGTGCTCCATCCGTTCCTGGCGGGCACTGAAGGAGCAGTTTCTGGGGGCTTTCCAAGGCGGGTACGAGCGCCCGGGGGCTCCCAGTGATCTCCACGACTTCAAGCAGCTGCCGGGTGAAACTCTCCGCAAGTTCATCCAGCGCTTCACCCAGAAGATGAACACCATCCCGTGCATCAAGGAGGAGTTGGTGATCCAGTCCTTCCACGCCAACGTCCGCAACCCCAAGATGCGCGAGAAGCTGAGCATCCATCGCGTCGAGTCTGCTCGTAAGCTCTGGGAGCTTGCAGATCGGTGCGCTCGAGCTGAAGAAGGAGCCAAGTTCCCCGGGGAGGATGAACCCGAGGACAAGGTCGCTCCAGCCAAGAACAAGAAGCGGGACCCTGGACCCGACAAGCGGATCTTCGTCACCGAGCCTCTTCCGAAGAAGACCAAGCCCGCGCCGACTTCCGAGGAAGAAGGTGAAGGTGATCCCTGGTGCCACATCCATCCAGAAGGCAACCACTTGCTCAAGGACTGCCGCATGCTCAAGAACCTCGCCATCCGGGAGCAACGCCGAGCTGATGGGGTCAGTCAAGACGGTTGCTACAACTGCGGCACTGCCGGGCACATCGCTCGTGACTGTCCCACGGGTCGCCAAGGCGGAGGCGGCCGTGGATGGAACCGAGGCGGTGGCCGCGGGGGCCGTGGAGGAGGACGCGGCGGTCAAGGTGGTCGCGGGTACAACACTCCGGAGGCCCCCACGGCGGCAACGGGGAAGCTCCGGCTCCCCAAGGAGGCAACGGCGGCAAGTATCAAGAAGTCACTGGAGTTGTCGGGTGCATCCACGGAGGGTCTTCTCTGCCTCCCTCCAACGGCGCCTGCAAGAGACTTGTCCGGGAGCTGAACGCGGTTGCTTCTGCTCCGTCCAAGCCCCTGGACTGGTCTAGTCAAGTCATCACCTTCGACCCAGAAGACCACCCTGCAAACACTGCCGGGGTCGGGACCCTGCCGCTGATCGTGTCGCCCGTCATCCACAACTACAAGGTCACCAAGATGCTGGTCGACGGAGGCTCCAGCCTCAACTTGCTGACGGCGAAGGTCCTGGCTATCCTTCAAATCCCCTGTCTCGCCTGCAAGACACCGGGGTTTCCAAGGCGTGAACGGAAGTGTTACTCGACCCCTCGGGAAGATCACCCTTCCGGTCACCTTCGGCGACTCCAAGAACTTCCGCACCGAGGAAATCGTCTTCGACATCGCCGACACTCCGCTACCGTACAACGGCATACTTGGCAGACCTGCTCTGGCCAAGTTCATGGCCGTCTCCCACTTCGCCTACAACATGCTGAAGATTCCGGCGCCGTGGGGTGTGATCAAGGTCAAGGCCGACATCGACGATGCTATCTACTGCGTTCACCAGCTGAACCAGACGGTGGCAACATGGCGGATGTCCCTCAAGGTGTACAGGAGGATGATGATGGGGCCCCCGGGGGCTCCACATCTACTCCCCCAAGAAGGCGCCATTCCATGGCGATCCGCAGCTGACCAAGAAGGTGGCGCTAACCAGCGACGGAGTTCGCTCCATCACCATCGGCGCCCGCCTCACCGACAAATAGGAAAGCGCGCTCGTCGCCTTCCTTCGGGAAAACTCTGACGTCTTCGCGTGGGAGGCGTCAGGTTTACCCGGCGTTCCAAGGGAGGTGATCGAGCACAAACTGGCGGTCAATCCGGGGGCTCGCCCCGTGAAGCAGGTTCTCCGGAACCAAAGCAAGGAAAAGCTGGAATTCATCATCGCCGAGGTGGACAAGTTGATAGAAGCTGGTGTCATCCGGTCGGTTCCCCACCCAAGCTGGGTGGCCAACCCCGTGGTGGTACCGAAACCCATGACCTTCAAGTGGAGACTCTGCATCGACTTCACAGACCTGAATAAGGCCTGTCCCAAGGACCCTTTCCCCCTGCCGCGGATCGACATGATCGTGGATTCCACGGCCGGGTGCGAGCTGCTGTGTTTCTTGGACGCCTTCTCCGGGTACCACCAGATCATGATGTCACTCGAGGACCAAGAGAAGACGGCCTTCATCACTCCCAAGGGCTGCTACTGCTACACCCGGATGCCTTTTGGCCTCCGAACGCCGGCGCTACCTTCCAGCGCGCAATGCAAGCATGCCTTGGGTCACAGCTGGGCCGCAACGTTGAAGCGTACATCGACGACATCGTGGTCAAGACCCGGTACAAGGACTCCCTCATCCAAGACCTGCACGAGACCTTCGAGAACCTCCGCCGGGTCAACTTCAAGCTCAACCCCGACAAGTGCGTGTTCGGGGTCCCCTCCGGCAAGCTGCTGGGTTTCCTGGTCTCTCACCGAGGGATCGAGGCGAATCCGGACAAAATCAAGGCAATCGAGCGCATGGAGGCGCCCCGGCGGGTCAAGGACGTACAGCGCCTCAACGGGTGCATCACTGCACTCGGGCGCTTCATCTCAAGGCTTGGGGAGCGGGCCTTACCGTTCTTCAGGCTGCTCAAGAAGTCAGGCCCCGTGGAGTGGACCTCCGAGGCCGAGGAAGCCCTGCAGTCCCTTAAGCGCTACCTCGCCTCGCCACCAATCCTCGTGGCACCAGAAGAGAAGGAGCCCCTACTACTGTACATTGCTGCCACCAACCAGGTGATCAGCGCTGTGCTTGTGGTAGAGCGTGACGCTCCTCCGAAGAAGTCAAGCAAGATCAAGGGCAAGCGACCCGGGAACTCTCTCCGGGACAACCGTGCAAGAAAAGGCTGCCGGGTGACCAGGGGTCTCACGATCCTGACGTCACTGCAACCTCACCAGCGGCGCGGAGCCCGTCGGGAATGGAGAATCTCCCTCCGACGAGACTTCGCCGGGGGCTACCTCGTCCCCACCCCAAGACGTCGACGTGGAGGAAGCCGAGCCCTCTCAGGACTCGGCGACCCGCAAGGTGCAGCACCCGGTCTACTTCGTCAGCGCAGTGCTGCGCGACGCCCGGGAGCGGTACCCCATGATGCAGAAGCTGCTGCTGGCAATCCTCATTGCCTCCCGCAAGATGAGGCCGTACTTCCAAAGCCATCCCATCACGGTGGTGTCCAAGTACAACCTAAGAAGCCCCCTGGAGAACCCACTTGCCACTGGTCGCATATCATGGTGGGCCATGGAGCTTCAAGGTTTCGGTCTCAAGTTCGAGCACACGGACAACATCAAGAGTCAGGCGCTGGCGGATTTCACGGCCGAGTGGACCGAGACGGCGTTCGACGACCCGGAAGAGGAAACCTGCCTCCCCGGGAAGGAAGATCCTAGCGCCTGGACCATGCACTTCGACGGCTCCTACACCAAGGGGAAAGGAGGTGCTGGGGTTGTCCTAACCTCACCAACCGGGGACCGGCTGAAGTACGTCGTCCAGATGCACTACCAAGGGAACATCTCCAACAACACGGCGGAGTACGAGGGCCTGCTCGCAGGACTTCGTGCTGCCGTCGGCCTCGGCATCAACAAGATCGTCGTCAAGGGTGACTCTCAGTTAGTCATCAAACAAGTGAACAAGGAGTACGCGTGCCCTCAGATGGCACCATACGTTGAAGAGGTCTGGAAGCTGCAGCGGCGCTTCGACAACTTCCGGGCTGTGTACGTCCCACGGGGAGAAAACACGGCCGCGGATGAGCTATCGCAGGTGGCGTCCAAGCAAGAACCAGTGCCTCCCGGGATCTACATCGAGGTCCTCAGGCGACCTTCGATCCCACCCGAGAGGCTCGCGACAAGATCTGCGCCGGGGGCTGGCGACCCTTCTACCTCGACAACACGGGTAGCCAGCCCAGAAGCTCAAGACCCGGCAGCCCCTCCAGCGGAGGAAGCTATGCTTTCTTTCCGTCGGATGGTGCTACCGGTGGAAGGAACCCACCCACCCTGGGCCCGGGACATCGTCAAGTACATCATGGAGCACGCCCTCCCGGAGGACGATCACGACGCCGAGCGGGTGGCTCGTCAAGCCAAGCTCTACGTCATGATCGACGGCGAGCTCTACCGGCGACGGGACAACGGAGTCAAGCTCCGCTGCATCCCTCAAGAACAAGGCCAAGTACTGCTACGGGACATCCACGAGGGCACATGTTCAAGTCATGTGGCATCAAGATCACTGGCGGGTAAAGTTTTTCGTCACGGGTTCTACTGGCCAACAGTCCTCAGTGATGCGGAGCAGCTAGTCAAGACCTGTGAAGCCTGCCAGTACTATGCGAAGAACATACATCAGCCGGCGCAAGCTCTGCAGCCAATTCCAATCTCCTGGCCGTTCGCGGTCTGGGGGCTGGACATCGTGGGAAATACCGAAGTCTGTCGGGGGCCATGAATACCTTTTCGTGGCCATCGACAAGTTCACAAAGTGGGTGGAAGTGATGCCAGTACCAAGACAGACAGCTCAAGCAGCCATCAAGTTCATTGAAGGGATCGTGTACCGCTTCGGAGTACCCAACAGAATCATAACGGACAATGGCTCTCAGTTCACAAGCCGATCCTTCCTCAACTTCTGTGAAGAGCTGGGAATCAAGGTGTGTTTTGCCTCGGTGTCCTACCCAAGGTGCAATGGGCAAGTGGAGCGAGCCAATGCGGAGGTCCTAAAGGGTTTGAAGACCAAGGCCTTTGACAAGTTAGAAGACAAGGGCAAGAACTGGATTGAGCATCTACCAAGTGTCTTGTGGTCCCTCAGAACCACACCAAGCAGAGCCACTCAAGAAACACCATTCTTCCTTGTCTATGGAGCAGAAGCCGTCTTGCCAACAGAGCTCAGGCATGGATCCCCCCGGGTACTTGCCTATGATGAAGACGCACAAGCTGAGAGGAGGATTGATGACATCAACTTCCTGGAAGAGGTGCGGTGCCGAGCTTCCTTACGATCTGCTCGATACCAGCAAGGGCTCCGCCGCTATCATGATCGCCATATCCGTTCACGGGTACTGGAACCCGGAGACCTGGTTCTCCGCAAGAAGCAGAAGCTTGATAACATGAACAAGCTGTCGTCCAAGTGGGAAGGACCTTATCGGGTGACGCATACCCTGAGACCCGGAGCTGTTTATCTGGAGGACGAGAAAGGCAGGCCGGAGGGCAACGCCTGGAACATCGAGAATCTCCGGAAATTCTACCCCTGAATACGAACATGAATCGCAGATAGTTCGAGTCAACTAAGCACGCCCAAGGGGCTAGTGTTCTGTATAAGGGTGTAAGAATCGTCGCCAAGGAATAAAAGATAAGTTTTTCAATTCCGTGAGCCTCTCTTGTTGTCGTGAAGTGTGTTATCCGTAACAACCCCCAAGCAGGGGGCTGACATGGTGCCGGTGGCTGACAGGTCGAGCGCGAGTAGCCTATCAGTAGGCGCTGCCACCTGATCGTGCCGTACTGCCGCGGTAAGAAGTGGAACGGGCAGTGCTGTGTTTTAAAGAACCTAAACACAGAAATGCACATTCAACTTTGCTTGCGGGTTGCTCCGGATGAAACACTTTCACGACATGTAAGGGAGGGTCCATTCTTTTCCTACTGAAAGTGTGTTGTGTAGCGCCTCTCCCGGGACAGGAATGGATGCTGAAGAGCGGCTCAGGAGCTGGTACCCGGGAAGGACAGAGTAGATCAAGGCACGGCAAAAACCAGCTAAGTCTTTGCATGTGCATCTTGCATTCTAGGCATAATATCTCGCTCGGAGTCAATATACCACCAACCTGCGCATGCTTGACAGTTGATGAGAACCTTTGCGGGGGTAATGCGTCCTCCCCGCGAACGGTCAGATTTCCCTTCTGGCCTAGTACCCGTGGCTGTGGAGTGGACTCCCGGAAGGCATAGTGCTCTTAGGGGTGCTGCTACCGGTGCAGGCGGTTAGAGTACTTGTCACCTAAGAGATCTCCTCAGAAAACTTGACGGCGCGTTAGTGCAAGGGGGTTTGGGAAATGACCCCGGGAGTTGAGCCCTAGGATTGCATTCATCTGAACTTACATTCTGAATTTACAATTCTGAATTACATTCAGTCGAAGCTTTCCTGGATACATATCTAGCCTATGCTACTAAGGCCAGCTCAGGGCTCCTGGCTGTGCATCTGTCTTCTGTTTTATTGCCTGCCGGGTGAACTCCGGACTCCCGGGGACGCCTGGGATGAAGGAGGGCATTCGCGCAGGATCTTCAGGGGTCCCAGGGCCGGGGAACTTCCGGGCAAACCCCGGCACATGCTGGCTGCAGAGGAGGTGCACGTGGTCCACGAACTTATCCATGATGTCTTCCTCATCCTGTACGAAGGGAAGAAATCGAGTCAAGGCGCAGGATCTTCCCAAGGGTCGTATTGCCAGAACCGAGGCAGCCTTACCTTGAAGACATCGTCAAGGTCGCAGAGGAGGCGGATCAATCTCTGATTGCCTGCGGCTCCTTCCACAGCTCCATCTTGATGGTGTCCTTCCGGGTCGCCAGCGCCACCGATGCCTCCATGGCAGCAGAACCGGCGATGTTCCCCACCGCGGGGAAAACCAAGGAGACCGAGGGCGAGGAACGACCTCGTCCTTTCTAGTGGCTCGGGCTCCAGCTTCGCTGGGTGCCTCCGCCGCTCCTCGAAGACGGACTCCGCCGTCGACACATCGGACAAGGCCCTCTCTGCTTCGCCGGACATTGTTCTGCGGGACGAGAGGCAAGGAAGAAGAGGAGCGGAGCAAGGCGAGAAGATGTGGCAAGGGGTGGAGTCTGGATGGTCTTTTATAGGCCTCCCGCTCCACCTACCCCTTGACGCTACGGCTGCTGCAGTAATGGGAGCGCGTTTTGCAAAAAACTCGTTCTCATTCACACGGACGCGACACGAAGACAAGGAGGAAAACAAGATCTTCTTCATTTACAAGGACTACAAGGGGACGATCTTTTTTACAACAAAAAGGTTGGCTCCCGTCGAGCAAGGAGCACCGCCGTACAATGGAAGACGCTACTTCCAGAAATACGTCGTCAAGGCCGCCAAGGAGGAGGTCAACGAGATCTCCATGGCGCCCGTCCGAAGCTCCTCGCCTTCAGGAAGACGAGCTCCCCTCGACCTTGATGTCAGATGAGTTTTCCTCATCTTCATCCTCGTCGTAGGAGCTCGACTGCCGCTGCTGCTCTCCATGCAGCACTCCACGCGTCCGCCATCGACACCGAAGATCTTCACGGAGAGCGTGCATCTCCGTCGTACCGGAACACCAAGCATTGCCCCCGGACAGGCGGCGGGCACGGGAGAACGACTTCCACCCCGGACCAGAAGCATGGCGCCTTCAGTGGTGCGCTCCGCCATGGCCCAGGAGGGGCCATTGGGGTATCCTTCCACTTGCGCCAGAAGCCGGAGGGTTCGATGTCCTCCGTCGCCTGTCGTGGGTTTGTCACGCCAGGTGTCATAGATGACTTCGTTGGTGTGGGATTATGCGAGTCAAGCATCTCCGAGCTTGGGATCGCAGGAACAAAGATCAACACAGATTTACCCAGGTTCGGCCCCCTCAATGTGAGGTAAAAGACCTACTTCCTGCCTACCCTAGATTGGTATTGATATGATAATCGAGGTGTTACAATGGAGGCGATCCGATCTGGTACTCGCCGTATGAGCTAGGGTTTGGGGCTTGATAGCTTGACCCGCTCTAAGTCCTGCGAGTCCTCTTTATATACACAGAGGCTCGCTAGGTTACAAAAGGAAACTTCCCCCATAAGGAATACGTCCACAGAGGCCTACTCGGAGACTAATTGGTCTTCACGTCCTCCGGGATATGTCTTCTAGATCTTTCCCCTTATGGCGGTTCAATATTGGGCTTGCTCCCAAGTGGGCCTTTGTCCGTGCGAGTAAGTTAAGTCGCACTGGGCCGCGGGTTAATCCAGAAAGTATTCCCCCGACATTAGCCCCCAAGATTGGTTAGGACTTTACGGTGAGAACCTTCTGACCTCTTGAAATGGTCACTGAGCCGCACTGCAAACGTTCTGACCAATCTTCTGATTTGTGCGATTCAGAGCTGTGACTTATCTGCGCGACTCATCTCCCCTCTGGAAATATTCGTTTCCTTTAATTGCGGACGTTACTTGTTTGCGGGCGCAAATTGTGCCGTTGGTTGCGAGCGCAGATCGTGCCGTTAGTTGCGGGTCCCCTTCAGTTATAAGCTGCGGCCACCTAGGTATTATTCACTTGCCCTCGCAATCTCCTCATCCCTAGCCGCGCCGTCTTCTTCCTCGACCCGAGCCTAGTTCCCAATCCAATCTCCCCTTCGCAATGGCGCCCAAGGCGAACCATCTGACGATAGCGCAGGATCTCCTGCAACTGGGAAGGATCCTGGGACGGAGGAAACTCTTGCGATCTGGCCGAGCTGGCTTCTTGCCGCCGAAGGAGGACGGCGTCTGGCGGGCGCCAGGCGATGAAATCAAGCGGAGCACGTGGAGCGTGGATTCACGCCGCCAGGTTCTCCCTTCTTCCGCAATTTGCTGCAACGCCTAGGCCTCCGTCTTCACGACATCGGGCCCAACTCAATGCTCCAGGTGAGCAATTTTCATGTGTGTGCGAGGACTATCTTGGCATAGCCCCCAACATCGATCTGTAGCTGGCCTCTTTCACCTGCAACAGCCAACTTGTCTCCAAGGGTGGCGCCTACGTTCAGGTCGGCGCCATCTCTCTTCAACGCCATAGAACTCTTGCCTTCCCAAGCTAGCCCTGGCGAATCGACCCAGGGCTTGGCAAAAATCTTTCTTCTATTGCCAAGATACTTCACCGGAGGGCGAAACTCGCCTTCCCTCCTGGTCTAACACCCTCTTCGTGCCTACCGAGGCACTGAAATCAAAACCGCGACTCGGCCATGCCCTTCATCAATGAGTCGCTGATCAAGGTCCGCGCCTTAATAGGTCATGGTCTTACTGGCCTTGATCTTCTCTCTTGCTGGACCAAATGGCGCATTCAGCCCGTGAGTCCACGACAGCGATCCTTCCTTGAGTGCACAGGCACCTCTGCTGACGTCGACGTATCAAGGCTTCGGACTGGAGGCCTGAGGATTGGGTGGAATTTGTCACCCGCGTGACTGAGGAGAAGGACATCTCCTTCGATAAGGTGGGGCTTGCCCCTTTCAGTGTTAACAACAAGCCTTTTGAGGTAACTCCTCTTCTCTGTCTTTTGCCTTCTAGTTGAGTCGCATTCCTTTCTTAATACTGCAACTTATATCTTCCTGATCCAGGCTGATGAGAATTACTGGTCGCTGCTGCGACCGTCGCCGGCACTGCTGCTCCCAAGCGTGCCGCACGAAAGAAGTTGCTGCCCACTCTAGAGGGCAGCGAACTGCTGATATCCCTCTGTGCCTGCGGCCTCAGAGGTGAAGAGACTGAACTGGACGAGGATGACAGTCCAGTGCCAGCCGCGAGTTCTGCTGCCGCGGCTGGACCAACTCCCCGTAGAGCCTCCAAGAGGCTATCTCGTGAGGAGCCAGAGTTGATGCTCTGGAACCCTGAGGCCACGAAGCGTCGCAAACCTGCTACGGGCGCGACCTCCTCCGTTGCCAGGCGTGTTTCAAAGCCACCGCCTCCTGAAGAAGACATGGGTCCCCACTCTGGTAATTTCTGTTGTCTTGTCATCTTGAATGCTTATTCTTTTTCCTCTACTGACACGCAAAACTTCTGCTCGTAGATTCTGGGACCCAAGGCCTGTCCTCACCGTCAAGTGGCGAGCTTATGGCCTTTGTGAAGATGGCTCCAGAGTTAGTGATTTTCCTGTGCTTATAATACTTTTATTCTGGCTTACGTGCTTCTTCTTTACACAATGCCCTTGCTTTTTGCAGAAGTGCGGCTAAACCGCGGCTGATCCTGAAACCGCGGTTGAGCCGCACTTATCACCTGCGACTCATACCGCCATGGTAGAGGGCGTGGCCACCACTGATGACTTGGCCACGGTCCCTGTTCTTGACACAGTTGCCAAGAGGTGGCTTGGAGGATAGAACGGATCCCCTTACGATCCAGACGTGGAGAAGGTCAACCCCTCCTCCATAGATGTAATGGCCAAGGATGCTGCGCGCCAGTGATTGAGTCGCCAGCGGCTGACAGCCTGCGGTCGCCAATTCTGCGTGCTGAGGTTGCTTCTCCTCCTCCAAGCCGCGCTGAGAAACTGTCAGAGGCATTATTGCCTCAAATGACAAGCAAGCCATGGAGCTCCGCAAGGCACTGTCTGACCTGTCTGCGGCTTATAAGGTAAACTTCTATCTCCAGTTATCTGTCTCTAGCCCCCAAGGATCAAGTTTCTTCTTTGACTGTAAAGGGAGACTTGATGCTTCTCTTTTAGCTGTTGATATATACTTACTAACTGATGTACCTTTGTAGGAGGAACTAAGCTCCATAACAGCTGCCAAACTCGCCTTGGAAAAGCAGGGGGGATACTCCCTTGAACTGGAGAGGCTGCGCGAGCTCCTTGGCCAGCGTGACGCTGAGCTGAAGAAGAGGGAAACCAGGATGGGCGAGCTATCTGATGAAAGCTTCAAGTTATCTGAGCAAGCCAAAGCCACCGAGCTGCGGCTTAAAACGTTGAAGAGAAGTTTCAAGAGAGGGTCCAGCAACTGGACCTCCAATCAGTGCTCAGAAAGACGCCATTGCTGATGCCAACGAGGACGCAAGGCTTAAGGCTGTTTCCATTGGCGAGCTTGAGAAAAAGTTGAAAAAGTTTCTGATGCCCATAACCTTGTCCACGCCAAAGTGTGCATCATGACTCAAGAGTTAACTGGTATGTTGTGCGACTCATATCTGCATCTTTTCTCTACTATCTTTGCCTGTATGTTGTAGAGCTGACGGAGACATGCCTCGATGTGAAGATGCCAAGGAGCAGCGCGGCAGTACTCAAGAACAGCTGGAGTATATCGCGATTTTTCGCGAAGAACTTGTGATGCCATGAAATCACTGTCTAAGTGCCTGCTGCCGACCAAGCCAGTCCCGGTGATTCTGAAGGGCTGCTAAAAAGACTGCTTAGGGCGCCTCAGTTCTTTTTGGACTGGAAGGAGTCCTCAGCTCGCACCGGCGCGGCTCATGTTCTTGCTTTGGCCAAGACATACTATCCTTCTTTTGATGCTGCCAAGGTTGCAAAAGGTAGGCCCTCGAAGAAGGTGGATGGCACCGAACTGACGGCCTCAGAATATGCGAGACTTGGAAGGATATGCGCGGCCACGCGACTGAACTGGTGGAGGGGATAGATCTTGCGACCTATATGGGCAAGTATAATGCAGATGGAAGCAGATGGGAGAAGTTACCCGCTCCGTCATCCAGTGCGGTGATTCCGCAGGAAAAGAACCCCTCTCCAGGCGTATCCAGCTCTGCAGCCCCCAAGCCCGCGACTGAAGAGCCCTCCAGCGAGCCTGCGATTGCTCCTTCTGGCAAGCTTGGTAAGCCGCCTGTTCCTCCTTCCCAGGCCAAAAGCTGCGCACAAGTGAAGAAGGAAAACAATGGTTTGATGATCTTGGCCCTTAGCGGCTGTAATAATTGTTAGAATTTATGTGTCATAAGACAATTTATGGTTTGCTTAAGTACTCTCAGCAGTACATGTTTCGACCAATAGGCTGGTCCTTATGATTTGTCTCGGTTTTTCCTCACTTAGGCCCTTGCGCGGCTCAGTATTTCCCAGGTAAAAAGTGCGTGTTCAGGGTCGAGAGCGGCCATGATAGGCAATCAAACTCGATTGACGCCGCACCCCCAGTACTTTGGCCGCATAGTGCAAGTCGCATCCAAGAGAGGTTGAGTATAATCACGATAAATGCCACTTGTTTGGCGATCCCAAGGAATAGGCCGCGCTAAAAAGCTGCCGCACCCCCAAGGGACCAATGATTAAAAAATAAAAGACTCACAGCTCAATTGGTAGTTTGAGATGCTTTATTTCAGAATCATTATATGATACATAGGGTCGGTCGCGCCTAGGTGGCGACCAGAAGTGATGCTTGGGTCGGTTGCGCCTAGGTGGCAACCAGAGATGTTACATGGGTCGGTCGCGCCTGAGTGGCGACCAGAATGATGCTTGGGTCGGTTGCGCCTAGGTGGCAACCAGAGATGTTACATGGGTCGGTCGCGCCTGAGTGGCGACCAGAATTGGGTCGGTCGCGCCTAGGTGGCGATCAGAATGTTACATTGGGTCGGTCGCGCCTGAGTGGCGACCAGAATTGGGTCGATCGCGCCTAGGTGGCGATCAGAAGTGTCATTGGGTCGGTCGCGCCTGAGTGGCGACCAGAATTGAAATTTTTAGCCCTGAGTGGCCAGCTTGATGATGTAAACTCTTAATAATTTTGCTGCGGCTGCTGATGGCAACTCGCGATGCCTGGGATGTGTCCTTATTGGCAATGGCTTGTAGCCTTTGACTTCCTTGCCTCCCTTGCGGCCGTAATCTGAAGTCGCAAGTCAGGCAGGTGCCTCTTGCCTTCACGATGTCATCAAAATTCTCCTGCGACTCGCGCATGGGCGCGCTCTCTGCGATGCAAGCTGCTCTGGCTATGGCCTTGTCGCCCTCTTCGCATTCTTGAGCTATTCTTTTGTCGCCATTGATGGTGATGACTCCCCTAGGGCCTGGTATTTTAAGCTTTAGGTACACATAGCACGGCCTAGCCATAAACTTTGCGAATGCTTCTCTGCCAAACAGCGCATGATATGGGCTCTGGAAATCTACAACCTCGAACCAAATGTACTCGCTCCTGAAGTTGCTTTGTGTCCCAAAGGCGACCTCCAAGTTAACTCGCCCCAATGGCTGAGCTGATATGCCTGGCACGACACCATGAAACGTTGTTCTTGATGGGTGTAGCTGCTTTTCTTGAAGGTTCATTCTTTTGAAGGTTTCATAGTATAATATATTGATGCTGCTGCCTCCATCCATCAGTACTTTGCTCAACTTGTACCCTGCGACTTGAGGGGCAACCACCAGCGCGAGTTTTCCCTCTTCATTTATTTCTCCTGGGTGATCCTCGCGGCTCCAAACTACTGGTGCTCGGACCACTTTAGCCACTGTGGGACGGCTGGTACTATGGCGTTAACAGCCTGATTGCGTCGTCGCAGCTTTTGTTCCCTCCTTGAAGTATTCACCACAATGGTATGATACTGACCCAACTGTTTTGGGAACTGTGGCTGATCTGGCTGCGGATTTGGGACGGCGTTGTTGCTGTTGTTGCCTCCGCCGTGTTTACCTTCCTCGTTGTTTTGATGATTGAAGTTTGTGTGTGAGTGGCTGTCCATCTCCTTCCACTTTTTGTAATGATAACACTGTGCCTTCGTGTGGTTGGGTGGTTTCCCATCTTTTCCTATATGGATGTCGCAGGGGCGGTTGAAAACCTCTTCCAAATTAACTGGGTGAAAATTCCTTCCTCTGCTGCTGCTTTGTTTGTAACGAGTGTTCGTATTTGCGACTAACCCTGAGTTTCCTTCCTCGTTTTTGCTTGTTATAACTCGCATTGGCATTGCTAGCTTGCTGTTGTTGAGGCTTGCTACTGGCCTTCTTTCCCTTGCCAGTGTTTTCCTCTTCCTCCCCATCAGATGTGTCCCTGGTTTTATCCGAGCTAGCATACTTGTTGGCCGCCGCCATTACCTCGCTTAGGCTCTTGACTTTATCCTTCATGCGACCTAGTTTGTGGACTAGCGGCTCAAATTTGCAATTTTTCTCCATGACAAGGACTGCTGAACTGGGTGGTATGTTATTGAGGAATGTATGATCTCTGCGACCCTTCTCATCCAGTGGCGACTCGACTCGCCTTCCTTCTGTACACAACGCTCAAGGTCCTCTATGCTGCAGAGTCGCTTGCATGTTCCTTGGAAATTCTTGATAAAAGCTTCCTTCATCTCATCCCAAGAGTTTATTGAATTTGGTGGCAAATTTTGTAGCCATATGTGGGCTGCGCCTTCTAACATCATGTTTAGGTAACGTGCGCAGATCTCTTCGGATGCATTTAGGATGCTCATGCCCATCTCGTAATTGTTGAGCCAAGTAACAGGGTCCATGCTTGCGTTGTAGTTGGCGACCTTGCGAGGCCCTTTGAAATCTGCAGGAAACGGTTCAGACCTGATTCTTTCGCTGAAACAGACTGGGCCTTTGAGTCGCGACGATAGGTTGGACGAAGCTGGCCTTCCTATTGGATTGGCCGCGCGCGGGCTGCACAATCTCTATGGGTTGAATTGCTGAGGTTGATTTTGAGCCGCAGGTTGATCTTCCCTTTGTCGCCTAGCCGAACTCGAGTCGCAACGTGTGGCGACTCCGCGTGGATGCTTCTCTCCGCCGTTGCTCTGCTATTGTAAGGGGTGGAGTGCAGCCGTCCTGCGTGTTCGGACATATTCGCCTGCTGTATTACTGCTGTGCTCAGCATCTCAATGGCGCGCCGTGCCTCTCTGTCCATTGGCGTGTTTCCTGCTGGCGCTAATCTGGCCAAGATGTTTGTGGCTGCAAAGAGATTCTCCACTGGGCTAACATAATGCCCTTGCGGCGTGTGGAACCTTTGAGGCTGCTGTGGCGACTGCTGAACAAAGGTTGGCTGCGTCAATGGCGGGGGCATCATGGCCCTGTTGTTAGCCTGTACTATGGCCCTTGATCCAGGTATCTCTGCTACTCTTGGTGCTGCGAAAGATGGAACCGCTGGTACGATTGATGGTACAGCGATTGCTTGAACCGCGGGCGCAGCTAACGGGGCCACGGACCGCATAACCATGGCAGATGGTGCCATGTGTGTGGGTACCGCGACTGAAGGTTGTGCGACCCCTGACCATGCGACGGGTGCGCCGTGTTGGTGGCGACTGATGGGATCGTGTTGGTGGCGGCTGACGGGACCGCAATTGCTGGTTCAGCGGTAGGTGATTGGAACAGCTCCATAGGGTTTACTGTTCCTGGCTGCAGGCGACTCGCGTGGCGTCTGTGTGGCAAGGTGGCCTGTATTCCTTGCAGAGTATTGGTTTCCTCGATGAGTCGCAGTTGCTCCTGTTGGAGGCGCTGTTCCTCACGCGCCAGCCTGGCTCTCTCATCTGCGATTCTCTGGACTTCATCATATAGCCCGATCCTGGTAGCCTCCAATTCTGTCACCCTAGCAGCCGCGTTAACCGCAGATATTGGCGTAAACAACACGCTTCCCTGTGGCGGCGTGACCGCTGCGTTGGGGGTTACCCTTGACCCTGATTCCGCAGGCGCGACTCCAGGTGGAGTCTCTCTGTTTGCGACTCCTGGGTCATCGCAGCGGATGCCGCGACTCCTGATGCGTCTAGCGCGGCTTGTTCTGCTGCTTCCGGCGGTGTGGGGGCTAAGCTGCCTGGTGGCATGCCAGCCCTCGTCGTCTTTGTGGTCCTGTAGACCCCTTCAACGTGCCGATCTTCTACAGAGGGCGAGCCACTATCCACAGGGCCTCCGCATAGCCTTTCCTCAAGGACATACTCAATGGATTGGCCTTCTTCGTCTTCGAGAGGCAGCGACTCGTGTTGATAGATTCTTCTTCTTGGTCCACTGTTACCGCCGCCCTTCTTCTGAGTCGCCATGTTGCGATGGATCCTCTGACTCGCCGCCAATGAAGCCGACGAAGACGTTGATGGATCCAAAGGGATGACGTGGCCGGTCTCCAAGTAATCTGCTTCCGGCCCCCAGCTTGAATCGTCGATGAGGGGTGTGCCATTGACCGTGATGATACGGCCAACAACAAGATCTTCAGCTCCCTTCATGGATCCTGCGCGGAACGTGACGCTCTTGACCGCAGGCCCCACGTGGGGCCAACTGTCGTGGGTTTGTCACGTCAGGTGTCATAGATGACTTCGTAGGTGTGGGATTATGCGAGTCAAGCATCTCCGAGCTTGGGATCGCAGGAACAAAGATCAACACAGATTTACCCAGGTTCGGCCCCCAATGTGAGGTAAAAGACCTACTTCCTGCCTACCCTAGATTGGTATTGATATGATAATCGAGGTGTTACAATGGAGCGATCCGATCTGGTACTCGCCGTATGAGCTAGGGTTTGGGGCTTGATAGCTTGACCCCTCTAAGTCCTGCGAGTCCTCTTTATATACAGAGGCTCGCTAGGTTACAAAAGGAAACTTCCCCCATAAGGAATACATCCACAGAGGCCTACTCGGAGACTACTTGGTCTTCACGTCCTCCGGGATATGTCTTCTAGATCTTTCCCTTATGGCGGTTCAATATTGGGCTTGCTCCCAAGTGGGCCTTCGTCCGTGCGAGTAAGTTAAGTCGCACTGGGCCGCGGGTT